>CM042897.1:1627500-2227500 GCA_023653625.1 Triadica sebifera
CACCTTCTGTCATTCGCAAGTTGAACAAGCGCCTCATGAGGTGCACTTTGTTTGAAGCTGAAGGCTTCTCATACATACTAGAGAGAGCCATCATAAGACCTGCCGTGGTCTTTTCCTTTGCTATGTTGAAAGCAACATTACGGGATAATGTCAATCGGATAACTCCGAGAGCTTGTCTGTCGAGAAGACTCCAGTCTTCTTCCTTCATAGCCTCTGGCTTCTTCCCTGAGAGAGGTTGATACAGATTTCTTTGATACAAGTAATCTTCTATTTGCATTTTCCAAAAGCCAAAGTCCGCTCCATCGAACTTCTCAATTTTTACCTTTCCTTCATCTGTGGCCATCGCTCCCACTCGAATCTGACTTCCTTTGGATCGTTTCTGACAATTCTTGTGAACCTCTGTGTATTAGAACACCTCCGTGGATAATTTGGTACAACTGACCAAATTTCACTATTCACAAAAATTTACATGTGAATAGTAATCGCCCGAAAAAGGACAGAAAAAATGCAATCAATGCTCTGATACCAGTTGTTGGGAAATGACGCCAATTTCCCTATAGTCAGATTTATGAGAAAGCGAAGAAAATGCGAACTAATAAGACAGACAAGTTGATAACGGAGTTCGGCCAATTATGCCTACGTCTCCGGACTGCTGCAGATCTTTTACTGAAAGAAGAGAAATTTACCGAGTGTTTACAAACACTCACAACTCACAACCTCTCACTAATGCTACTCTCTCACTTTTTGATGGAATACATTACAAATGAATTTCTAAGGCTATATATAGGCCTACACCTCCTCAATGGACGGTCAAGATTAATTCTCACCTACTTTGATGGATGGTTGAGATTATTTCTCACCTACCGTCTCACCTACCAAATGTATGGTCAAGATTAATCTTCACTTACCATCTTACCAACCAAATAGATGGTCAAGATTAATCCCCACCCACCAAATGGATGGTCAAGATTAATCTTCACCTACCATCTTACCTACCAAATATTTTGTCAACAAAAGATGCACCGTCCATCTTTATTGTCATTTATTTTATGGTGCATGTGTAGTTTAACCAACACTCGCATCGGTCAAAATCCATCACACATAGCACCAGTAAGACGACCTATCTATTCTGTCCAAAATTTTTCAAAAACACCAGACGAACACGGAATATCCAAATCGACTTCCGGCAACGGTTTTGGAGGATTTAATCCAAATTATTCTAATCCTTCACACAATTAATTAATCATTTACTTGATTATCACCTGATGAATTTGCAGTTGGTTTTTTATTTTTTTTTGCTGTTTTGCTTTCTATTAATTATCGCCTAACTTGTCTTGGACAAGGCAATAAAACTAAAGAACATTAATAAAATTTCCAGTACTATATATATATATATATATATATATATATATATATATATATACGTTTTTGGAAGCTAAATTATGCTTGTTTTTAAATATGTGATTCTTAAATTGCTTCTTCATTATGAAGCTGAATTTGCAAATTGCTCGTCTACTGATGAGGGGATTATTTTATTTATGGAAGCCAATAAATATAGAGCAAGTGGACATGTTGACAGAAATTTTATAGAAGATTTGGAAATCCACATGCTTAAATATTATAATTTGACCAAGATATGTGGGCGTGGTAAGACTAATTAGAGGAACGATCAAGTAATTAGGGGTGGTAACACATAATTAATTAATACATACTCAGCTGTAATAGTTACAAATTAATTACAATTTGAAAAACAAGTGCTGTAAATGGAGGGGAACAAAAGGACAATTTCAAAGTGTTCCAACAGCCAAGCGAGGCCTTAATAAATACATCCTCCCTTTCATTTTAAATGTATATTTTGTGATATTTCATATTTGTTTTTATTTTTAAAACATATTATTAAATAAAAATATATTACATAAAAAAATCAATTTATTTTCGAAAGGCTTAGTGAACTGTAATAATTTGTGAAAATTTTAAAAAATTATCATATATTTGCTGCACAAAGATGATGACGATGATGATAATAAGAAGCAGAAGAAAAAGAATTCTATGCATAATGAGCGGAACGTGCAATTGTGACATAAAAAATAATATCCCCACATGTTACACATGTTTAGGTTTCCCACATAATTTGAGAATTGTATATTTATTATTTCAATACAAGTTCGAGGGACTGTGATATATATTATATCAAAGAAGTGTATTACTCAATCTAAAAAGTATAAACTTAAAGCTGATTCAGAGTTGTAAAGAATTGTTTTTATGTCAAAGAATTATGTTTGGACTTATTGAATTGATTGGCCAATTGAAGGACTGATAAATAATCAGAAAGATCTTTATTCTTCAATTTGGTACATCACAACTAAAAGGGTACATTTTTTTTTTTTTATCAAAACAAATAGCTGAAACAGACTATTGAGGCTTGAAGCATGCATAAACAGCCAAAAAAAAAGGATTGAATGTGTTGGGAAATAATATGAATTTTCTTATAATCATATTTATGAGAAAACGAAAATAATGCGGAATAATATGACACACAAATTGATAACAGAGTTCAGTCAATTATGTTTATGTTTTCGGACTGGTGCAGATCTTTTACTGAAAAAAGAAAAATTTACAAAGTGTTTACAAATACTCACAAACTCTCAATAAAATATTCTAAACTTTTATTTTACTCTCTCATTTTTTGATGGAATGCATTACAAATAAAATTTTAAGGCTATATATAGGTTTTCACCTCCTCAATAGACGACCAAGATTAATTCTCACTTACTCAAATAGATGGTTGAGATCATTTCTCACTTATCGTTCTACCTACCAAATAGATGGTTAAGATTAATCTTCACCCACCAAATGAATGATCAAGATTAATCTTCACTCACTAAATTGATAGTTAAGATTAATCTCTACCTACTGTCTTACCTACCAAATATTTTATCAACTAATTATTAATTGGTTCAACAAAAGATGCATCGTCCATCTTTATTATCATTTATTTCTAGTGCATGTGTAGTTTGATCAACAATCTTCCACTTCAAGATTGATTTCAATCTGTCTTCTCACATTGATCAATACATCAATCTTTCTAATCTTGTTACCCTAATAGACAAACTAAAGTTGAACACAACTTCAGTTTGTCGATAGTCACCACCTTTGTCAACATATCTATTGGATTCTTGCCTCATTTGATCTTCTTCAATACTAACACATCATCTTCCAATAAAGATCTAATGAAGTGATAGCGAAGCCCAATATGATTCGTTCTGGAATGAAATGTTGAATTCTTCGCCAAGTGTATCGTACTCTGACTATCACTATGCAAAATATTCTTTTCTTGTTTGAATCTCAACTCAGTTAACAAACCTTAAAGTCATATCATCTATTTACTAGCTTCAGTCTCTACTACATACTCAGCCTCTATAGTGGATCAAATGACTTTTTTATATATTTGTGACATCTAACTAACAGTTGTAGTTCCAACAATGAATATATAACTGGTAGTGCTTCTTCGGTGATCGACTTCACCTCCAAAGTCTACATCTACATAGTATTATACTTTTAATTCTCTTTTACGGAAGTATAAACACTTCTCTACGGTGCTTTGTAGATACTTCAAAATCCACTTGACTGCTTCATAATGAGTTTTCCCTGGATTTGACATAAATCTGCTAACTACTTCCACTGCATGGCCAATGTCTGGTCTCGTCCAGACCATAATGTACATCAAACTCCCAATGGCTGAGACATAAAGAACCTTAGCCATGAATTATATCTCTTCCTCTGTTTGAGGGGACTGATTCTTGGATAGGCAAAAATGGCTGGCCAATAGTGTGCTAATTGGCTTAGCATTGTCCATGTTGAATCTCTGCAAAACACAGTTGAGGTACTCTGCCTGAGATAACTGCAAGAACCCTATTTGCTTATCACTTATGATTTGCATTCCAAGAATTTTCTTTACTGGACCCAAGTATTTCATGTCAAACTCTTTTGATAATTGTTGCTTCAACCTTCTGATATCATCCATATTTGAACCTGCCACTAATATATCATCGACATAAAGTAGTAAAATAATATAACTGGATTTATATCTCTTAAAGTAGCAACAGTAGTCGGCATTGCACTTCTGGAAACTTTTCTTATGCATAAAGTCATCAAACTTTATGTACCACTATCTTTGAGCTTGTTTCAGACCATACAAACTCTTCTTAAGTCTGCACACAATGTTCTCCTTCCCTTTTTCTGAGAAACCTTCTAGTTGACGTATATATATCTCTTTATCTAAGTCATCATGAAAAAATGCAGTTTTCACATCCAACTGTTCAATATGGAGATCTTCAATAGCCACAATACTCAATACTATTATGATAGTATTGAGCTTAACAACATGAGCAAAAATGTTGGAATCTTTTGATAACTAGTCAGGCTTTGTATCTTTTGCAATCATCATTCTCATTTTTTACCCAGTACACCTATTTGTTATGAAATGTCTTCTTCCCTACGGGTAACTCAGCTAGTTCCCATGTCTAGTTGGAAATTAGAGACTTCATCTCGTCTTTCTTGGCAAGCTCCCACTTACTAGCATTTCCAGTCTAAAAAGCTTCATTATAACATTCAGACTCCACTCCATCAGTCAATAAGAGATAGTTCATATATCTTCTCTTAGGCACATGAGGCCGAGAAGACCTTCTTAATACAGTAGATAGAGTAGGAGGTTGTGGTGTGTCGGATAGATGCACACTTCTTGGTCCAACAAGTTCCTCTAGCTGAGGACTTGCTTCAATCGGTTATGTCATGGAACTCTCTAGGACATCATATGTATCTGCAAATAATGACTCATTCTATTCTGAGTTACTGACGACTGTTTTATGCATGTCCTTGTACATCACCCTTTTGTCAAAAATCACATCTCTGCTGCGGATGCCCTTTTTGTTTTCGTCATCCTAAATATGGTAGCCAAACTCATCCCAAACTCATCCTTACCATAGCCGATGAAAGTGGATTTCTTGGATTTGGGATTAAGTTTATTCCTTCTTTGATCACTGATATGCACATATGCTACACAACCAAAAACTTTTAGATGTGATAGTTTTATCTCTTTTGGCTCCATACCTCATCTGGTATTATGTGCTCTAATGGAACCGATGGTCATCGATTGATTAAGTAAGCTGCTGTGTTGAATGCTTCTGTCCAGAACTGCTTCAGTAGACTCACTGTATAAAAATACTTCTAGCTCTTTCTGTCAACCTTCAGTTCATAAACTCAGCTACACCATTGTGTTGAGGTGCGCATGACATGGTTTATGATACCGTGCTCATAGCAAAACTTCTTGAATCTAGCATCTTTATATTTGCCATCATTGTCGGTTCTGAGCTTTTTGATTTTCAAACCTATCTCATTTTCAACCATAATTTTTCATCTTCTGAAAGCCTCAAACACTTTAGACATGTGCTTTAAAAAGTAAACTCATACCTTATAAGAGTAATCATCGATGAAAGTCATGAAATAGTATTTCTCACCAATGGATGAAACGGTCGTTGGTTCGCAAACATCAGAGTGAACGAGCTCTAGCCTTTCTTTCTTTGAAGTTCTACTACTTGTTTGAAAGCTTACCCTTTTCTGCTTTTCAAGTATGCAATCTTTGCACGTGTCTATCTCCACTGACTGTAGACCTGGAAATTTCCCCTTGTATGCATAATCTTCATTCATTTTTCACTCATATGACCTAGTATATTGTGCCATAGATTGGAATTTTTATTGCCACCTACAACTATGATTGAAAAGCGTGTTTCTGCTGTCGTGTAAAAAGTGCTACTCTTTTTGCCTCGAGCAACTGTCATTGTGCCCTTTGAAATCTTTCAATCATCACCATGGAAGATTGTAGCATAGCATTCGCTAGCCAATTGCCCTACTGAGATTAAGTTTTTTCTCAAGTCGGGAATATGTCTGACATCCTTCAGCCCCCAAACAGACCCGTTCAACCTAATCTTCACTTCACCTTTACCAATAATAGCACAAGGTTGATCATCACCAAGGTATACCTTTCCAAGATTTCTAGAGACATACATCTAAAATAATTCTTTCTATGAAGTGGCATGGAATGATGCTCTAGAGTCTAACACCCATGACTCCTTCTTACTCTCTAAAGAGCATATCAATGTGTCATTGACTCCCGCGGTGGAAGTAACATTTGCTTCTATCTTTACTTTCCTAGTCGTTCGGTGTACTCTTGCACTGATTTTTGTAGTGCCCATACTTTCTACTATTCCAACATTCAACAGTCTTCGAGCTATGAAAATTACTGGGATTTATGGATTTGGACCTCTTGTCCTTTAATCTATCTCGGTACTTCAATCTGCCACGTCCATTCCCTCTAGTTGAATTTCTTCCTCTTGACTCTATATGCAAAACTGAAGAGGTTGATGATTCACCAGACTCTCTCCGTCGAATCTCTTCATTGAGAACCAAATCACAAACATCATTAAATTTTAACTTAGTGTTTCCCGATGAGATACTTACAGCCGTGATAGTAGCATTTTGACTTTCTGGTAGAAAAGACAAAAGTATCAGTGCTCATACTTCTTCATCAAATTCAATTCCAACCGAACTCAATTGGATTGTAATTGTGTTGAGTTCGTTGAGAGGTTGAGCTACCGATACACCTTCCATCATTCGCAAATTGAACAAATGCCTCATCAGGTGTACTTTATTTGAAGCTGAAGGCTTCTCATACATACTAGAAAGAGTCATCATAAGACCCGTTGTGGTCTTTTTTTTGCTATGTTAAAAGCAATATTATGGGATAATGTCAATCTGATAACTCCGAAAGATTATCTGTTGAGAAAATTTCAGTCTTCTTCCTTTATAGCCTCTGGTTTCTTTCCTGAAAGAGGTTGATATAGACTCATTTGATACAAATAATCCCCTATTTGCATTTTCCAAAAGTCAAACTCCACACAATCGAACTTTACAATTTTCACTTTTCCTTCATCTGCTATCATCACTCCCACTCGAATCTGACTCTCTAGATCATTTCTCACAATTCCTGTGAATCACCGTGTATTAGAACACGTCTGTGGACAAATTGGTATTGCTGACCAAAATTTACTATTCACAAAATTATTATTCATATGAATAGTAATCACCCGAAAACGATAAAAGAAACACAACCAAAGCTTTGATATCATTTGTTGGAAAATAACGTCAATTTTCTTATAATCATATTTAAAAGAAAGTGAAGAAAATGCGGAATAATAAGACACATAAATTGATAACGGAGTTCGGCCAATTATGCCTATGTCTTTGGACTATTGCAAATATTTTACTGGAAGAAGAAAATTTTACAAATTGTTTACAAACACTCACAATTCACAATCTCTCACTAAAATATTTCTAAGTTTTTATTTTTCTCTCTCATTTTTGTATGTAATGCATTACAAATGAAGTACTAAGGATATATATAAGTCTCCACCTACTCAATGAACGACCAAGATTAATTCTCACCTACTCAAATGGATGGTTGAAATCATTTATCACTTACTATTTTACCTTTTAAATTGATGGTCAAGATTAATCTCCACCCACCAAATTGATGTTTAAGATTAATCTCCACCTACCAAATTGATGGTTAAAATTAATCTTCACCTACTGTTTTACCTACTAAATATTTTATCAACTAATTATTAATTAGTTCAACAAAAAATGATCATTCATCTTTATTGTCATTTATTTCTGGTGCATATTTAATTTGACCAACAGAATGATGGTAAGAATAAGGAGAATTAGAGCAAAAGCAGACATGAATGTCTATGGTCCATGGACTCCCAAAATAATTATACATGAATCCTGCCCATCTAACATGCCAAACACTTCTATTGGATCATTTAAATTCCTTAAACCCCTGACCCAAATATGTCTTTCAATATCAAAAGAAATATCCCTTCCCACCTCATTAAAGAACTTCACAACTTCTTTATCAATTACAAAGAAATTCTCTGTAAGTCTTTGGTCTCGCAAGTATCCAGCATCAAGACTCGTGTTGATGAGGCAGGCCATGAAGATTACATAGGATGTGAAGTGCTTGGAGCAGTGGTTATAAGACTGTTCAAATGTTATGTAATTTAGTAAGAAAGAACTTGTTATATCACCTGTAACCAAACGTGACATATCAGCAACTCCCATCTTCTCTAAATTTTATGTCCAAGAAATTGTCTGTACCTTGTCTTTCCTCAAACTCGATCCCTGTTTTCCGTAGCTTCTCCACAGGTTGAATCAATCTGCTGACACCCGATTTCTCTTCTAATTTGGAAGAAGGTGGAACAAAAGTCGAGCGATAAAAATTGAGCAAATGTTCTTCACCGTTGTTCTTGTGACTTCCGCGTAGTTCAATTGCTTCAACAGATCTTGACAGTGAATAATTGCATAATCCCAAGATGAGTTCCAGCAAAGAGAGGACTTGCATGATATTAAAATTGCATGGATTTAAACAGTTGACTTGATAATTGTAAAGTATTGGTTCAGTTGTCACTTAATCTACGCAGCCACAAGCCTACTCAATCTTTGAACTGGATCTTAAACCATATTATAATAAGATAGGTCTGATAGTTGAGTTTTATAATTATAAATTTATGTTGCTTTAAAATGATTTAAGTAAATCTAAACTTAATTGTACCACAATTATAAATATTTCTTTTATCCCTTAAAATGCCAACGTAAAATTCTCTTCTAACACATGAAAATCTTAAATAGATAGATTATACAGAGTTTGAAGAACAAAGAAAGGAATTTGTTTATCTAGCCTTAAAAGATCCCTTATCAAGGAAGCCATGGTAAATTGAATATGGGATCATTGGGATCATGGGTGATTATAGTTTCAATTACACAAAGAAGCTCGATGACGAAACAGCCATCTAGTATCATCAATTCAATCAAGTCATTTGTTTCATATTTATCTAGATTCTCAGAGTAGCAAGCCCTTATCTCCTCCTCTTGGATGGCTAAGGCCTTGAAAAAATCATCGAGACCAACATTGAAGCCTTGTAGTCGAACTAGAACATTACCGAGAATTCACCATTTGTGTTCTTGTATCATCTGGAGATTTTCTTGGCCACGGCGGTAAGGGCCAATGGAAACTATTTCGGGTACAAAGGAAGTGGGATGAAATTTCATGATGCCCCTGAGGAACTCGAAAGATTGAATGAGATCTCCGAGCCGCAGTGCTGTTTAGCAACTTAGGCTCTTTTCTTGTTCTTTCTTGCATTGAACTTAATTGTTCCTTGTATTTAGCATCTGGGACGATGACCACTTGGAGGAAGTACTTTTCCTTCATTCTCTTGGTTTTGGTTGCTGGCCGCCGGGGAATTCGACATTTTCTCCTCCATTACATATGTTATCCGCGGCAGAAATGATGGTGATAGTCAATTTTCAGTGGAAGGATATAAAACGATGACTTAATTAGCTATTTGTTTTGAGAAAAAGATGGGACAGATTTAATGTTATGGCACATCGCTCCATACATAATCTTGTGAAATACTTCAATCAATGAAAAAAAATATAATATTGGTAAAATAAATAACGTATATGATATCCTCTTATTATATATATGACAATCACTTATGTATAAACAATCACATATAATTTTTTTATAATATAAGAAATTATAAAATAATTATAAAATTTAAGTTAATTTGGATTCGTATCAAATACACCTATTAAAGATAGTAAAGTGTTTTCTTCCAAATTTTAAAGTTATTCTACATTCAGTGCTCGAACTCTATACATCTAGTTAAGAAAAATTAACTCTTACCATCTCATTTTACCTCTTTAACGTTATATTATTCGTTTTTGAAATCTATGTTAATGGATTTAACCAAGAAAATTTCATCACACAAAGATAACCGAATTTCAATATCAAAAATCTTAATTCTTGTGTTTTTATTGATCGCACACCACCCAAAACTGGATAAAAATTATATATTTATATTGGTCCATAGCCCATAAAAATTTATGAATAATAGCCCACGAAAATTTATGAATAAATGGGTATTCAAAATTAGGTATTTGCATCCATCTACAAATATCTGCTTGGTTTTTTGTCGACCCAAATATATTAATAAAAGAAACACTTTCCTTTATTCTTGGCTGTAATTATTTTTTTCTTTTTATGTGTCTTATATAGCGTTCATTGTCACTAGACTATCATCAAAATTAAGGATTTCTCATTCCACAAAATAATATTTCACTAATAATACTTGAATAAATTTTAGTTACAAATTTCTATATATAAAAAATGATAATTATATTATATGCATAACAATTTATGATTAGACATGTGAAAGAAAATTCCATATTTTAATTTAGTAATAGTTTCGGTTTTCAGGACCTTCATTGATCTTTAACCCAACTAGGTTACACATTACTGAGCCACCCATGGTTGGAGTTGGCATGCCTAAGGTATGTGGCAATATCATAATACCCATCTTCAATTTGCTTTAGATTAGAATAGATGTCAATACTTATCATATCTTCACGATTATTATATAATTTTGATATAAAAACAAATTGTGATTTGATTTATGTATGAATTTATTCATACTGAATACATTTTAAGTCGGGATGGATGTAGAAATTATTTTTAATGGGGATAAAATTAATTTAGTAGATAATAAATTAAAAATTATATAGAAATAATAATATTAATATATATAATTATAATTATATATTATATAAATAATAATATAAATAATAAATAATAATATATAATAATAATAATATATAATAATAATATATAAATAATAATAAATAATAATATATAAATTATAAATAATATTAATAAATAATATTAATAAAATTTATTAAATATTAAAATTTATTAATTAAAATTTATTAAATATTAAAATTTATTAATTAAAATTTATTAAATATTAAAAATTAAAAAATATTAAAATTATTATTATTATTATTATTATTATTATTATTATTAAATAATTTATTAAATTATTAAAATTATTTTTATTACAACTGATTTATAGCAAAAATATAAATTTTCTAGTACTTATATATATTTTTTATATAAAAAAATTTCACATTCGTTACATTATTACAGTTGTTATGTTCAAGTATTTATATTTTAATAAATTTGCATAATTTTTTTTATTAACAATGGAGTGTAAAATACTAATCGATCCTGATTTAAGGAAAATCTTAGGACCATTAGACCATTATTTAACTTAGAAGGACCACAATAAAAGTCCCTTTTTTTTCTTTTCAATAATGAACAAAATATATTCAATAATTACAAATGAATGAAAACATTTGATTTCCCAAGAAAAATGAAACAACTTTTTGAGGAAGGAAAGCCAAACGTGGGTTTGCAGGAAGAGACAGAGAGGCTCAGACATTAGTGTCTTGAAGCATGTTGTCTTCATTCTTGTGCCCTAAAACCTACTCTCCTATTCATTAACTCTTATACGGACCTCCTAGCAACCATTAACCAACACCGCACTCAGTCAATTTCCTATTCAGCCTATTTTTTATTGATTTTTTTTAAATGAGATTATAAATTGTATTCATGAACAAAATTAAATGACAAATTGTTATATGAAAATTTTTTATACGTTTTTCAAGTGATAATTTATTATTGTTTTATTTTATGAATGGATCTGCTTAATATTTAGGACATGCATACTGTCATTGGCAGATAAAGACGTGTACTCAAGAATTATTCCTTGCATGCACGAGGGGTATGCCCTCCCTGTCGGCAATGTTGAAAAGAGTAAAAATGAATAAATATATAAATTTGTCCCATCAACTCAACAACAATAATTATAGTGGGGTGTATCTAGAAATTTTTTACGGCGAAGTTAATGTATATAATATAAATTTGAATTATGAAAATGCATATATTATAATAAAACAACTCAAAATTCTTTTATAACATTCATATTTTGAAAATAAAACATAATTGTATCATCATTAATATTATTAAATACATCATTTTAAAATATATCAATAAATAATCATCGATTACTCAACAGTCTTTATAACTAAAGAAAATATTTATTTTAACTAAAAAATTAATTCTTTTGTAATCAGTGTTTTTTACTTTTTTATTATTTTTTATAAATAGTTAGAAAATTTTATTTTTTAAATTTTATTAAGGTCCACTTTATTTTTTTAACGGAATCCATATTCCTATATTATTATAGTTTATGAAAAAAATTATGGTCCAATCACCCACTATTGTAAAAGTGAATCCGCCCCTTGCTATAGACCCATCAATTTTTTGTTGTTTGATCAAGCTGAATACACAATAATTATTTGAAAAAAAATTAAAGTCAAGTGAATCTAAAATATAATATTAACTCAAATCTTAAAGATCCAATATGAATTCATCAATTCTATCCAATTATCAAGTCTAACAATCAACTGTAATAATAATAAAACATAAGTGAGATCCAGATCAATTTACTTGATTAAATAATTTAAAAACGTATTATTACTATATGAATTATTGGCTAAGAAGACAATAATAATGGTGTTCATAAATTGTGAAAATCGTTACTATGCTTGCCATGGAGACCATATTGTGTCATTTTTTGTAATTGTCATTCTATGTTTCATGTCAACATCTTATCAAAACTAAATACGTATTGTCATTACCTCTGCATTTCATTTTACGGAGATTAGATTAATAAATTATAGAGATAAAATTAATTTTTATGTCCTAAATTTTGAATTTTTATATCTAGGATATCTCCTTGCAAATTAAGAGTATTAGATATGTTTTCTAATTTGTATTTGTGATAAGTCCTATATCACTTTCTTATAAAATTAAAGATTTTTCTTATAATGTAATAGTTTTCTGATTTTAAAATCTATACTTTGAAATTTATATTGAATTTTCTAAAATGAGACGAAAGTTTGATTTTTTTTCTTTATTCTTGACTTATTAATGTAGGTAGTTTTACATCTTATTTTATTTATCTATTTTTTATCAATTCGTTAAAAAGTGTTTAAAAAAAAGGGGAAGATTATTGTTATTATTCTTATTTTGGGCATTGAAGAGAATTTCTCAAAGAGCAAGTGGGTTGCTTTAATATGAGGTGAAAAAGCTGCAATCGGTGAACTTTTTTCGTGGAAGAAAAGCAGTAAAAGTTATAACTAAATGATTTTATGTCGAAACTCGAAAGGTGACAACAATCAATAATCAGATGGTCAGCTTACTATAAGACTAAAGAGTGACCCCACTCATGAACAAAATATAGAAAATTATATCACCTTCTTTTTGAAAATTCCACCAAATCTCAATGTATATTGTTCATGACGTGCCTGTGATTTTATAATATGAGCAACAGTTAAGGGCTACTTTCCTATTACTGCACATTTAATTTAACTATCAATTTAGACTTTGCAGTTTATATAATATAATATAGAGGAATGTTACCCCTTTCAACACTGATTGGTTTGGGAAAAAATAAAGGAGAAATAAAAAAAATTATTTTTAAAATTTATTTCTCTTTATCAGCTAATTAAAAAATAAATATTGAAGATTATTAAAAAAATAAAAAGTGTCATTATATATATTGGAATAAAATGCCATTTACCAACAATTAAAATTTATGTTCTTTTTTATTTTGCACCTAATATATTCTTATTTTATTTGTAATAATTTTTATTTATAATTATTAAATATTTTAATTTATATGGTATTTTATTATTAATTTAATTCGTAAATAAAATTATAGATCCAAGATGACTAATTTTTAAGAATGAATTTATAAACTCGGTATATATATATATATGAATAATTTATAGCCCCAATTTAGATATAATCGCTGTATGGCCCTGTTAACATGTATGATGAACTCTTTTTGTCAGAAGACAGAAAAAAATTGACCTAAATTTAAAATTTTTTAATTTAATTAACTGATTTTTTAAAATTTTTATAAATTGTTTTTTTAAATCTATTTTTAGAAAAAAATATATATTACATATTTTTCTCAAAAAAATAGTTTTTTTAAACTGAAAAAAATAAAAATAAAAATAATTTTTTTTCAAAAAATATTTTTTTCAAAAAATATTTTTTTCAAATACAATACTAAATGGGTTCTTAAATGTCCCTATTCCTCAATATATGATTGAGTATGCAGTTACTGAAATTATCGAAATTTCTTAATTTATCCCCAGATTACCCAATAAGATATAATAAAGAGTTATATTGCTACAATTTATGGTTGTAAAAAATGGCAACCATCCATTATTAGTCAATCAAGTTTCATATAAAGGACTTGAAAAATTTAATTTCAGATTATAAATTTTACCAAATTAATCTAACCATTCTGTTAAGAACTTTGAAAAAACCATGCTAATTGCTTTATCTAAATCTGAACAAATCTTTTGAATTGACTAAATGTTTAGTAGCCAAATACTAATGGACAAATATTTTTCAAGCATAATTAGTGAGAGAAACTATAATAACCATGCTTTTTAAAATGTGAAAGAAAAACTTAAAATGTCCTATTATTATCATAATTGTAGATAGTAACCTCACAACCCCTTTTGTTTCTCAAAATGTTTTCAAACATAACCCCTGATTTCACTAAAAAGAAGTCAAACAGTGACCGCTAATAACGACCACGAAAAAATAATATCTAATAGCCATCAAATAAAGACTACACATCGACAGTTAGAAGACCAATTTTCATATTTTAAATTAGCAACCCAACTGCTGCCATTTTACGACCACATACATAGCGACTACAGTAAATAGTAGCTAGTTAATGCCGTCTTTTTATTAGCATGAGAAATTACGACTACATTGCGATGATCATTAAACAGTGATTACTGTATTTGGTCACTAAATAGGGTGTATTTGCACTAGTACAAAAATATGTTTAAATTGAAGGTTATATATATATATATATATATATATATATATATATATATATATATATATATATATATATATATATATATATATATATCTGTTGTAAAAATAACAAACGTATTATAAAATATAAACGGTGACATTTTTATAAATATATAATAAAATGATAAAATATATACGTCTATTAATATAAACGATAAATAAATAAAATACAAGTTGTATTTTAAGTATCTATCTTAATAAATAGCAAATACATAAGATGAAAAGTAGACATATGTCAATAATAAAGAATACACATCTATTGTTTACATGTAAAAATCGTTAATAATTTTCAATTATTCAAGAATATCTGGATTAATAAACATTAATTTTTCTTTAAATTAACTTAATTATTCAATTAATTAATCTATAATAAATCAATAGGATTGCAGATAAAATAATTATAATAGCTAAATTTGCATATACAAAACTAAGTACATTAATGCAAAACATTTTAAATGCTTCCCAAAATTTTGAGTTAATTTACAATATTAAACAAATTTTATCTTGTCAAAATTGAATTTCATTTATATATATATATATATATATATATATTCAATTTTAATTTTGTCCGAAATTGGAGATTGTTAATTTACAAATTTAATTAATTAAAATAAGGAAAATTGATATTTAAACTAAATAATATTTAAATTAAATAAAGGTCAGGTTTTTTCTAATGTTGATGAAATATTTATGGCAAATTATAAAATGCAAATATTTATAGCAATTAAATAAATAGTATTTAAATTTGATTTAATTAAAAGAAAAATTGAATTTAGTTTTTTAGCAAATTAAAAGGCATTTTCTTAATTATAGGTTTGTTAATAATCATGTGAATACATAATAAAGGGTAATAATTATCTAATAATAAAATCCAAAAATTTATAAAATCTCAAAATTAATTTTAGGCATTTTGTAACATCATCAACTTTTTCCGTATGCATTTCTACAATATCTCATTTGGGCATATATATTTTGCGTATACATCACTTGAACACATGCATAATATGCATTTTTATTTAAATAAATTCATGATATACACTTAGTTAATTTTCAAGTATTTTACAATTATATAGAGGTGTATGTGTCTATTTTATAATTCAGATGAGAATGAAATTAATATTTAACTGAATAAAGAGACTATATTGAATTAATAAAATTTTGACATGATTAATTTAATTAAATTAAAATAAATGATTAAATTATATTTTTGCATTGGTTAGTAAAATGGGATAAATGTATATGTATATGTATGATGATGACGACGATGATGATCATAATAATAATAATAAAAATAAAAGAAGAAGATAAGGTTGGCTTAGCCAAAGTTCAAGTTTTTTTTTTTCTACCAACACTTCTTCTCCTCCTCTTTCTTCCATTCATTTCTTCATTTTATTTCAAAGTTCTGTCACAAATCAAGTAAGAAAATCTTTGGTAAGTTAATTATTTCTCCATATGTTACTAATCTTGAATTAAAGATTAGATAAATTAGGATTTATGAGGTGTAAACTTCTAAATTGAAGCTCTGAATTATATTTTTATGGAAGAATATTAAGACTTAATTTTCGTGGTCTTAGAGAAGGAATTTGGAAAAGTTCAAAACATGAAAATTTTAGATCTATGTCTCATATATATGTATGTAGAACAGTTTTTTAAGATTTGATGTATTTTAAGAAAAATCATTTGTTGAGTAAAACTGGTTCTTATTCGATTTTCAACAGACTGATCTACAGTTTTTGTTTATTTTGACCATCTAAGATATATACTTTGATGAAATATAAAACATACAATTTTTAGATAAATGTGTTATCTAGCTTTATACCAAATTTCAAGTTCATATATCATGTAGATTTTTAGTTATGATAAAGAGAACTATAATTGTTCCATAGTTGTTTAGTGCCCTGTACAGGTCTAGAAATTTGTTTAATTATTTTGAGTTTTTATAGTCAGAATCTGTAATTTGTCAAAACATAAAAGTTATAGAATTATGTCTTATATAAATTTTGATAAAAAAAAGTCACCTTAGTATGTTATTTATAGAGTGATATATAGCCTTCATGAATTATACTGATCTGAAAGTCAACTTTGTTTTAGACTAGTAAAATATTTCTCTTAATTTGAGGAGTTTAGTAATAGAATTGACAAAAGTTACAAACATGAAAAATGTTACATATTTATCTATCTAAGTTTTTGTAAATTTTCACTATAATATTACTTACTTATTATAAGATATGAATTATCAAAATTAGTATGCTAAAACTGTCTAAGGGAAAAATAGGTAAGAAAACAGAAAATAATTAGAAATTCCACCATAAATTTTACAATGCTCTAATTACTCTGAAATTTTATTATGTTATGTAATTATATGTTAAATTTAATTAGAAATAAAAATCAAATTAATTGATCAAGTATAGAAAAAGTTATGGACTAATCATTCTCATAAGATCACACTATCTCATAAGAAAAATACTAACTAATGATATGAACTAGTAATATTAATTTATTTAAGGCACATTAAGTTTGTTTAGTCATGAGTTAATTAGACTCACAAAAAATTGGAGACCTACAAGAAGAGATAAATAATAAGTTAAGAGTCAGAATCAAAAGAAAAAAATGTGAGTTTAATTATCAAGTGATTTCTTTAGTACACATAAACATTGCTTACTATGTGATATGTGAAATAATTTATAATTATATAATTCATATAATTTCTCTGATTTGATCTTGATAAAGAGATTATGGATATTTGTGACATATATGGTATATATAAGTAGTATATGTATGATATATTTGAGGTATATATTTGGTATATACAATATATACATGAGATATGTATAATATATTTGAGGTATATGCATAACATATATGGTATATATAAGGTATATGTAATAAGGACATAATGGATTATAAGTGTTTAGTTACAAATCCATATGCATAATGACTTAAAAGACGTTGTGACTAGTTACTCAACATTATAAGAAAAAAAGAGGTCTATGACCCGACAAATGAGCAAATGAAACAGATGATCAAGCTAGCTAGCAAATGCAAATGTTCACATGACAAATGTTTACATGAAAATCCGGGGCAATGTCTGTTTAACCTGGTCACAATAAAATAAAATGAATAAGCATAAATATAAGTAAAGAGCAATTATTTAATACTTAATTTTATTTACATTTATATGTTATTGACGGATAACATGGAATATAAAATATGTATTAACTTTACTTATTATTTGATATTATGGAATGTTTGGTACTTTAGGGCTCATTTGATAGTTATTCTCACTGAGTCACAACTCTCCAAATTGTATCATTTTTCAGGTAAAGAAGAGCAGTAGTTCATGTTGAGATACATATAAAAGTAATGGATCAAATGTCACCGGCCGAGCCTCCTTACTCTCTCTCCTTGTATTCCACACAAGTATAAGAGCATATAATTTATATTTGGGGGTTGAATATTTGCATATGTATAATTACAATGAATATGTACTAGGATATATAAATGGATTCAACTTGTAAATTTACTAACTTTTAAACATCATATTTAACTTATTAATATATGTGATGTTATAGACTATGATTAAAACATTCATATTGACTGTGAAATAGTTGATGATAACATGAGATGAGTTAAAATAAATAAATTACTCTCGTTGTAAATATAAATTTTTTTTTTATTCTTGTTTCATATGTGATGACTTAATATATAAATATAAATGTGGTATATAGAAGAAGTATAAGGTATTAGGCGTTACATGTTTGGCTTGAGAAAAATCATATACATATGATTCAATTTTAAGCATTAGTCTTTGGACATGGCAAATTCATATTAACGGCATGTAACATAGGCATCTGGCTTGAGAAAATCATACATATATGAATATAAAATAGGTGTTTGGCATGAGTAAAGACAAATGTCTATAGTTTTTTTAAAAACCTAAAACCCAGCCTTATCTATCTCTCAACTTTTTGAACTTGAAACTCACTTGCGTCATCTCAACTTCACCTTTCAACATAATCCTGATTTGTAATCCCTTTATTGCACTAATTTTGGACCTGTGACAGCAATAGCAACAACTACATTGTTTGTTGGTGGTCAGAGATACACGTGTAAAAGGTAATCTGTATTTTCTTCCCTTTTGCTTCTTTTTTTTCTCCAATTTTTTACAACAATATTCAAATTTGAGCCTCCTTTTTGTTGTATAATTGATAGTTAAATTAAATAAAAATAATTCTTGTAGGCAATTAGGTTAGATGATTTGTGGCACTTGTTTTACACTCGCCCTTCTCTATAAATTCATGTTGCATGAGAATCTTCAAAGTTAATATTGTTAATTATTCAAATTGTGAAAATGTTTCTTTGAACTAAAAATGTGGTTAACTAAAATTTATTATTATTATTATTATTTAAATATTAAGTATTTTATAACTAAAATTTAATTTTATTTAATTTTTTAATTATATTAATTATCTATTTGTACCAAGTATATAAACATGCAAACAAATATCTTAAATATATTCAACTCTTTTCATTTTTTTATTTTTAAATAAATTACCACTTACAATTTTTTTCAATTAATTCCTTTTTTTAATTTTTAATTAAATCATAAAATATAATAGTTAAAGAATCAATTATATAAAAGGGAAGAAGAAATCTATATTTATGAAATATTTATAGCATATTATTAATTATTGATAATTAATTAAAATTAAGGAACTAAATCAGTTAAAAAATTATTGAACAAAACACTTAGTTCTTAATTGCATAAAATAAAAAAATTAATATGTCTTAAGTATACTTTTTGAATCCAAAGCTTATAAATTATAATTTATTTGAAGTTGTGGTTATTCTTTGAGAATGTGGAATTTGTTGATGATAAGATAAATTCTAATGAAATGATAAAAAAAAATTTAAGTTAAAAGATTGTATATTATTAATATGTTTTAGTCATGCTATTTTCTTTTTTGTAGTAATTAGACTCAATGTTAATTGCTTAGTAACGTGTAAATTAGGAATAATTAGTTTTTTCATATAATATTTATTTTTAACTTAAATTTGAAGAAACATTTTGCATTGAGAATATAAAAAAATATAAAATTTTAAAGAGTTTAGATATTCGTTCAAAATTTACTCATTAGGTAGAAGTCTCGAATAGTTTCTGGTTTGAGACTATTCTTAAACATCAAATTTCACTTAGAATTTGAATGCATATATAGTTTTTGGCTCTAAAAAAAATTGATATCATTTTTCTAATGTTCTCTAGGTATAGATATGTAAATATATCATTCTATTTATATTGTGTACTTGGAAAACTAAAAGAAAATACTGTCAGATTTTTTTTGGGATTTGAAAACTAGATATACATTCACTAGTGAGATTGGATGCTTAAGGATGAATTAGGTTGGAGTAATAATAACCCGACATATAATGGTTAACTTGATTAGAAGCAATGTGGTTTATATTTAACCTTTTTTTTATGTGGTTATATATGGATCAAAGTTAAATGTATGGTAGACATAATACATTTGAATTTTTGGACGGAATTGAAGAATTTATTAGAATCATGAAGGAAAATAAAATGAGAGAAAGAGAATAACTAATTGTATGTCATTGTGTTGATTATAAAAACATGAAAAATTTTGTAATGTTCAAATAGTAAAATTTTATATAATAAGACGTAATTTTAAAGAAAGTTACACAATGAATACAATATGGTGAGAATGTATATCTTGATATACGTTTCAATAATAATGAATTTAAAAATCAAGAAAAATAACATTAACGATGAAGAGAATACTTTGAAGTATAATCATATAGATGAGATGATATATGATATGAAATATTTTGCGGAAAGACCTAAATACCTTTAGAGATTCGATGTTGAGAATCTTTTGTATTCCAGTTGCATTAATTTCACAAAGTTGTTTGTCGTGTTTAAACTCTACAATATGAAAGCAAAAAATAGGCAGACTGATAATAGTTTCATGATGTTATTAGAGCTATTACAAGACACACATTCGGATAGAAATGAGCTTCTCACATCTACCCATGAGGCTAAGAAAATATTGTGTCCCATGGGTATAAAATATAAAAAAGATACATACATGTCCAAACAATTGTATATTCTATCAAAATGAATATAAGAATTTGTATGAGTGCCCAAGGTGTGGGGCGTCATCCTATAGGTGTGGAAAAGTTTTTTCTAAGGATAATAAATGACCTCTAGCCAAAATATTATGGCATTTACTTATAATATCAAAATTCAAACGCTTGTTTGCAAATGGAATTACGTCATGAGTTATATGCACAAAATTGTCATATATTATAACAATGAAAAATATTACTTAAAGTATGATATTCCAAATACTAGCTAGTCAATTTATTACAAGTATGATACCTAACTATTAGTTTATTAATTTTTAATATGTGTTCTATATTGTGTTTGATTTGTTTTGTAGGATTTTAAATATGGATCATATAGTGATAAAATAGTTGAAATTCAATATTTTGGGTTCTATTACTTTGTATGAGAGTGTATGTAATATTTTTAATTTTACTTTTGTAAACTATTACATATTCATGAGAAATGCAATACGGAATTAATTAATTTTGAAGAACTCGTGGGTTAATTGTTCTCTTTGAATTGTTTTAGGTATATTGTGTTACTTTGATTAATTTTTTGAATTTTTATTGCTTATATTGTCTTGTAAATATTTTGCGGCTTGTGTTGTCCTTTTGAATATTTTGTAGATTGTGACTTGTGTGTTGAGTATTTGTAACTTGTGTGTTTGATGTCTATTGAATATTAAAGCAAGTGATGAATAATTAATGGTTGTTGCATAACTGAAGTTGTATTTAAACAAAAACAAAATAAACGTCTGTCAATATAATTGACAGATGCGTATAACTTAATTATATATATATGTCGTTACATAATAACAGACGTGCATAATGATTATACATATTTATCGTTATATTTTCACATACGCGTATAACTTGATTTTATGTGTCTATTATTACTTAACAGTAGATACGTATAATATAGTTATGTGTGTCTGTCAAAATAACATATACATAAACTTCATATCATATGTGTCTCATACATATGTGTTTCCATTTAATAGACATATAAAGTCTAAAACAACAGACACAAATAACCTTTTTTTTGTACAAATATTGGATAAAAATATCAGCTTGTTGTGTCGTTTACCTTTTTGGGTTAGGGATCACTTTGAATGCAGTCGCTAATTGTGATATTAATGACCAAAAAATTAGTGGTTCTTATTGTGTATTTAGCAGAAAACAATAGTGATTCTGTCATTTTTCCAATAATAGTTAGCGACCATGTCATGTTCTCAATTTAGACTCTGACCGTATATGCATATTGCGGTCATCTATACCATAATTTAGAGTACCGATTAGAGTCTAAATATACATAAATAAATGTGAAAAAATTATCTTAATATGATAATATGAATTCTAGTATTAATATGGAGTTGCTTTAATTAAATATTGCAATTTCATGCTATGCACACAAATTGATGCAACATACCGGGCCAAAATATGTGATTTTTTGTGAGGTAATGAAAATACGATTTAAGCATATTGTAGCATAAAGAATATGAATTCTATTATAGATTTTTAAGTAGGGATGATAACAGATAGGATACCTACAAAAAAATTTATATATGATTCCAAACTTGATTATATATATTTTTACCCAAATTTGTTTTAAATTATAATGTTAATACTCATACTCGTCTCAAATCCGATTAACATTATCTTATTAATGCTTGAACCTGATTAATTATATATTTATCATTAAAAAATTTAAAATTTAAACTTACTAAATACTTAAAAATTTGAAAATATGCAAACAATCTACCATAAATTATTACAAAATAAAATAAATAAAATAAAATAAAACATAAAATCTAATTCAACACATTTAAATTAAAATAATTAATCAAATTGTTCAAAAAAATATTAAAATAATAAAATTAAATATTAATCATTATGATCGAAAAATAATATTTCAAATCTTCAACTCTTATTATATTTGTAATTCATCAACCTATAACACAAAAAATAATTAATTATATCATTATATTCAATAAATTACAATAAAATTAATTGCATAATATATAATTTATATATTATATATAATTGGGTTCATTTAGATAGCAGGTACTCAAATGCATTTACTCGTATCCTATATAAATTCGTAATGGATTTAAATATTATTATCCAAATTCGTCCTAAAATCTAATAAAGTTACCTATAAAAATTTAAATAGGTCTAGATAGACTTGGATATAGACGAGATTTGAATCCGTTGTCACCCCTATTTTTAAGTACAATTAATGGTATGAAAGTCATTTGATTGTAGGTAGAGAAAGACTATTTTTTTTTTAATTTTCTTGGATCTGGGGAGGGGGTTGTTTGTCCACCTACTATAGGTAAATTGGATTTCAAATCCGAGACCCTTCATCAAGGAAAAAACCTCATATGCTATTAGGGTAGAACCCATTCACAAGAAAATCTGATTATCTTAAAATCTGGAGAAAAATTTATAAGTCTAGGTAGAATTTTTCATAATTGTAGAATTTATTAAAATTTTAGAATTTTTTCCCTTGCTAAATATCAAATAATACACATATTTTCCAAGTTCATCTTGAATACTATAAATCACTAGGCTAATAGATTATTAGCAATTATGCTCAAGTTTGAAATTGTGAAAGCGCGAATTTAAAATGTTCAAAATTTTGAAAAAAGAAAAAGGAAAATAAGTTTTAAACAAAGATTCTTTACAAGAAATGTAATCTATCCATGTAATAAAGTTGAATAATATAACTTGGAGTCACATGGGATGGAGATGATAAAATTTTAAAAAGTCCATCAATAAGCTGTAGCTAAAGTATTATAGCGTTTTTGAAAAAGGAAATTCAAAGATATTGCTGTTAAACAAAAAGTACCCTCCAATTTTAATTTCCTACACATGGACACAAACAAAAGATTGAAAACAAAAAAGGCTTGTCATCATAACACCTTAAAAAAAAAAAAAAGTGTATCATATTCATCATGATCACCCACAACACCTTCATATCAAAATCCAAATTTCAAGAAATTAATATAGCACTAACCCATTAAGGACCCCATTCATGTCCAAAAGCAAAATTAAGAATTATAACTTAACCGAAATCGAAAATCCAAATTAATTAAATTTAATTTGATCTATTTGGTTCGGTTTTTGATTTGTTTTGTTTGGTTATTTATAAAAAAATTTGGTTTATTCGATTCGTTTGAAAATGTTGAAAATCCGATTAAACTGAACCGACCAAATATATATATATAGTAATTAATTTTAATTTTTATATGAAAAAATAAAATTATAATTTATGATAATTAATTTTGATATATGATAGTTGATAAAATCATGAATTATTACAATTTATTGTAATTGTGTTAACTAATTTTAATTTATGCTAATTTACAAAGTTTTGATTTTAGTTTATGGTAATTTATAAAATTATGATAATTGATTTTAATTTGTGTTAATTGATAATTTATTATGATTGATTTTAAATTTTTATAATTGATAAAATATGATAATAATTATAATTTATGATAATTAATAAATTTATTTACAAAACTGATTAAATCAAACCTAACCAAAGCGAATATTTCGGTTTAATCAGCTTTTCAATATATCAGTTAGTTTCGATTTTTCTATATAAATGTTGGTTCAGTTCAATTCGGTTGAAAACCAAACCAAACCGATGCACACCTAGTTATAAAACAATGGTGATGAGGACAAATTTTACTGTGAGGTGGAGCAAAGAAATTGCTGACTGGTGGATCAATACACCATGTCAATATATATTGTACCATTCCATATATTTAGCTGCAGATTCTGTCTAATACAATTTAAATATGTTTGCTAAACATAAAAGCTAGCGGTGAAAATGTGTCAAGGGGATGGAGTTGTGACAGTGGACAGATAGGACTGTGGATGTTGACACATGAACAATAATTGTCTCTCTTGTGTCTCTGTGTGTGTATATATAAAAACTAGGGTTTTGGTGAAACATGTTATAGGATTCAAGTGCTTAGTGGCCTGGCTGCAGTCATGGGAGGGTTCAAACACTTGGTGATTGTCAAGTTTAAGGAAGGTGCTGCGGTTGAAGAAATCATGAAAGGGATGGAAAAGCTGGTTTCTGATGTTGAACTCGTCAAGTCCTTTGAATGGTGAGTCTTCACTTCCAATATATATAAAAGATATTCGAATACTTCAGGCTAAACTTGATACCAGTATAATATTAGCTCGATTTATAAATGAATGTATAAATTAGGTCCAGGTAATTAAGAACTTTCCGACTATTTAAGTTTTATATACTTCTATCACTTTGAAATCAAAAATTTAAATTGTACAAGAGGTATATATTTTGGCATCATATTTCTTTGTTTTGTGAGTTTTCTGTATTATTATGTGATGTTATGTAATAATATTAAAATTTTCCTTAATGCATGTATCTATCTATCTATATATATATCTCATTTTCAAATGGCATATATAATGATACTGATTAATACAAATCTGAGAGAAATTAATTAATTAATCCAAATACTAAATATATATATGTTTCTTGTGTAATTAACAGGGGACAGGATTTGGAAAGCCCAGAGATGCTAACACAAGGCTTCACTCATGCCTTCTCAATGACATTTGATAAGAAGGAAGATTACATTGCATTTCAAACTCATCCCAATCATGTTGAATATTCTGCTACATTTTCAGCTGCTATTGAGAAAATTGTGGTGCTCGCTTTCCCTGCTGTTCAGGTTAAACCATCACCTGCGTAATCTATATATGAGATCTAGACTTAATTAATTAATTAATTAAGATAATGGTATTTTTATTCTATATATGTTTTTCTATTATACGTGTGTATCAATTATATGTGTTGGCTAGCTTTGGCTATTTCCTTTTACCTCTGCTTGCAGCTTCAGCATCAACTCTTGTATTATGGAAATGCTTTATTGTTTTTTAATGATCATTTTGAGCTTTTGATGAATAGACAAGCTACCAGCTATGAGATATGATATGTCTGTAATTATTTCCATTTTATCAGTACTATTGAAGATGATACTTGCTATTCAAAAAGCATTTTCGTCACTTTTTGACTTTGTTGCTGAAGTGGGCAATCAGTGAAACTTATGAGGAAATTTTTGTCTAAATCTGTTCAATATATTCATTCGAATATCCAACTGATACTACACTGTCATATAAAAAAACTGATTTCTATTTTATAAATATAAAATTGATTATAAAAATTATTATTTTAATTATTTTAATGAGTTATTAGCTTTGTCCATGAACGACAGGCTATTATCGTTAAGCATGAGGTACTAAGCTAACAAATGTTGAGCCTCATATATTTCTAAATTGACACCAAGAGATTCAAGAAAATATTCAAATAAATAAAGATAATTTGCCAAGATAAAATCATAAAAGGAGACATATATTCTCCAATTAATTCATAATTGTTTATACTAATGTGAGCTCATGATCTAGCTGTTTGTACAAAATCATGAACAGGGATGAGAATTGAGAGGTGACCAAACATGTGCTCTAATGACCCATCAGTCAGAGAGATATCATAGTGTCTCTGTGAACAGTGAGAGGAAAGGAGGGACATCAAGAATCTAAATAAAGGATATAGAAAAAGTATTCCAAATGAGGGTTACAGATGCACCGGCAAATAAAGTTCACTGTGACATTCTGAATTAATTAATTCCACTCACAAACCCAAAAAAATAAAAATAAAAAGTTGGTAAAAGAAGAAAATAAGGGAAAAAGAAAGTAAAAAGACAAGAAGGAATTCATAGTAAATGTTCTTCATTTGATACTCAAAGATGCCAACATTGTGATATTAAAGTAGATTCTTTGTTATCTATTTCAATCTTAAAGGCCAACAACCACATCAGTTTTCTTGTACCATTTGAAAAAGGAAATCAAGAAAATGCATACCTTGAAGAAAATCAAGTTTTTACATTCTTTCTTTCTCATCCTTAATGTCTTTTGCATCAGTTGTCTATCCCAAAAAACAAGAAGTTCCTGTGGCAAAATCCCAATTCAAACACCCTTTCTAAGTTCAGATTCAACAGCTTCATCACCAATATTAAATCACATGATATTATGCAGATCTCAAAAGCTGTATTTCAGAACCTCTCTTGGTCTTTTTCAAGTCTCTTCTATAGATTACACAACTAAAACACTAACCATTACTCACTCTTCTTGCTCTTCTTCTGCAAAGCATTTTGTCTCTCCTTCTCTTTTATCTGCTGGTTTCCCTACTCCGCCGAGGCCTAATTCGCTTCTCCTCTTCAACTGCTCAAGCAAAAGCTATCCCATGGCATCTTTTATAGGCAATTGCTCCCATTGGAATTCTTGTGCAGCAGCTTCCAATTCATGTCTATTAGTTAATGATCTTGAAAAGCTTGACAAGGGTTTTCATCCAAAAGATTTGAGGTGTACCCATTACAGCCCTGTGTATAGTGCTTCAAATAATGAAGTTGACAACATGGGATTTGAGTTGGGAACAAGGATCTCTTTTGACATACCAGATCATGTGCCAGATATATGCAATGAGTGTCAAAAGTCTAATGGAAATTGTGGAGTTGGGTTGAGGTGTATATGCCATCCCAAAGAATGTAGTAAGTGCTTGCTTTAATCTCTAAAAAAAAAAAAAATTGATTTCTTCTTCTTGCAGTTGATTTTGTTGGTTTTGATGCATGGTTCTTAATTAATTTGTGCAGAAGACAAGGTCATTTCTATGGCTGGATCAGTGAAGCCCTATGGTAACAGTGTCCTCATACTTTCTAGCATTCTAGTCATTATTTACTTCATAAACCTTCTTAATAATTAGTGATGCAAGCAGTGTAAAAGTTCATTAATGATCTAGCTAGCAACCAAATTAAGTATTGATTCGCTTCTGAAAATCAACTTTTGAGCCTAGTTAGTATGCAATTTTCAATTTATAGTCTACCCAATTTTAATTGGGAATTTTTTTTTTCTTTTTTTTCGTTTATTTTGCGTTTATTTTAGAAATCAATTCACTAGATATTAAAGGTAAGAATTGTAATGAAAATTCACGGTAGTAAAGGATTTTTTTAAAGGAAAAATAGAAAAACAAAAACTTGGCCGGGTACCATCTAAGCTTAAAAATCAATTTAGAGATAAATTGATAAACGCAAAAAAGGTTCGAAGAAGACAAATTAACCCATGAGTACTTATTTAAATTGAGCTTTCATCCCTAAAAATCATATGCTAGTCCCATTATTATTTATTTAATGAAGAATTTAAATTTTAAAACTAATTGTAGACAGACACCCAGTCCAAATTAGTAAGAAGTTGAATAGAGCAAGAAAACTAGAAAACACAAGGAGCCAAAAAGACAAACAAACAAACAACAATAGTCATGACAAATCCGATAGCTATAATGGGACACACACACATATAGCTTAGCAGAATTATTGAGAAGTAGAATCCATTAAGGTTATAACATTGTAACATCCAACAAAAAGAATCCAAATTTGAATGTTAGGTAGCTAACCCACTTCAAAATTATACAATTCAAAATATGGTCTTGAAATTTGTGAATTCAAACTGTCCTATAGTGCATATCTATCTGGGTACCATTAAATAATAATGCACACCAACTCTGCTGCATGTATTGACATTTTGCCCCAGGTGCTTTTCATAGATATCATCTTGCCATGTCATCCCATCCCCAAAATTTTCTTTGATGCACCTCAATTACAACTATAAAAATAATAAAAATAGAGAGAGAGAAACAATTTTTTTCAAAAAAAATCTTAAAAAAAATGTGAATCAAATTAATAAAATTACTATTTCATATAACAAAATTATCATTAATGCTACTGAATCTAACAAACTAGCAAAAACATGTGCTTAAACTTTTTTAACACTTAATATTAAATCCATCTTACCCATGCATGATAAGCAATCATTACTCATACAGGTTTCCAGCAATATATAGTTCTATCCAGCTTTAATTTTTATTTAAAAGTTTAAGTATCATTATTAGTCATCAGATCATAACATAAGAGGAGAAGCAAACTATTTTATGTAATGATTACAATAGGCAAATTAGTGTAATTAGTATATATCATCTTAGTCTAATGTCCTTTTGAAAAACAAATCATTACTTATAAGTGGTTTGTTTTGCTCTAATATGAAGTGTTGATTTGTTGCCTATACCATAATTCGAAGGCTAAATAAACCCAAAATTAACTTTTGAACTCAACTTTTAATTTATTTGTTGCCAAATTATGCTATTTTATCCTTAAAAATACTTTATCAATTTCTTTTTCTTTATTTCTGCTTTTGATTATGGAGATCAATGCAACCATAAGATTGCAGTATACATCCATTGCTACATAAGGATTTAATGAAAAAGAGTCATGTATATTTAAGGATGAAATACAGTAATTTTAATTTAGGGCGCAAATCCTAAATGTTAATTTCAGAGTTTTTTTTTTTGGAGTGATTTAGCCATTAAATTTTAGTTTAAGAGGTAAAATTTTACTTTCATCTAAATCATAATTGAATAGTTTTTTTTTCTCCCTATCATTTCTCTCTCATTTATTTAAAATTTTAAAGAAACATGATATATTTCAAAATTTAAAAATTAAATATGAAATTCATTGAAAATTATTGATTCTGTCCATAATTATAAATTTGGAACGACAATAAATAAATAAAAAATTAGAAAAATGGGCAATCGCTTCATTTGATCCTTGTAGTCTGGGCTTGCAATTGCCCAATATCTTATGGGGTAATCCCAAACCTTGCTGAAATTGGAAATCTTTGGCCACATTGATTGCCATTTGGATCAATATCATCAAGTCATTTACTCCACAAAGCATGGGTCTGAAACTCTTTACTGAATGTGTCAGTGTCTTAGCAATATCAGCCCAACAGTAAGATTTTTAATTTTTAATATAAAATAGTTTTCTTTCAATAAGTAATGAAATTTGCAAAACAATTATTACAAATTTTTATGATAAAAGTGTTAAAAACATTTATATAAATTGAAAAATTGATGTGATTATACCTCTTAATTAATATGAGAAAATGATCTTGAAAACTCTTTTCAAAAAGAATGTATTCAATATGGATATGTCATCTCTCACTTCTCAATTAGCATGTTTCCAGTGAAATATATTAAGATCATAATGGAGAAAATGTGCATACGGTTTGCATATTTAGTTCCAAAATATTTTTTTTATAAATAAATTTATGTATTCATAAGTAATTCTTGACTTCTATTTATAAACAAGGAACCAATTTTCTCATTGAAAATACTAAATTAGATTGAGTCAGTAAAATATTTATAGACCAAATTAATAATAATGTATTATGTATATAAAATAAAAATTGTTTTCTATACAATGATTTATTATTAATTTAATTTATTGTAGACGAGGGATTTTTTTGTTAATCTGACATGGGAATTTAGGAAAGGTAATGAATAAAAATCATATCAATAAAGTCTCGTGATGAAAAAAAATATCAATATTTTTTTTCTAACACTATTATGGATATTTATTCTATAATTGGTTCATATCATCAAGTTTAATTTATTAAATAAATTAGAAAATTTTATAAATTAAAATTTTGATGATGTAAACTAATTATAAAGCAAATATTTAAAAAATATATATTAAAAAATAAAACGTTGGCTAATATTTTTCGTTAATTGTTTGTTGAGGTCTTTGCCTACTTCACACCGAATCATTATATATAATGGAGTTAGAATGGAAGAAAGAGATGTGAAGGAAACATGGGGAATTTCTTGTTGTTCAGATTAAGTTGATGTATTTATTCATACATTGAACTAAAAATACATTACTGTATAAAAAATTCATTTTAATTTTATAAATATAGGATTGATGGTCATATTTTATTTTTTAACATAATAAGAAATTTTCTTAGTCATAGTGGCATTATATTAAAGAAGTTGAATTATCGAAATTCCAACTCAAAAACTCGTCATTAATTTAAGCAGTCTACTAGACTAATATCATTAAATTAAAATTTATTAATAAATACTGTTTATATATTTATTTATACATGAAATCAATAATGACTTGTCGAGAGAAAAATTAATTTTTATTTTACTAATTGTAAAAATAACTTTTTCTTTACATGATAATAAAACTTTAACTTAAATTATGGACTAGGGAAGAATTTTTCATTTTGCAAAGTGGGCATATTTCAAGTTCACTTTTTGTTTTCCTTCATTTGTCTTTTTTCTTTTCTTTTTTTTTTTGTTAAAAGAAGAAACGCATTATAAATTTCATTTTCAAGTCAAAGATTTTGAGTAGAATGAGAGAAGTTTTACTAAAACACTTTGAATTTGTACATACATTTTGTGTTAATGCAGAAATACCTAACAATGAATTATAGCTTTGGTTGAAGGGTTGAGCAAAGAAAATAAATAAATAAAAAAAGAGGTAAATTTCATTGACCTCATCCTGATGATACCTAATGTAGTGCATAATTCAATTTTCAGCTACTACAACAACGACACTTAATCAATTCTCGAAATCCAAAAAAAAGTACGAAAAAACGATATGAATCAATTATAGAGCAAATATTGAAAAAAAAAATTGTTATAATTTTCCTTTTCTTTTTTTTTTCATGTACAAAATTATATAATTTTGAATATTATGTTTGAATAGTCTTCACTCGTAAACCTATTCAATGTAATATCCAATTGCGAGTTTGAATGAGTAGAATACAGATTATGTCCCATGTGCGGTTGGCAAGACAAGGACATTTGGGTCAGCTTATTAGCCTAAAAAGAGAGACCCAAATGCAAATGCAGAGAGCAACCCCAAACACAACTTAAAGCCAGTGGGCTCAGGGATTATGCACCTGTTGGTGTCTTCTACCTTGTCATCGTTCAATCAAACAACTCTGAGTTGCACATAATGTCTACATGTCTGACTGCAAAATCTACACTACCCATCACATGAATTCTGTCTGTGCTCAGTAGATTTGGGCAATTTGGCTACCTGACTGGTCTATTCGATATTTTTCCTAATTTAGATGTATAAACTTGATTTTGATGAACCAGATACGAAAATGTTATTTTTGACTTTACTCTGATTTAAAATAATTCATTTTTACGGTATATTTTGTATTATTTTAGACTTTGGTCGTCTATTTTTACAATTTTTATAACTTATTAAATTAAAATTGTATGCCAAGCTTGGGCTTAATTAGGCATCGCAAGCCTGATGCTTTTTTCCAATTTTTATAGCATATTAAATTATACGAGTCAGATTTTTTTTTTTTTGAGTTTTTGACGGATTCAAATCCTTTCAAAAAGATAGAAAAAACGAAATAAGTATGAAAAATAGAATAAAATTTTCAAGGTCAAATTGATTAAAAAAATGATAAATTTTAAATTAAAACATTGCTATTCAGATACAATCCAAATTTTGAATTTTGAATCAATTTTAAAACCAATTTAGGTTTAGCAAAAAAATTATTAATTCCACTAAAGACAAATCAGATTAGAGGCACTATTTAATTAAATTCAAAGATAATCATAAGATGGGACTAACTTATTCGTGTGCATGTTAATAAAAATAAATGAATTCACATGGAACACATTGACTAAAGCTTACCAATTTATGAAAAAAAAAAACTAATCTCAAACAGACCACAACATCAGCATTTACGAAATTTAAAGCTTTTTGAATTAAATTAAATTGAATTGAATTGAATTTCGCACACGTAGTGTCCAAGTTCACAAGCTTGCTCAAGATTCATTTAATTGGGGAGGCTCCTTCTTTATTTGATCAAAATTGGTTTTCTTGTTGAATGAATTTATCAAAGCCTTTTTTTTTTTTAAAAAAAAAGGAAGAAAAACCATTTAAATATAATTAAGAAACATAAAATGGAAGTTAATAATAATAAAAAAAAACATAAAATGGAAAATTATGAAAATGGTAAAAAAAAAAAAAAAGCACTGTAACATCATGTGACCTAACTTTATTTTACCCCTTTAAAACTAAAAGCAATTTTCATTGATGTCTTTCAGCATCTCCTTAATGCCCCATTTTGCAAATCTTCATTGATGTCTCATGTCTTTCAGCATCTGCTTTTTATAATAATAATAATTATTATTATTATTTTCTCACTTTTTTAAATAATTCGGAACTTCCCCAATCATTCCCATCACTAGCCTCCAAAATGAGGAAAATTCTTAGCAACATTAAAAAAATTAAATCTTACTTAGCAAATATATAACTGAATGTAAAATTATATTTTTAATATGGTAACAAGTCATTAACTCGATTTCTGAACTAAAATATAGAACGAGTAAAATTAATTACATGATTTGAAGAATTTCAAGATATTTTTAATCTGAAAAAAAAAGGGAAAGAAAAAGGTAAGGAAAGGGTCTAAATGAAGCAGAGAAAACGAGGCAGATACATTAAAAAAAAAATTCAATAACAAAGTAACTTATTGTATCTCAATTAACATATATGTTCATGTAAACAACTAAATTATTCCTCAAGTGATTAAAAAAAATTTCTAAGTATGTATGCCTTTCAAGAAGAAAGGAAATCAAATTGGAAGTCACCCCCCACCAAAGAAGAAGAAGAAGAAGAAGAAGAAGAAGGTCAGTTTTTTTATTTTTATTTTCTTCAAGGACTCTTACAGGCATAAATTAACAGAGAGAATTCATCTCTTTCTTGATCATTCTGGACCATTTTCTCTTCCAACCATAATCTGCTATCCAAACCACTTCTTGTTCTGAACATGAACACAGCTGAACCAGGAGCAGAAGAAGCATGATTATAAAACCAACCATGAACATCCCACATCAGATCAACCAGCAACCCGTCAACAAAAATTGTTTGATTCCCTCTAAAATTCCATTGCAGCCTCTTCACACGAGTCACCATCTTCTTATCTATACAGACCGATAAAACCGGATACTTTAGCCCTTCATTCTCACCACTGCATTTGATCACAATATCATGCTGTATCCCTGTATCACAGAATTGAGCCTTGGTTGCATAAAAAGTGTTGCCTGAGCAATGCTCTTGCCTTGAAATTAGACTTGCCTTTGCCATGGGTGTGCTCGTTTTCAGCTTCTTGCCTAAATTTTCTTCCCCTAAATCACCCAACAGAAGCCCTATTTCTGAATCCACCATAATCACCACAAAAAACCCATCAACAGGTGCAGGTCCTGCGTCATATTTAGCAGAGGAAAGATCCCATAAGACCTCGATTTTCCAGTAATCGGATTCGATCACTTTGCTACCTCTCTTCTTCCTGAAGAATCTGGAGTTTGTGTTGAGCTTGAATGTTGTTGAAGGGTCAGTGCCAAAGCTGATGTTGAGGCCTTGTGCTGTGTGGTTCTTGCACCAAGTGACAGTGATCAACAGCTGTTTTTGAGTTGAGAGGATGACTTTATAGAAACAAGTGATTGCGTTTTGTGTTGATGGGATTAGAGTTGGAGAAATACAAGCATTATTTGAGTAGCTAGAGCAGGAAGGATTAGACACATTTATGGCATTTTCATTAAAACAAGAAACTATATCTCTCATTGTATAGTTAAAACCAAAACAATTCTTGATGGAAAATCTGCAATTGGGTTCTTGATTTTAGACAGAGAAAGAGTAAAGAGACAGACAGAGACACAGAGGAGATCTCAAGATTTAGAGAAATGGGAATTTTCTCTTTTGACCAAATTAAAGGGAAAATTTTAGTAAATTAAAAGCGAGGACAAGTTAGGTGCTTTTTCACCTTAAAAACTGCATCTCATGCTCATAAAATATTAGGGTTAATAAGAAATGGGAAAAAAAATGGCAGAAACCTTCAAAGGGTTATTTATTTAATCACTTTTGACAGTTCATATTGCATTATATTTTTTTATTGACCAAAAAATTTTGCATTATTCATATATATATTTTCTGATGCTTAAGAACACAGAGCATAATTAGTTATGAATGTAAATACAATGAATTTAAAAAAATTTAGAAAATAAAGTGAATTTTAATCAATCAGTATTTATTAATTTAAAAAATATAATTACAATTTGGAAATTAAATTAAATGTAGCATTTACAATAAAATTTGGAAATATTTTTACAATTTTAAAAATCAATATTCCATGCCTTGGCTTCATTAAATTGGTTTGTATAGAGGCTATGGGATAATTAAAGAAAAAAAAACTATTAAAAGCTTTTTTATGGGTAATTAATTTATCACTCATAATTAGTTGCATCCAAATATAAAAAAAAATATACATAATATTAAAAAAAGAAATTAACATAATTATGAAATTATATTGCTATGAAATCGTTGTATTATAGATACAAAATTATATATGTTATATGAAGATTTGATATTAAATTATCAGTAATTTCATTTTCATCTAATTATTTCTTGTTTTTTTATTACTCATGGGATTATAACTTTTTTAAATTTAGTCAAAGAAAAAAATACAAAGAACAAATTAACTTGTGATGATCTATGATCAATATTATATATAAAAGAATAATAACCTAATTAACATAAAAGAAATTCGAATATAAAACTGTTATTAGATGCCTTGACCTTTCATTGCTGAAGTGAAATTATATAGAAAGAGAATGTTAATGTAATGGGCATAATATAATTTATAATAATAAGTTGGACAATTGTTTTTTGGACAGTTAAACATTGATGAACCTATTGATACCACTGTATGCAATATATGAAATTGATTCTAGACTGGAGAATGATAAATTTATACATATAATTTTTAAAAATAAGAGATTACATACCGATTAATAATAAATTTTGAGTTAGTTTTATTAATTATTTTCATACTAGTTGATTTTTTAATTTATATAATTTTTTTTCAAAACAGTTTATTAAAATTTTAAATTCGAATAATGAAGATTGAATAATAATCCAACGATCATTTCAACATGAAATTGTATTCGTATTTTTAACAATTTGATTTCGTCTTGAATTGCTTTAAATTGTCAAAATAAAAATTAATTCAGTTTGAATGGATCTCTTAATTATTCCAATTGAATTATCAATTCTTTACAACCTATCACGGTAAAATAAATATATATCTTAATGAAAGTTTGTCCCACGAAATAAATTTAGTGTGTAGACCCACCAACTCCTCCCAAGACACCCAATGACTAAAAGCAAGGCATAATTTGATCTATAGAGCTGTTTTTTTCCCTTCATTTTTATTAATTATTGACTAAAATTAGATTGGTTTTTTGAAGGAAAAAATAAAATAAAATAAAGAGTGAAGTACTTATATTTAATAATCAAACTACAAGTCAGTGTGAATATCTTAATTAAGTGATGGTCTGCATTTTGTCATGTGAATGCAGTTGGAGAGAAGCACCATTAAAATCAAGGCCTCTTTTTTTTTTGGGCAAGTTATGGGTCAATGACTCAATAATCTCCTACTTGTTTGCTCCACTATAATAAATCCCAATTCTAAAATTAAATCATCCACTAGGCCCCAACTTAATCGTATGAAGAAAATTATTTACTTAAAATTCGTTCATATTCGTATAATTTATTGTTAGATTCAAATATATATATATATAATCAGTTTTATATTTATAAAATAATTCTCTTATATAATTGTTACATCCGTTAGTTCACATTTTTTTTACTTTGTAACAGCCAGATAATGAGTGTTACAGTAACTATCATTATTGGCTTGAATGAATGTATAGCCTAATTTGAAAAGAAAAAAATCAATCTTTTTAATTTATTTTATCTTAAAAGTTTTTAAAGGAAGAATAAAAAGGACAGTAAAGTGAAAGATCTAACAATTTTGATTAAAGTTGGATGAAGGAAATGAAAAGAAAAGGTGGGTATAATCTAAACTGACAAAAAAAGGTTTAAGTTAAAAGGAGATAAATTAGAAGAGACTTTGTGATTATATGATGTGGGTTTTATTTGTTAATTCAATGCTATAATTAGTTTGTTAAACCAAACATATATAATTATTGATAAAATTAGAGAGAGAAAAAAGATAGAATCATGAGGAGTGGATAGAACTTAGAAGCATGAAGGAATCTATTCTGAAAAAAAATAATTAAAGTAGAGCATTATGACTCTTTTATATGAATATCATATATATGGGCCCAAACCCTATATAGGATATTCATTCATCACCAAATTAAGTTAATTTACATAAAATTATAATGAAATTTAAGATAAATAAGAATTTTAGAAAAAAAAATTCTTAAAGAATAAAATGAAATATAATATCTGCAAACTAAAAATTTTCAACTCATCAGTTTCAAATTTTAATTTTGGATAAGTTAAATATTCAGAAGACTAATTGAACATTCATCCCTTAATTAAATTTTATAAAATAATAATAATAATAATAATAATTATTATTATTATTATTATTATTATTATTATTATTATTATTATTATTATTATTACATAAAGTGTATATTTTATGATATTCTGGAAACCAAAAAAATGAACAAAAGATTTAACGATTAGTGTGCAAAATTGAATTAATCTGTAATCATTAACTAATAATCTATGCGTGGATATTTATTTATTTATTTGTTTGTTTTTCAATATTCGGGAACAGAACAAGGTATCGTTTGTTTGGTTACCGGGAAAGTTGAATTCGAAACTTTCCTTCTTCTTCTTTTGTTTCTTTTATCCACATAAGAAAAAACAAATTTAATTAAGATAAAAGTGAAAACAGCAAAAAAATTTGAGAGAAAAAAAATAGCAATCATAATTATCAGAAAGCAGAATCCCACTAAAATGAAAATTCTTTTCTTTTGCCTTTATATGATTCCAATAAATTCTTTCTATTTCTGAATTCCATTTGGCATCTTTCATTCCTCTCCGCCCCCTAAATCTCACTGCCAACAGTCTTCTTCAAATAGGCAAAAAAATAAATAAATAAAGAAAAAGGGTGGCCACTTGTTTTGAAACTTCATGGAAATTCAATGAAAGGATTTTTCTTTTTTTTCTTTTCTTTTTTATTATTATTTTTTTTATTCCACACACCTATCACTTTCTTTAGCTTTTCTTCTACATAGTCGTGATTAGCAGGATTTTCATAATTGGCGAACATCAATATTCATTGCTAGCAATACAATGGCTAGTCTCGAGATGCTGTGATTTGGAGTGTAATTGAGTTAAGTGGAATCGATAAAATATTAGATTCGATCTCGATTCAATTAAAAAACTAAAAATTTGAACTCGATTAAATTTATTTTTATCTGTTCGAAATTCGACTTGAAAAATATTTGAATTACTCGAATTTGATTCGATAAATCTCGAATTAACTAGAAATTTTAATAAATAGTATACTCGATTCGAAATCAACTCAACTTAATTCGACTCGATTAAACTCTAATATATTTAAATAATAAGAATATAAAAGTAATTTAATAAATAATAAAAAAACTAATTGATTAAACTCGTGAACTTTACGAGTTGGATATTATAATACTCGAATTATTCAAATTTGACTCGATTAATTTCAAATCAAATTTAAATATTTTACGAATTAAAATCAAATATATTACGAATAGTTTGACTCATTTATATCATGTAAATATGACTCAAAAATATTTCCAATCTAAAATGACATGACTCAGAATGGCACAAACCCAAATCCACCCATCCCAGGTCTATTAATAATACAGAATGTTTAATACTAAATAGGTCTAAATATGAATATATATAGAGTAACTTTTAAGGGTACTTCATTCCTTCTTCCTAATCGAGCTAATAATTTATTATTATTAAAATATAATTTTTATAATCAATTTATATTTATAAATTTAAAATTTTTATAATAATATATTGACTTAATTCATTAATTAAAAAAAACGTGAAAATGGTCTAGAAAAGAAATTTTCATACATCACAGTACACCATTATCCTCTCATTAATTATATTGACTTGTGGGGGATGCTAATTATTAATCATAAAATGCAATCACAGCCACTAACTGCATGTGCATTCTTTTAGTTTTCCGAGTTAATAAATATTTAGTAAAATTTCCATACTAGCAACTAAGGGTAATATAATTATAAAAAAAAAATTAAGCAAGTCAGCGATATTATATATTATGCAGCCAACAGGTAATTTAAGACACAGAAACTGTTTGTTTATTTGTTGCTTCTGGGAAAGTTGGTGACAGTCCTTTTCTTGTTAACTGAAACCATTAATAAATCAATTAATGAATGACACTTTAAATTCCATACCAATTTCTTGTAATTGTTTCTAATCCCAACTTCACCTTAACCAATTCTCTCTTTTATATTAGTTTTTCTATATATATATATATATATATTAGTTTTCTTTTCTACAATATAATTGATTTATTAAATTTCTAATAGATTCTTATTTAAAATGTTTTGATATTAATAAATATGAAATCAAATATACAACTAAGGATAGTGAGATTCAAATTTTAGTTGCTTGAAAAATTGCTACAAGTTTCAACCAATAAAGCCAAAAGTGATATAAGTGAATTTTTTTTTTTCTATATGTGTCTGATTAGAATGAAACTATATTAGAAAAAATGTAAGTAAGATTTACAATTCTAACCGTATTAATTAAATTTTCTTAAATTGTGTAAAAATGGACAAAAATAAATGTGAATCCATTTTTATGGAACAGAAAAAGTAATTTATTTTGATTTAATATATCTTGTTATTAATAAATATAAACTATTATTACTCAATAATATAATGTTAAAATTTAACTTATGTCTTCAAATTGTATGTAGGATTGACTTTAATTATAGTCCTATTGACCAATAAATAAATATATTATTGGTTTATAGAACTATACTAATTAAGAGCCCATTCATTTCCAATTTTCCACGAATTGGAAAAACAAAATGCAGAAAATTACTGCTTCATGCAACTACATAAAAGTCAACAGTTTTTTTTATTAGTTTAAACAAAAAATTGTTCAAATTGCTAAGTTATTATAAATTATTAAATATGTGACAAATTCATACCTATCCCAAATCATCCTAAAATCTGTTCATCCCACACGAAACCTCATAAATTTGCTTCAATTTTCAAATGCCCTAATCCATCTTCTACTAATAATATTACAATAAATATTAATTTGTCTCATAAACTTGTTGATGAAACTCATTTAATAATAAAATTAATATTATAACCACGTAATTTTCTAATTTGATTTTGACAATTTCGTTTATTTTTTACAAAATTAATGAAATTAGTCTATTGTAAATTACTAATTTAATTCAAAATTAACCAGTGGGAATTATATTCAGTATTTTACAACAAAAATTTATAATAAATTTAGAAGATAGAAATGAAAATGTTCTAAAATGTTGATTCATTTTCCATCAACATAAAATTGGCCAGATTCCCTAGATAAAAGAAGGAAGAATGATGACAGAAATATGCCCATCACAAAAGAATATTGATTAGTCACAGTCTTGGTATCAAGTAGATTCAGAAAGTGGACAACCTGCTTTCCTTTTCTATCCACCAAAACTTTTGCTGCCTGACAAGGTAATCTACAAAAGAGGAGGGCAAAATTCCAGTTACAGTTCTGAAAATTTAAAAAAAAAAATTGAAAAAAAAAAGCACAAAACAAAACTTTCATGAAGATTGAAGAAGCCTTTAGGGTTATACGTGGAAAATTGAATAATATCAAATTTTAAAAACCATAAAATGAAAATTCTAAAAGATATATCAGTCATAATTAGTTTCATTAAGAATTAAGAGAATTATAATATTTAAGAAAAAAATCTTCCCTACACAAAATTTATATATTTATTAATAAATCATTTCAATAATGGAGTATTTGGAATTATTGTTAGGTGTCAAAAAAATAAATTTAATTTTTTTAAAATTATTTGACTGTTTTTTAAATCCATTTTTTTATGGAATTCAAAGTTCCAAACTTTCCACAAAATGAAAATAATAATACTACCAATATGTTGAGTAATAATAATGAGAGGGTCTTGTATTGGGTTAATACATAAATAGTATCAATTTTTGTCACTATATTATAAATTAGTACCAAAATTTTTAATTGTTACACATTGGTATTAATTCTTTTGAAAAAATTTGGTATCTAAATTTAATTTTTGATTAAAAAAATAACGTGATAACCGAAAAATGCAATTTATAGTGACGTGGTATGTTCATTAATTGCCATTTGGCCAAAAATTGGATTTTGATATCAAATTGCAACATTTTTTTAAAAAATAGTAACAATTTACAATAATTAAAAATTTTAATACCAATTTACAAAATAGTAATAATTGGTACCCCATTTTAATGGACCTAACTCCATTAGCATTCAGCATTTTCTTTTCCATAACAAATCCCTAACCACAAAAGGAGCAAAAAGAAATGTTCTTTTTGTAATTATTGGTGTGACAAAATCTTCCAATAAGATTTGAAAAGTAATCAACTTTTGTAACATCCACAGGCAAATATGGGTGGAGATATTGCTATTCAATAAAAAAAATTAAAAAAAAAAACAATTTCATGAGAAATGAAATAAGAAATTATTACAATGTATATCATTTTCAAAAACCAAGAGCCTGCATGTTTAAATGTCACATACACAGTCACAAAAGACCCCCTCAAAACCAAATAATGGCCCTTTAGCATATTGGCTAAAACAGGCAAGAAAAATCCTACCAAAACTAATTTTGGTTGCATGAGTTAGACAAGCAAAGAACTCAATAAAATGGGATGAAGGGTGAATTTGGCTCACAAGCTTTTTTGCAATGAACATGTTGATTTTGGGATGAAAAGGGGTAGATTGGCTTTTAAATATCCGTACGAATTAGGTCAAAATTTTGATTTTAGGACAAATTGATCATCACAAAAAAAGTTGAAGAGGAAATTGATATTTCATTCCAATAAAATGTGTAGGTGAAAGTCCCTTTTAAATTAGGAGCACACTCATATATGGATCTCACCCAAGGGGAATCCTGTGCATGATAGAAACAATAGAGGATAATTAAATATAATATTCATTCAATTGGCGCTAGGAGAAAGGTCATCAGCTTAATTCAGGATAAACTTGGCTTCTCTCTTCTTCTTTTTCCCAGGTAAAGAAACTGAATTAACGGAATATAATACACACAACATTTTCAAAAACGAATAATTGGCTCCCCTTTGTATCAGATTATGAGAATCAAGTGAAAATATGATAACTCCTCCAAATTTTACTGGATTCAAAATCATTTGAATCATTAAATTTGCAGAATAAGCAAAGTAAATCACCGGATAACAACTAATTGAAAATGAGAAAAGAAAGAAGCAGAAAGAGAGACCCCATTGAGAAGAAGGAGAAATTGCGGACGAATCCAACAGCGAATGGAACCTGATACGGGAATTCTTTTTGTGCCTGATTTGATGCAGTTGTAATCATCAATATAGATATGGGTCTTTCCCGGAAATTGCCCAATTTGCCATTTTTGCTGCGAACCCTAAAACCTCTATTAAACCAGTTTTCAGGCCAAGAATGACCGGTATAGTTGAATTCTCGATGTGAAAATACAGAGACAAAGGGCTGACCTTCGAATAGGAAAAAGAGCGGTTACTTTATGGTTAAACAACATGTCGTTCGTGTAATAGACAATTTCCTCTCAACGATGTGTTGCTCTTTCTTGAAAATGAAAACGACGATTTTGGTGTTTCTTATTACCGAGATTTTCATAGCCGGCTGGTCAAGGAACTGTGAAAGGCAGGATGTGATAGGTTTTCAACAGGAGTTAAACCGGTTAAGGTAAAATTCTAAAATATAAAAAATACTTCTATTAAACTCATTTTATTTCAAAAAAAATTAGAGTTATTAACCGATCAAACCAGTGAACCACGATCAGATTGAACAGTTTTCGATTTAACTGACTGGATGACAGATTTTTTTACTAGTCCAATGCATTTCTGGATTACTATTATAAATTTGCCTGATTTTGAAGCTGATTTCCGATTAAACTGATTCAACCGGCCCAACCGAATTTGATAACAATGGTTATTACTGATAGTTCTAAGTCAACAGTGACATTTTATCATTGTCTTATGACTGATGATTGTCAGTACTCACGATGTTCCGCCAAAAGTAAACTCATTTTTGTTTTCAAACATGTTTAAAAATTTAATCGATATAGTTAGAACTATAAATTTTACTTATGTTTTTTTTTCAATGTACTCATTCATTAAAGGACATATTAGAAAAATAAAATAAGAAATAGTAAGTCATTTTAAATTAGGACATACTAAAAATTAATAAATCAAGAACACTCTCCTTCATTTAGAACCACATGAAGGAAAAAAAATTGAACCTGTAGACAATATACACAGACATAATCTGCCATTGAGCAACATGTGTGAGGAGACAAGCCAATAATAATGAGCATTACTCCTTGTATAACTAATATATATCGTTAAGCACTAAACGTAGATCATAGGATTACAGCCTCTTTGAAGGTTAATCCTAAAATTTCATGCTAAATTATCATTTCAAGTTAATATTGACAGTACTTACAAGTTCACAAATTAAAACTCTTCATCATCCACTGTTGATCTTGTAATGGGTATAGACCATCTTCCTAAGTGAGCTGTGTAATTTATGCACCGGATTACGCCTCTTCCTGTAGGTCCATCAGGGATATCTAACACGCTAATACTTCCTGCAAGAAGATGAAATGATCCCATCCAGTCCTTTGCCAGATTCAGGCAGTGTGCCATCAATGCTACGTGCATTGCAGAATGACCACCACCAACAACAATTTTTTCGCTCGGATTCATCGGATATTTCATTCAGCAAAGACTTCCAGGCGTCCCAGACTGATCCCAGAGCGCTAAAAGCGCTTCATCATCAAATCTATTCAAAAACCCAGATTGATATGCTGAAGCCTGACTTGCATCCTATAGAAATTACAAAGAAAAGGTGAATCAAGTTTAAATAAGATAAACTCAGCTACTCATTTGGCTTTGCATTAAAAACATCCAATATTATTTTCATGCCAAGAAACATCATTCTTGCAAAAAAACAAAAAAAAACTGAAATTGAAGTACTCATAATTTTTTCATTATATCTTGCATTATTTGATTGCTGAAGGAGATCTTTCATATCAAGGGCATCTAATTCTTTCAGTTCTACATAGCGTGGCACTTAATCAGAACCCAAGCAATCAGCTGCTTCTTGCACCTAATAAAGGCAACAACTTATGATAAAGGCCCCTGAAAAAATCCAGTGGAAATAAGATGCTCTCTGGAGAAAGAAGTTGAATGTTCAGCACATGGATACACACACCTTCCAAAATTTTCCAACATATGCAAATGGTAAATGATTAGAACTGATGACTCAAGAATGTAAAGCGTGAGCTTACCCTCGCAATTGCCATGGCTGCCTCAACACAAGCCTTCTTAGGACTGCTGACTATCTTGCTTACTTTCAGATCAAGAAGAAGTTCAGCAGTTTTCTGGGACTGTCAACAGTCAACAACAGAAATTCATGATACGGCTTTTGTAACCACATTATTTACAACTTTTATGCAGATGAAGTAAGTACCTGTATGATTCCAAGCATGTTCATCAGCCAATCCCCAGAAATAGGATAAACAGTCTGAAACATAGCAAGGAATTAAATTTAACCATAATAATTATAAAGACAAAATGAAATGGGTGCAAACTACTGACTTAAAAGATGGGATTGACTCTCCATGAATCAATCATTTCGAACTGGAGAAATACGACTTTCCTTATGCTCAAGAGTCAAGGCAGCGTGAGTCAAATTCTGATTTTCATGGAAGAATATTAATTCATTCATATATTATATTTAGTGCATTAGATCTTAGCTTATTTATTTCTTTTGCATGCCTGCTAATGCATTTTAAGATTCAACAAAGTTTCAGAATGCCATCATTCCAAATTCAAGACCAGTAATTCATGCCTAGTGCCTACAACATTGTTCCAAAACAAGCTGAGATGAAAAAAGGACTTGCTTTCTTCAAAAATCTAAGCATTAGCATGTCTATCAAAGGCGATTTAAAAAAGTTGGACTGGATATTAGAAAAAACAAACCAAATAGTTTTACTTTGGTATTAAACCTCTGTATCACACTGTACACTTCCATGACAAATGAGAATGATCCGCTTACTGGTCTTTCTTCCCCCAGAAGTTCCAGCAGCAACAGGTGAACTTGGTGTCTGTATCAATATTGCAATGCAATTTTAACAAATTTCAGAAATGTCATCTTGTGTAGTTGCTACTAACTTACCAACAGTCTTTAATAAACGAAAACTTCCACAGAATCCTTTCATTTGACAATACCAAAGCAAAAGAAAAAGCTTGAACATAAACATAGAGAGCGGATATTAGATACCAAATCCATTTCTTGTTCAACGTTAGCAGCCTAATTTCCACATGTTAAGAATGGAGTGTGAAATCATACCTGATTCAGATGATAAAGGCATATATAGGGTGACCACCCTCAGGTCGCGGGGTGAAATCCGGCACACTCACACCACAATTGCTCTGAAGTAAGATCCTGAAATATTCAGTTCCCAATCCTGATAATAGACAAAGCAAGAGGAGAGTAAATCCAATTTGACTATCCTGATACTTTTAACATGAAATTACGACAGAGCAAGGGAATTTAATAATACCAATAGCCGTTGCAACAAGAGCCTGATTATTAACAGCATTGTGAGCAACAACAATAACAGACCTACTTTCATGGGTTAGAATTATATTCCAGCAGTTTCTAGCACGAGCTCACAATTACCTAACTGGGTAATGACAATTAATGTTGAAATTTGCAGCGTCTACCTGCCTTTGACGATAAGCTGCACCGAATTTCGCTTTCCCCTCGTGCTTTAAAAGGCCCTATATTCCACCCATAATTTCAGCAACTCTATTAAAAAGTAAATTAAAAAAAAAAATCAAACCGACTTGAAAGGAATAGAGGTCGATTTCTCTCAAATCAGATTCTGTAATCATTTCCTCCTTACGAGATCCCCAAATTATTTCAGCGGCTCGTTTCGACCGAATCAGGGGGGATTGAAATTACAACCGGTATACTTGAATACAAGAAATTAAACAAAACGACAGGTGAATTCTAAGTAAAACGGCAACAAACCTACTGAAGCAGTCATCGAAGGAGTCATCAATAAGCATCTAGCGAGAGGTCTCCACCTGAGATCGTCTTTCTTAGTCAAAACAGATAAATCGGAGTTGCCTTAATCCTTCCTTCAGCATTCCACGAGCTCTGCCCGAGGCGGACCAACACCACTCGCTTTGCCGCTTTTATGGAAGGAAACGGCTCCATTAAGTAAAGCTCTGAGCTTAACTCTTTGACTTGGGGAGGGTGGGGTTTGGTTTCTGTCTCCTTACCGCTAGAAGAAGCAGAGACTATGAACGGAGCTATGCAATACCTATGGCGGAAGAGTGAGTGAAAGTGAAACCGCTTGGCCCTTTTCCTTTTTGGCGCTAATTTGTATTGCAGTTAGTGGTTACCGCTGTTTCTATCGAACTGGAAGGAGAGAGAGTGACGTGTGAAGAAAAGCTGCGAGCATTCATCTCTCTCTTCCATTTTTCATTGTCCAGGGAATTTTGGCCTCAGCTGATAATGATTTTTTTTATTATTATTATTGATTCCAATGTTATGAATCCTAACTACACAAACAAAATCTATTTTTCTATTAAGCTATTTCGGAAAATTATAATACAAAATATAGCTGATAGCTAATATGCTTGTTCCATTCGCCATCTCTGAAAAGCCCGAAGAAATTCCAATATTTAACATTATCATAATTCTTTTAACTTCCGGGAAAAGGCTAACTAGCCAATGCTAATGGAATTCTGAATCCCAACATCAAATCACAGCTGAGCATCAAAGTTTGCTCTCAGCAATAGATCTAACATTCATGACGGATGAAGAAGTTCAAGAATGATAAAACACTGGCCAAGGTAAGGAAATTGAGTTTTCCTTTCTTGATAAATGGCAGCTCACAGTGAAAACATATACCACACCAGTAGAAAGAGGTTGAGAGAAAAGGAAGAGAAAACATAAAACAGGAAACAATCCCTCCATTACACTATCAATTCGAAAATACATAGGTTAATCCCTAATAAAAGCGTCCTCCCCGTCTTATCATACAATAACATAGAGAAAAAGGAGGAAGATGGAAAGAGGAGAACCAAAAAAGAGGTGGAAAGAACCGAAGGTTACAACCACGTAACTAGTAACAAAATCACTCTTCCATTGCCTGATTTTCCTCGGTTTGCCGTTGGTAGACATTGACCTTGATCTTGGGTGGTTCTTGTATAAGCACTTGAGGAGCTTTGACCAAATGGATACTTTGTTCCAATTCCTTTTGTGCTTGTCTCCGCTCCTTGATTTTCTTACCCTTCATCCTGCCCGGATTTTCAATTTATCAATAGCATGTAAAAAATATTAAAACAACTTTTAGATTTTTTTGATATGATAATAATGATAATGGAGTGAATGTAGAACCTCTTTTCAATGTGTTTGATTTCCCTGTCAGATCTTATTTTATCTATCTTCTTAATAGCCTTCAAAGTATTCTCGGCGAGATTCCTGTCATATCTTTCAGGCCTATTCCTCTTTCTCTCAAACTCAAATGTTGAATCCTGGCAACGAAGAAAGAAATAAAGTTTCTCGAAGTTTTTTCAATCAAGAACATACAAGTAAATAAGTTACACAAAACCATCAGACAAAAAAAAAAAAAAGAACCTCCGAACCTGTGTCATGTCCTTTCCATGCAGCCGCCTATAGGCTTTGGTCCATTTTACCTTGCGTGGGTTTCTCTTCATTTTAAAGTTCTTGTGGCATTTGGATCTACAAAATCGAAAAATCTGCACAAGCAACAAAGATTGGTAATCAGAAAACTTAAAATTTTCCTGGACTGAGCTTGTAACATAGGAGGCTCTCAGTTGGATCGACCAAAGGATTAGTACAGACTCTTAGCAATCCATAATGTGATCCATTAGAAATTAACATTGTAGACTAGACAACAAAACCTAACTCAAAAGCAATTTCTTTGTTAAACATAAAAAAATAACCAGATATAATTAGTGATAAAATTAATACCACATACAGACACCATGAATCAGGTTGATATTAGTTACATCCTAAATGGGCATAACAACAATCAACTTGAGACTACACATGGTTGAAGCCTTGAAGGTTCAAGAAAATTAAAGCTAAATATCAGGCACACTAACGCTGATTGTTTTCACAATACCAATTTAACCACATGAACTTAAACTGCTTATTAATTTGTTGCTGTCACCTCAGCCAATTAACAAAGTAGTTAATCTATTGACTCGACCAACTCAGAAGTAACAATTTTATGCTCCTTCAAGGATAGTACTAAATTAACTCTAAGAACCAGCAGACAATGGGAATTCAATCTAACATCGATAAAAACAGAATCAGGTATCCCGATTTAAAAAAATTTCGTTTTTAAAACTATTATTAAACTACAACCAAATGCCTGCAGTATTATAGCAAAATGATGAGCATAAAACATATACCTTTGCATCGTTACGAACAAACTGTATACCATGTCCAGGGTAAACAGTAGAGGAGCAGAACCAACATTTTTCCAATCTCATTGTGTCTCCGGTTCAAAGAACCCCAACTCCTGAGGAAAGAGGACAATATGAAGCATAAGTGCATACAACGGTAACCAGCAGTTGCAAACAAAGGAAAGGGAAAAAAGAAGATCAAATGGCAAAGATACATGAAAGTAATCCTACAAAATATTTGCCATGCCAATAATTAATTGAATTACTCGAGCAGTTCTATGAATTAAATTGAAATTCAGATGAGAAAGAACAAATCTAGAGAATAAGCTCAAACAGGGTTTTAAATATGGGCATATAACTTATATTGGCCAACAAGATATTTATTGTTTCACCCTGTGAATCATTGTCACCACTGTGTCATCAATGACTTGGCTGTAATGGCAATGCGCCGAACTCTATAGCAAGAAAGAAAAATTTACTCCCTAATGTAAATGAGCCTAATGATATCACAAACCATTTTCTCAACATCAGTCCATTAACTGTCACAGTAATCAACAGCCAACAATTCTCTAATTGCATATCAAGAAATTATAGCAAATTACAGTGAGAAACCTTCAAATAGATCAAAGTTACATTAATAAAGTTTACATTTTCACAGAATTTAAATCGTTCCTCAGTTTTATGACCAGACAAACATAACCCAATTCAATAAACAAACAAATTAATCAATTATTGCAGGTTATAGTGGCCAAATCCTCAATGGATCAAAGCTACAGTGAATAAAGTTTATATTTTAACATAATTTAAATCATTTCTCAATTTCCTGACCAGACAAACATAATCCAATTCAATAAACAAACAGATTATTCAATCTAATAGACTAAGTAAATATAATAAAAAAATTAAAAGAACAATTATCGAAAGCTACTTTTCTAAGAAAAAGAAAGAAAGGAAAAAATAGTCCTTCTAGTTAGGATTAGGGTCCCTTGATGGCGTATGGAGCCAGGAACTTCAGCTGTGATAAGATGGGGCAAATGTGTACATGAAGTTTGTGAGGAGACAGAGGATTGTTTTAGGTGTCCCTACTTAAACCGAAAATACATGTTACTTTTCATAATATTTAATCATTAATAAATCCAAGTAATAATATATCATATAAAACATTAATTTTTTTACCAATGAAAAATTAATTAAATAAAGTATTTTTTTATATAACAATAAATTATTAGATCAATGGGGTGAGCAATGGTCAGTTAATTAACTCACGGAATTGAACCAAATGAACCAATAACTAACTAATGCTATTTATGTTAACTAATATCAATCGGTTAACCAAAACCAAGGTAACTGAAATTGATCGATGGATTTGGTTAACTTTCTGATTTAACCGAAATATCACATTATAACACTTGTGGATGCAACATTAAATTCAATCCACAATTCTAGTTGACCATAATCTATTTTAACAATCTTAGGTGCTTCAATATAAGGCATTCAATAAACAATTCAAGGTGACCATAACCCACTTTAACAATCTTAAGTGCTTAAATATAAGGCATTCAATCCACATATTTAACAGCCAAAAATATTACAATTAAACATAATTAACTTGAAAATTACCACATAAATCAACATAAATTAAAATTACAACTTAACTGATAATTCATTAACTAAATGTGTTCATCTAGTCATTTTATCATAAACCTGTATTGCATTTTCTTTGCTAAACCACATCGTTGCTTATTTGCTCTCTTAATCATTTTTGCTTTGTTAAAAGTAATTCCAGCGTCAATCCATGAGTTTATCTTGACTCAAAAGTCATAAAATTGCAAATTTACGATCTGATTAAGAGTGAGGAGCTCAACTAATTATGAGATGAAAAAACAAACAAAACGGAAATTTGTGGAAGTTTATGAAACATACTTTTCAAGAAAGAAGAACTCAGAACAGGCCAGCGCGGGAGCGTCAAGCCGGCAGGGGGTCGAGCGGCGCAGTGTCCAGACGGCGGTGATTCGGTGAATAAGAGAGCCGAGAGCGAAAGGGCCCTTTATTTACGTTTACGTTAGGTTTAGAAATTAGAATAAACTAAAAACCGAAAGAATGAAATTTGGGCTAGAGAAATAAAAGCAGGGGCTTATATAACAAAAGCCCAAAACACGCAGCATTCTTATATTCGGTTAAATCGAAAATTAACCAATTACTTGGGCATATTAACCGAACAGATCGAAAATTAAAATCCTTCAAATATATTAACCAAATTAACTATATATAAATCAATTTGGTCAATTAAATCGGTTTAACTGAACTTTACTAACTCGTCACATTCGATCTATTAATAACAAATTAACAAGATGGAAATTTTCTTTTAGCCGGTAAATGCCTGATTGGACTGTGGTTTTGCCTTTTGGCATAGAAATATAAAATTGTTTGCTTCTTTCTCATATGTTTCAACTTAATTATTTGACTAAAAAAATTACTTAAATAAGTTCAAATGCATAGGTTATGAACTTGTCTACAAAATTTTAACCCTATTATTTTACCACATGCTTGTATGTTCTCACTCTTTTTTACTTATGTGTATAACACATTCTCCAATTTTCAATTATAAAAAGAAAAATATGGCCAAAATAAAAATTCATGAGATTAATGAATAAAAGGTGAACAATTTAGAAATAAAAGTATCCCATCCCTTCTTTAAAAAAAAAATACAACAATTAAGTAATTAAGTGTAGCGGCTGACGGTTTAACAAATTTAAAGTTGGGTATTTACTAAATTATTTTCTAATTTCATTTTTTCAATTAAGTTAAAACTAAAAACTGATATTTAATTTTTAACGTTGATGGTTCATAACTGAATGTCACTAAATCAAATCATCACTGAATAAATGGATAAAAGGCATGTCGATTAAACAACTAGTCTATGATAAGGTTTGGCTGGTTTGATATGGTAGGGTCGATTCAGTTAAGCCAGTTGATGCTACCTTTCACTTTCAAACCCTAACGGCTAGCTGCCGCTTTCTTGCTAGATCCCTTCGCCATCTTCTCATTTCCATGCGCTATTCAATCCAAAACTAGCGGTTGCTATCCCTCCCCTCAGCTGTTATTCTGTCTTATCAAACTTTCACCATCAAACCCAGCTAGCACAAGTCCCTTTTCCTTTTTTTTTTTAATCATGATTGTTTTGTGGGGTTAACCTTTGATTTTTTTTTAATTCGTTTATCTTTTATTAAAAATATATATTATTTAGCACAAAATAAATATATTTGGTATTGTGCTTTTCGGAAAAAAAAATTGTTTTCAAATTTAAAAAACTGTTTTTAGTAAAAATTTTAATTGGATCAACTCCCGTAATATCTCACTCCCAATAGAACGGTCTTTTATAATTTTTATTTTCCGTCCAACCCCTGTTTTTAGCATTTTGTGTTGGAAACATAACATATATATGACACTTTGATCCCAATTCAAATATTATTTATATAATAATTATTTATATTTTAATATAATTAATATTTTTAAAAATAATAAAATATAATATAAAATTCATTTAAAATAAAAAATATTTTTTATTTAAATAATTATATAATAAACTAATTAATTAAAATAAAAAAATAATTTTAATATTAAAATAAAATAAATTTAATAAAAATCGGAAATCTGGTTAGTATCGGAAATTTTTGTTCATGTGTAGTGCAAGAACATAAATAGAAAAAAAGTTCCAATAGAGATGACAGAATAGAGGAATAGATCGATATTTCAAGATTAGGGATAGAGACGGAAAATTATGGCCCCAATCCACCTGTTACATTTCTAGTTTTTAGAGATAAAACAATTATATATATATTAAAAAAATTAAAAAATCATTCAATTTAACTATATTTTTTTAATACCAAACACTAAATACCACTTAAAAGGTTCATTTCATATCCTCATAATTCCCCCCTCCTCAAGTGGTGAACTCCTTTTTTTTTTTTTTGAGACTCCGGTAGTGTAGATGGATTTATTTTATTTTATTTTATTATGCAGATTGCAAAATGGATAAAGGGCCTATTTATCATTTGATTTTTTTTATTACTTTTTGATAGTCATTTGTCTTAATATTATTTATCGACTTAATTAGTACATTATTGTCATTTTGTTCTTATTTATCATTTTAAATACATCTTTCTTTTTTTTTCAAATAATTTCTACTCTTTTTTTTTAAAATTTTATAATCAAAGAAGAAAAAAATGAAAAAAAAAATTGTTGTTTATGATAAAATGGGATAAATAAGAAATGCAAAATAAAAATTATGTACTAATTAAATCCAAAAGTTATTGTTGAAAGTGATAGATATAAGAGAATATTATACTCAGCCTTTGAAATTTTGGAGGGCTTCTTTTCAAATTGTATTTAAACTTAGTGAATTTTATAATTTTATTAAAAAATGAGCTAGTTTACATTGTGGTTTTAGATTATAAATGGCAGTAACACATTTCAATCGCAACTATAGTTAGATACTGTTTGTAACACCAACTTATATTTAATTTGACTATAAAAATAATATAATTTGACCAATAAATTATGTTTGGTAAAATAAATTATTTTAAAAAAACTATATTATAATCTAAAAAAATAGAACTAGCGCTTAAAGAAAAAGTCACTTTTTTCTCTTTATATCTTTTTTTTATTAAATGACATTGAATATGAACTTTTTTATTATTCTGGATTGATGTTTATTATTATTGATATATATATATATATAAGTGATGTTGTTTTAATGGTTACTGCATTATTTACTATTTATATATACTATCTTTTAACCATTAAATAAAAAATTTAATGATCATAATAAGTTGTACGCTGATTATAACAATTTAATATAATAGTATTAATGTTATTTAATAATATTTAATACTAAGATTTATAATAGTTACTCATGCGGTAACCTATATATATATATGTTTGTATTATATATTTAAATATAATATATTTGTTATTAATATAAACGTATCTTTTTATATCATTTTATATTTTTTTATCTAATTTTATCAAATACTTTTAATTCAATCAATTAAATTATTAGTTTGCCGTTAGATTAATAACTAATAACTAAAATCAACATAGCTTTAACATCACTATCAAGTGAGAGCAGTAGATTAGAAATTAGAATCATTGATTTCTATTTATTAATAGCCATGACTCAAGTAATATTATGAATTATCATAAAATAAATAATTTATGAGTAATTCTAAACTATCATTCCAAGATTTTTGCACTATTAATGAACCATGAATTAATCTTTATTTAATTTTTGAAACAAGGAATTTTTTTTGGTGTGATTTTTTTTTTATCAAAACACCATGTGGAAGAGAGAGAAAAAACAAACGAAAAATAAATTATTGGAAATTATTTAGGTCATCAGATCAAACAAACCGTGCACTAGCGGAAAATTGCTACAAAAAAGAATTATATTATTACAAAAGCTAAAATGAGATTCATTTTTTTTTAAATTGAAGTTAATGATTTTTACTAAATCCAAAATTTAAGAAAATAAGAATGATAAAGTGGTAAATACCCAATTAATTATTTCAAATATTTCTACAATATTGATCATTAATTTAATAGTAAAAGAAACTATTCTTCTTACAAATTATATGAAGCAAGAATGACTTGCATTTACATCATATTAAAAAAGTGTGAATTTAATTTAATATGGTATATGAAAACAATCCTTGACATAAATTTATTACAATAAAAAAATTAATCATACAATGTAATCGCAACTGACCTTTGATTAATGGCATGAGTTATGCATAAAAATAATTTAATTATAATATTTAGAATATAAATAATTGTTTAAATTATGTATAATATTTGACAAAAGCGCTTTTAGAGAAAAAAATTTTATTTTTAAGTTTTTTGAGTTTTGAAAACTGCTTTTAGACAGAAGCAGGTAAATAGATGTTTTTACCAGAATCAGATTTACAAAAAGAAATTTATAAAAAATTAAAAAAATCAGTCAATTAAATCAAAAAAATCTTAAATCTGTTTTTTGAACATCTAACAGTAATTCCAAACACACCGACTGGGTATGAGTACTGAGTATTGCTGGGAAGCTAAGGTGGCTATGGCTTAGAGATTGGTTTGCACTGTTAGGCTCGGGCTCGGGCTCCCACTAAGATCCATCGCATACTTCTGGATGACTTGGCCCCATAGTATTATTGTGTTTTACCACTTTTTTACCAAAAAAAAATGATTTATTATTTTTATTCTTTATCTTTCTACCCTTGTAGGAAAGGACATGAGAAGTAAAATGTTACTAATATGGATTTTAGTATTTAGAGAATCCTTCACTTCCTAATCCTTGTTAAGGAGAACACAAATTCTAGATACTAAGTCCTCATTGTGACTAGAGGAATTAAAATTCGCCTTAAAAAGGCTAGCCACACCTTGAACAGATCCCAAAGTTCTGCTCTATACCAAGAACAATGTCCCAGTTTAGCTTAAAATCCCCCCAGCCAGGTGCCAAACTCAACCCGCAAAGCCCCATCAGCTGTAGCTTCAGATATGCTTAGAGCTCCATGTGTGTTAAGTGAAAATGAACCCAGCTGGAGGAGTCTTCCACTTTATCAAATCATCAGCACAATCCTAGCAAGATTTTGAAAAGTCACCACACTAGCTCTAACTGATCCCAACATTAGACTAGCTTTATGAATGTCATGCGTTCTTTTTTTAGAAAAAAACAAAATCATTTCTCCACCTCCAAATGTGCCAATAAGCAAATCCAAAAATAGTGCACCATTCAAATTCATACGGACTTTTAAAACAATTTTTAAGGCTGCAATGCATTCGGTCCTTGAAAAATCCAGCTAAAAAAAACTTGATTGATTCGAAGGAGAAAGCAGCTTACACCAAACAGCTACTGCCACCAAGCAATCTCTCAGCACATGACTGACCCAAAATTTGATATGTTTTCAAATATGAAATATTTTGTTCATGAATAACGTAAAAATATCAAAAAGATAAATAAAATAAGAAGTGTAAATGAATACATTTTTAGTATTTTTATTTTAAGAAGAAAATAAAAAGAAACCCATAAAATTTAATTTGTAACAAACGCACTAAGAAGTGTCAATTTTTGATTTAGAAGATAGGTGGGCATCATAATAAATGCCAAAAATCCATTATTTTCTATAAAAGGAAATGAGTCACAGGTTCAATATTTTGATGTATTTATTCTAATATTTAAGTTAGTAACTGATTATAAATTTAGAGACAAAATAATTCATTGAAAATGAAAAAAATTTAAAAAAGTTTATAATTAAAATTTTTTTTGAGAATCCGACTAAGATCTCTCGGTAAAACTTCAAATGCCATAATACTTAAAAACAAAATTTGGACAAAAACACCAATTATGAAAAGCTCGCATAGATAAAAAAAAAAAACTAACAATAACCTGAACTGTCATTAATATGATAAATTATGAATTTACCTACCCAAATTCTTGCAATCAAGAATAATACTGTCAAATTCAGAGAAGTTACAGTCATTAGAGATGACAGCATAATAGACCTGATCTCCCAATCCACCTCAAAAATAATGTTTATTTATAAGCCATGATAAAGGAAAAAGCTTATAGTTATAGGTTATGTAAATGTTCAACTTATTTATATTGCCTTTGCGTGGCAATTCTATTAGGAGCCTTAATAATTAACAGTCCAATATTGGAAAAATACAATGCATACAAACCTCTCAAATGAAATTTTATTTATTTTTTCCATCTTTCACAAAACTATAAAATCATTTTATTTATTTAGAAATATAAATTTAATTAATTTTTAACTTTTTCATATATTGCTATTTCTTTTTTTATTATTAATAAATGTAAATTATTATTTTTAATTTTTTAATATGCTCTTAATTCATATAGCTAGGATAGGTGTGTATATATATTAATAAATGTAAATTATTATTTTTTTAATTTTTTAATATGCTCTTAATTCATATAGCTAGGATAGGTGTATATATATATATATATATGAAAATAAATTACATAAAATTGCTTAAAGTTTAACAAATTACAACCATAAATAAATTTTTAAGAAAACTAACAATTTATCCCGTTGTTATTTGATAAAAATATTATTTGAGATAACAATTAAAATGGTTGTAACTTGAATATATTAATTGTTCTGCGGTTACAATTATTAAAATATTATTAAATTGTACATAAAATTCTAAAAAATTCTCATAAAAATATCTCAAATATAGAAAAATTATGTGATATATTGCACTATAATATTTGAAATTCATATAATATCAAATGAATAAGCAATGTCTCAAATCACAATGGATAAATTATTTATTTTTTACTATAATTTGTTAAAATATAGAGGAGATTTTCTATAATTTATTTATAAATAAATATAAATAAGATTTTTAAATATTTTGATTAGATAAATATTTTAATACTTGTGTAAAAATAAAATGAGTTTTAATTCAATCATAGTGATATGATAAGAACAATTAGATTTATTCGTATAATTCTAATCAAATTGAGTGATATTCTTATAAATCAAATTCAATTGTTAGGCTCCAACCGAGTGCAAAATATTAATTATACCACAAAATTAAAATTTTAAGGAGTTAAAATGAATTCATTTAAAAAAAAGTTGAAATGAATTGGAATTAAAATTTTACATAAAAGGAAATGCTTAATTTAGATTGCTGGCATGGGGTGGATACATAAAGTCACACTTTCATATCTAATATTAAATGCCAAAAAATGGATTGGCTAAGGGCTTGAAAATTGTCAATTTCTGTGATCAGTGGTGACTTTTAACCTTTGTCACCGGAAAACTTGTTGACTTCACCGCCCATCAGAGACCCACATGGTGGCCGGGGAGCAACCCTTCATTGAAACACTTCTTCTTTTTACTTTTCATTTTATTTATTTATTTTTTGTCCTATGTAAAGGCAATTTGTTTGGTAGTATCATAACATCTTTCCCAAATGTAAAAAGTTATTTGTATATTTTTCCAAATTACTTTAATTATTGTTGTCCTTTCATTAAATTTGGACTAAGATCACCTCTTAGAATTAACTTAATTAATACTCAATAAGATAATACTAAACATATTTTTTTCATACATTTTCAATACTTACTTCTTAACATAAAGAGAAAATTTCAAAAATAAATTTTTTCTCTCTTTATTTTAAAATTTTTCTCTTAGAAGACAAGTATTAAAAAATATCTGAAAATGGATGATTTTTTTTAACATTTTTCATTATGATAAATACCTAAAATTTTATCATAATTGTCATGCGAAAAATTCTAAAGTAAAGTGAAAGGCCCTTTGCCATTTTTCAAATCTTGTTTTTGAAGGATGTTTAGTGATAATCAACAAGTCCAAATCATTAAACAGATAATTTGACCTTTGACTCATTGAAAGTGGGAGAGCTATGAGCTATTGATTTATTAAGTGATGAATATCAGTAACAGCTAATTTATTTTTATTATTTAAATATACTATCATTTTGTATGAAATTTTTTTAAAGGTGAATTACAAATTTTGAAATTGTTGTATTAAAGGAATTTGATCTATCCATTTATGTAGTCAAAAAGAATTAAGTGAGTGCATAACAAAACATTTTATTATATTTATTCTATTACTTTTATTTTACACACATTAATAAAATATAATTAATATGATTGAATTCTAAATTTCATTTACTCTTTTTATATACCTACCCTCTATATTGATGAAGAATATATTAAATGTCATAATTCATATTTATCGATATAAGATATATCAAAAAAGTAATGTTAAACAATTAAAAATTTAACTATTATTTCTATTAATTTTTAAGTGTCATTTTAGAATTTTTTTTCCTTCAAATTTAAGTGTTCTACAAAAAAAATTAAAGTGGCATTAATTAAAATTTCCATTTTTACCTTTACTCTATATTAAATTAATTGCATTTACATTTTCTTATGAGTTTTGTTTACCTTAATCAATGGAGGAATAATTTAGTTAATTACGAGTATTTCTTTTGTGTAATTGTGATTGTTTAGTCATTTTATTAATTATTATCAATAAGCTTACAAGACATTTAAAATGGAATAAAGAAAGTAAAATGAAGAAAAAAAAAACAAAGTGATATTCCAGCATTTTTCTATTAAAGAAAAAGAAAATAAATTTTTGTAAGGAGTAATTAGTAATTACGACAAATCAGCATGCCTTAAATACTGAAAAGCAAACATAAAATAAAATAAAAGGGGAAAATAAACTTTGAAAAGGCATATTAACGGACAAAGGTGATGTGACTAAGGAAGAATAGTTTGCATGCCTATAACCAAAATCATACGTAATGTTTCTGAAAAATTGATATCTATTTCTTTTTTTTTATTACACAATCCCGATTTTATCGCAAAAACAAATTAGATTTTTTTATATATAAAAAAATCTAAAAGAAAAACAAAAAAATATATAAAAAAATTGGCAACGCGGTTTTTGTTCATCCACTGCTGACTAATGTTTCCTTTCTCTCTCTTTAGCTGTGTCTCTACTGTCGTCTTTGTCTCTCTCTTCAACTCTCACTCTCACTCTCACCGTCTTTCTTCGTATGTGCTTAAGCTTAAGAAAGAAGAAAGAGTGAGCTTCACTGTTTCTCTCCCTAAAAAGACTGCTCTTTTATCTCTTCAAAAACCCTAAACTTCACTCTTTTATCTTCAAAAACCCTAAACTTCACTCTAAACCCTACCCACTTGTCTCAGATCTACTCCGCAGTCTACTTTATTGAGCACTTCCATGTAAGACTGAGGAATTCAATATAGTTTAAATGTCTAATTCCGACCCGAAAACCCCAACAAAGCCCGGTTCTTGGCCACCTCTGCCTGAATCGTCCCCATTGCCCCCTTCTACTTGGGCTAAGCGAACCGGGTTCCGACCCAAGTTCTCCGGCGAGACCAATGCTGGCGATTCCGGTCAGATTTCCCTCCCTCCGAAGTCCAGAGAGCAGCCCGATAACCAGCCAGATATTGAAGCGGGTCGGGTTAGAGCAACACAGGCTACTGCCGCCACCACTACGACGACGACGACGACCACCCCATCTCCGGCTGCAGTGAATGGCACTGGAAGTGGGGTTCCAGCTGATAATAAAGATCAGGCGGTGAAGAGGAGGAGGGACTCGGATGGTGGTGGGGCTCCAAAGAAACAGTCGGTTCATGGAGCTAATGGGCAGGGTCCGGCAGGGCCCACTGAGGGTACGAGAAGAGCAGCCAGGAATGACGAAGTGGTTGATGTGTTGCCACAGACTGTGGAGGATGATGGGTTTGTAGGAAGGCATCCGCATATGAAGTATGAGCTGAGAGATACTCCTGGACTTGGTAAGTTGTCTTTTTTTGATTGGTTACTATGTTTTATTTTGGTGATTGATAGAAACGGAAAATATATTTTTTTACTGTTTTAACTTAATAAATCGAATTGCTGTTGTTTGGTTAGAATGGATAACTCTAATTTTATAAATCTTATGTGTTATGAGGTTTTGTGAGAGTAAAGAAAGTGGTCTCTGTTGATCTTTTTTTGTTGTTGATATTTTAAAGTGCTATATGCTTGTTTGGTTGGAAGTTTGGAGTTTGACTTTTTCTTGAGGTACTGTGTGAGAAATATTATTATTATTATTATTATTTTTTTTTTTTCTGAGAGAATCTGTGCGAACAATTATTAATTTGACAGAAATGGTGATGCTTATTTGTCTGATGGTATGAAATAATTTTTTCTCTTTTGGTTTATTGGTGATGTTGAGATTGTGTGTGCATGCTTGTTTACATATATTTTAAATTAACTATCTTTATTTTTTGGTGGTTGGATATTGACTGACGAAAATAATTTATTTCTATTGATCGTTATGTTGGAAATTTGGAAGGCTATGTTTATTCATATAATTGTTGTTTAGAGGCATGAGTAGACATTTTAAGGTTAAAAATTTGCGTTTCATTGTTTTTGTGGATATATTTAAATGTGCTTATGTTTGTTGCGTTAATGTTTCAGTTCCCATTGGTCTATATGGGTTCCAGCATTACCTTTCGATGTTAGGTTCATTGATTCTCATTCCACTCGTCATAGTTCCTGCAATGGGTGGCTCTTATGTGAGTAGTTGTGAATTATTTTCCTTAAATTTTTTGTGACAATTCATTGTCTGGTTTAGCATATGGAGTGAATAATTTGATCTGATTGGACTTAGTTTGGTGTAGGAGGATACTGCAAAGGTGGTGTCAACAGTGATGCTTGTTTCAGGAGTGACCACACTTTTGCATACATCTTTTGGATCAAGGTTGCCTTTGATACAAGGCCCGTCATTTGTTCACCTTGCCCCGGCATTAGCAATCATACATTCCCCAGAGTTCCAAGTACTGAGTGGAAATGTATGGTTCTTTCTCTCAAGTTATTGTTTATTTATATATACAAGCAAAAGGTTGCCTTTTTGTGTTTGTCACACACTCGTTGATGAAGAGGTAAACTTGTATTTTTGTTCCTGTTATTTCTATATCAATATGGGTAATAATTGGAAGATTGTATAATGTAGTTGATGGTTTATCATGTCAATTTTCTTTTTAATAAAATTTTATTACTTAAGCTTTCATGGTGCCATTTGAATTAAAAAAGATCATGTAAATAAACATAAAGAGGTGGTTTTGATCTAGCACAGTTGTTGCTGGAATAAAAGTTTTGTTCCTGAGTTAGTCATATGAAGTTGGATATAGAGACAATCTCATATCAGTGAGAACTTTCATCAATCTGTAAATAATTTCCAATAGAATTAATGTTCCAATAAGGTTATGAAATCACAAAGCATGTTTGAGCAACTTCGATATTTTTTTACAATAATTGTGGTAGTCATATTTCTAGTTCTTTTGAAGATTCTAATAGTTACTGTGGCAGAATTTCAAGCATATTATGAGGAAGTTACAGGGAGCTATAATTATCGCTTCAGCTTTCCAAGTGTTACTTGGATATAGTGGATTGATGTCAGTATTTTTGAGGTATGATTTTTATGGCTATGTTGTGATAATGTTTAAAATTTAACCTCATTTCTACATCTGAAGAAAGAAGATAATCTTATGCACATTTTGGTATTCCTCTTATAAAGTGAAATATGCTAACAGTTAATCACTTGAAGTGGTTCAATAGCTGTATTGCAAAGTTATAGCTTAGACAAAGTGAGTCAGTTTGTTGTAGGAGAAATTTTCTATTGCTATATCCCAATGGTGTAGCAGGACAGATAATTGGGCATCATATGTCAAAAGTGTAACTTGTCTTGCAGTTGTATATTTGATGAACTCATTTTAGCTTCATAATGTTTCAATAATGAAACATTCTTCTGCAAACCATCAACCCTTTTGCAGAACATGCCCAATGACCATAGTCGGTTCATCTCTTATCTTTTCAGGTTGATCAATCCAGTGGTTGTTGCCCCAACTATTGCTGCTGTTGGACTTTCATTTTACAGTTATGGTTTCCAAATTGTCGGCAACTGTCTTGAGATTGGTGTGGTGCAAATATTACTGGTTATTGTTTTTTCTCTTGTAAGTTTGGTGAACTGAACCTGAAGTTACTTTCAAGTATTGAGTTTGGTTTTTATTTTCTTACAAAATGTTTCTTTCTTTTTGTTTACTTATTTGCAATAACCTCTAAAATACTGTTTTTTTTGCTTTCTGCAGTACCTTCGTAAAATTTCTGTTATTGGCCATCGCATATTTCTCATTTATGCTGTAAGTCTACTTTGAGATATATTTATGTTTCAATCATTTGCATTTTGCTGTTTTTGATCTCCCTTTGTTGTGCATAGGTTTAACTCTTTCTCTTATATTTTCTTTTTGTTATTGATTTTCCATGCTATGTTTTGTGATAGCCGTTTGTGTTTGAGTATCTAAAAACATTAGCTATTTGATTGGATAGACTTACACAACTTATAGACTGATTTAATTAGTATAGGTCTTCCCATCTAACACCATGCTTATTTGTGGGTCCAAATACATTTTAATCAGTGTAGGACTTGACTTCCCATCTAACACCATTCTTGCTTGTGGGTCCAACAAAATGAACAAAAAAATCCAATTTAAATGACCTATTAGACAATCCAAGTGGAACAAACACAATGGCTTGCTGGTGGAGCCTGAGTGCAAATCAACATAGAACTTTAAGATTGTTTAATAGGGCAGAGGAGTAAAAAGTTCTGAATCAAAACTATACCAATTCGAGTGTTTCAACTCTGAAAGCTTAAGCTCTTACATTTATTAGTTGCTTTTGGTATCTTGTATAATAGGGCGGTGGAGTTTAATGTTGCTCTCTCTCTTTTTTCCATTGCAGGTTCCATTTGGTCTAGCAATCACATGGGCAGCTGCTTTCCTTCTGACTGAAGCGGGAGCCTATAGCTACAAAGGTTGTGATGCAAATATTCCTGCATCAAATATTATATCTGATCACTGCAGAAGGCATGTTTCCAAGATGAAGTACTGTCGAGTTGATACTTCTCATGCATTGAAATCCTCTCCATGGTTTAGGATTCCTTATCCCTTACAATGGGGTATACCTGTCTTCGAATGGAAAATGGCTCTTGTTATGTGCGTGGTGTCCATTATTGCATCTGTGGATTCGGTTAGTTTCTTGTCAACATATTTATTGAATTTTATATTAGTGGTCTAGACCCTAGAATACATTGGTCTACAGAGCTTTTCTTTTTAAAATTATATATGTGTTCCCTAATATTTAATCCCATGTTTGGGAATGAGGGGAAGAGGGAGTGATGAATGGAGGGAAGACTTTTCTTGCCTCAACTGGGTATATATTCCCACATATGACAAAACCCATTACATTGAAGCATTTTGATTTTTGTTTTTAAATTTATATATTGTCCTCCATGTATGTTCTAGAATAAAATTCAAAATGCTCTTATTTCATTAGTCTGGTTTACGAGGCCTGGTGTAGGCAAGAACTTTTTCAGGATAATGCAATTTTCATTTCTAAAATGCTCTCTTTCTTTCCCCTTCATACATTTTTCCCAAGAGAAGGGTCAATTGGTAAAATTTTATTTTATCTGAAATTGGGTTTCATGCACTCTACATTTCTCCTATGCTCGATTACAATTTTTGAAATATTTTGAGTTGTCACTTTTACTAGTTTCTAGGACTTGTGAATTTCTTAATTGACTTGTTAACTAATTTTTTCCAATGACTTCAAATTTTTTGTTTATTCCTATTTTGGGTAGAAACAGTAGAGTATACAAGGAGAATACAAGGGTGGCTGGGTTATTTCTAATTAGTGATTGTGCTCTTTCTCTTTCATAGTGAAAACTTTCTCTGTCTTGCCCATTGACGTAGATTACAAAATGGAACCCCTAAATCCTTGTGTTCTGTTTTTCTAGTTCTCTACTGTTCTCTTGTTTGTGCGATCCTGTCAATACAAGTAGCTGATGTGATGTATTGTTAAGTTGGATAATACTACTTTTCTTTGGGTTCAACATTAGGTTGGCTCATATCACGCATCATCATTGTTGGTGGCATCTAGGCCTCCAACTCCAGGTGTTGTTAGTCGAGGGATTGGCCTTGAAGGACTCTCTAGTGTCTTGGCTGGTCTTTGGGGTACTGGAACGGGCTCCACAACTCTAACTGAGAATGTGCACACTATTGCTGTAACTAAAATGGGAAGCCGCAGAGCAGTTGAAATAGGTGCATGTGTTCTGATTCTCTTATCGCTTATAGGTAACTTTTAACTTTGTTTTTTTTAAAAGCTTATCAATTAAATTGTAAGAACTTATCTTCAATATCTTCAATTGTTGTTCAAAGGTGTAACTAATGTGATGCGTTCTTAATAACATAGTAATTATAAATTTAGCTATACATAGGTTGAATTACAATGACGATGGGCATGTTTCTCATTATATTTCTGAGAAACTTTAAAGGTAGATTCATTGAATAAAGTCTGTGTGGTTAATTTCTTGATGTTGCTTTTTGGGTCCTGTATTGTCTGAAATTCCTCCTGCAAGTTTAAAATTAGTTCTGACATTCCTATGATTGTTTTGGCAACATTTGCATGATGAAAATAACATTTAGGCTGTTACTAAACCTTACCGAGTGAATGAAATAACTGTGAACATATTACTCTTATTTTGGTTGGTACTAAACTTTACTGTGTTATTGCAATAACTACAATATTGTTGTGTGCCAATATTGTTACAGTTATGATATTTTTAAATATTTAAGGAAATCAAATGATGGTCAGAAATACAACTGGGGGAAATCCATTGCATTTCATGACGGTTGTGCAATGTTGCATTATTTTATAAAATGGTAAAAATTTGAATGTGATTATTGGGATTTGAAAATAATTGTGGTAAATCTCTCTTGGTGTTTGCAATTCAGCATTACAGAATTAGCTGACTAAATGGTTAAAATTTGAAAATACTTTGGTTTAATTTTTAATCTACTTCATATGCTTATTTGTTGTATACTCTCTTGCCTTGGTTGATACTTGATACCATGGCTATGGTTTTTTTTTTTAAAAAGGAAACAAGTAAAAAGATCTTTATTGCTTTCGCGACTTTGGCTTCAGTCCTTTGGGGTATAGTATGATATTTGGCATTAATGAATTACATAGCCTCTTATCCAAGCTGAATCAAGAAGCAACAATGTGCAGACCAAATGATGCTAAAACATGGCTTAAGATGATTTTAATTTTGGCTGATATTCATAGTCTGAATAAAACACAAAAGTTATTTATTATACCAATGCATTTTGTTAGATAGTGAGTATGTGCCATACTATGAAGACTTTAAAATATATGATTTGCTAATAGACAAGCAACACCGTGTGGTTGCTTTGTACTAGGTATCTTGCAAAATATCTGTTTTGGCATTTGAAGTGTTTGCTTAAATTGCAATGTATTTTTTGTGCATGGTTAACTCTCGGTAACATTGCTATTGTTCTCCGCACCAGCAGCATCATCATCTTTACTATGATTTGGTAATGTTATTTTCACAAATTTAATTGCTAGGGCACAAGTTTGACTTGATGAAAACTTTTATAAACTTTAAGCAGAGGTTGTGGAAATAATCTTACCTCGATTATATTATTTGGGGACTAAATTTTTCTTTTTCTTTTCCTGGATGTTTGGAGGAAAGTATTTCGAGGTAAGAGTAGTTTGCTTGCCTTTGTCTAAAAAGATGAATGAATTTTACTAATAGAACTAGAAAACAAGAATTTGGTGAAGAAGCTTCTTGTTTGTTATCTTTTCCTACTTTACCGTATTTCTGTTACACAGGTAAGGTTGGAGGGTTTATTGCTTCAATTCCTGAAGTAATGGTTGCTGCTCTCCTCTGCTTCATGTGGGCAATGCTTACAGCACTAGGGTTGTCAAATCTACGTTATAGTGAGGCTGGGAGCTCTCGGAATATCATCATTGTGGGGCTATCTTTATTTTTTTCGCTTTCAGTACCAGCATACTTTCAGCAATATGGCATCTCTCCGAATAGCAACTTGTCTGTACCGAGTTATTTTCAGCCATACATTGTGGCCTCTCATGGGCCATTCCGCAGTAAATATGGAGGGGTATGCCCTTTTTTTCCCACTTGTCCTTTCTACATATACAAACATTGTGCTTTTCCATTATTGCGATTCTAAATACATGTGTTGATTGATAGCAGAATGAGATGTGACCAGAACTTAGAAATTCTAAAATTCACTTTCTAAATTCTGATCCTTGATTGGTTCACCCTCTTTGTTCCATTTCATGTCTCATTTGGATTCTTTATCATTAAACTATCAACCATCCTTATTTGTCTTAAAATGATTTGGGATGTGAAGAGATAGCTTCTCTAATCGAAGATTCTTCTAATATATGCTGGTACAATTCCGTTCGAGTCTTATCATGTAGTTCTATTTAATTGCTTTCACTTAACTTCACATCTTTGGAATGTAAAAGTCCATATTTTTGTATATGATTTATTGCTCAGAATTCTTGTTCTCTTCAAGACTGACTCCTTTTTTCCAACTCCATAGCTGTTGGAAGTATTGAAGAGAGACTTGAGGTCTAACTTTCCAGATATACCATGGTCCATATTTTAATTGGAAACCTGCCCTTTTCTGCTCAGCATTATAGCATTCTTGACAAATTTTGGTAAATATGTTTGCAGTTGAACTACTTTTTGAACACGTTACTATCTTTGCATATGATGATTGCTTTCCTTGTGGCTGTTATCCTGGACAACACTGTGCCTGGTAGTCGGCAAGAGAGAGGAGTGTACGTGTGGTCTGAACGGGAGGCAGCAAGGAGGGAGGCTGCTGTTACTAAAGACTATGAGTTACCCTTCAGAGTTGGCCGCATTTTCAGATGGGTGAAGTGGGTTGGACTGTGAGAGACTGAGGATGTTTTGTTGGGGTGGTTTCCATCGTCGAATCATGGGGAGATGATTCTACTTCCTTTGGATTCTCCCCGCAAGTCCCTTGAGCTCATATGGTGTATATATATAATGAGTTTTCTTACACGGCGGGGCCTTCTCGGAACTACAGGCGTAATAGAGATGAGTTATTTGTGTACATTTTAAGGATCCACAGGGGTTCTGTTTGTGTTGTAATTTTGAATCATTAACAATGTATCTAGTTTTTGAGTCATTGAGATGATCTAGAGGGACTTTCTAAGCTTGAATAGAAGGCTGAGATTCATCCTCATCTTGTATATTTTTTCCTTCAATTATATTCTTAATCAGCTTCTTTTGCAATTGCATGATTAAATCTAGTACTATTTTCTTCTTTCCTCTTCCAATTTTTACAAACCCTTTAGTTTAAGGACTGAATATTAAGTCATATTTTAAATACTATTTCTATTCTGGGAAATTTTTTTAGACTTGCTCCATATCTTTATTAATGGATACAGTCAAGAATTTACTAGGAAAAAAAAATTTATAATTCTGTATTTGTTACATCAACTGATCTTCGATAACAAAAAGAGCAGAGATCACAAGCTGTTGAAAAAGGTAAATGTTGTGTATGACTCGTATATATTGTAAATGGACAAATAATGGAACAGAGTTAAGCGATGAAGTGCAAACGAGAAGCGGAATGAAAATGTCTTTTGGGGGATTTTTCAGTTTAATAAAGGGGTTACGGTTTAAGTGGATTGAGGGTGAGAGATAATGCCCTAAAATATATTACAAGAGTAATTTTGTAAACTATATATCCTTAAACCTGAAGAATCAATAAAATTATTCGCTTTTCTCCTGAATATATATACATTGTCGAATTTCGTTAGATTTTGTGTTCTCTGTTCTCCTTATTTTATTTTATTTTTCTGTGATTTCTCAACAGTAAACAATCAATGGATTGCTTTCATATATATATGCTTGGTGTGATGGGTGGGTGGAAGAAATCGGCAACCACCAAAACCAGCTCCTTTTGCTGGTCAAGAATAAACTACCGTGGTGGTTGAAAATATATAATTGGGGTAGGGGTGAGTACGGTCAATTATCCTCTATATCCGATTTGAACAATCCGAATTTCAATCTGAATTCAAAGTACACATTAAACATCTTAAAAATTCTAAATCGAACTGTCTCGAAACAATTAAATTTTGATATGGTTTGGTTTATTAATCTGATTTTTATGGCAAATAATAACTAAATTGTCTACTTTGATCCTACCTAAACAAGTGAATTTAGCCTCTTACCATTTAATCTAGAATCGAATCCAACTTATTAGTTCGGTTAGGCTAAATTGGACCAAGTTTTCTCATCTCTAAATTGAGAAATCTGAAGAATACGTTGGAGTCATTTTTTTACCCTCTGAAAATGGTTTCTGCAACTGGGTTTTATTGGGATTTTGATTTCATGATATTTTCATGGTGGGATTGGGTAAGAGATTGAAAGTGAGATAGAGAACACAGAAGAAGAGAAAAAAAGATTTAGATGTTTTTATGGAGATTTGGCATGAGGTGAGCCTGTGGAATATATCATCTTTTTATAAGGACTATCTAAAATTAATAGAAAAAAGAAATTACATTTTCGGTTTATGATTTTGATATCATAATGCTTCCAAGGGTGGAGGAGGCTAAGTTATCGATTCAAAGACGTACGATGTTTTACCTTTTTTTCAAGGTAAGAATTAGAAAAAAAAAAAAAAAAATCGAACAAGTAATTAATCTAGTAACAGGCATTACAATTTCAAAGTAACTCACGTTATACTTTTTCAAAAAACCTTTAATAAAATGAAGACTAAATTCAAAATTGATATAGCTGAGTGCAAGATAATTGTGGTGTTAATTAGTCCATCATTATTTCAAAATAATGACCTAAATTATTTTAGAATTAGCTTATTCACAATAATTATAAACCAGTATAAAGTTTTTGATATATTATAACAATTGGATATTCTATTTCTAACAGTGAGTTGAGTAGGTAGAAAATATCTAAATATGTAAGACTACTCTCTCTGAGAAATTCGATAAAATGGCAGTAATTTTAAGAGAAATATTGTCATGTATATAAAATAATATACATAATATATGATCAAGGTAACCATGTTTCAATTGGTATTTATATTAATAATGTCTGCATGCATGCATGCATGAGATTATATATATATATATATATATATATATATATATGCAAATTGCAAGCTTCTTAATTGAATCATATCTAACAGTCACCAATCCACCTGCTCATACTTAACAATCCAATTTATGACTTCTTTTAAACTTTGCCTTATTCGTTAAGATTTTTTTTTATTAGTTAACACATATTTATATGGAAATTTTACCCTCTAAAACCTAAACCTCTTTTCCAAATAGAGAATTACTTGGTTGTCAACTTGTCATGAGCTGCCTCAACATAGTTATATCAATCATATATATATATATATATTTAATGGTTATGATTTCATTTTGTACTATTTTTTTCAACTGCTATAGATTAAAAAAAAAATCTGATACTTCTAATTAGTTATATAATAATTATGAACATTAATGCAATTTAATATTAAAAATTATGATAGCTACTAATAAACCGTAATTATTGAAAATTTTCCTATATATATATATATATACACGAAGAAGATATTCAAATCATTAAGAGTTGTAGCTCTCTCAGACTCTCACCATCTCCCTGTATATCTCAAAAAAATTTGAAAATAATACCATTCCAATTTTGAGAAGGAAAAAAAAATACACAGCTTAAAATATAAAAAAATAGGGATGACATGAGTTTGGCAATTTGATCCTTTTCTTATATACTTATAGATCAATAAAGTTTTAGTAATCTACTAATTTATTTATTTTTTAACTTTAAAAGATAAGATTTCATTAAAACTAAACTACTAGTATAAAAATAAAAATTAAATAAATTAGAAAAAATGTCAAATTTCTGTAAAGAAAAAAATAAATAGAAAAAATGTTTTTTTTTCCCCTTAGAGAGCGCTTTATCAGTATATAAAATACTCATTGACTCTGCTTTATATTAACAACTAGTCATGTTTAAATTTAGTTTTTTTTTTTGAGTAAAATTCTTATTTCTAGTTAAAGTATTAAGGATTTAAAAAAATTAAAATTGTTTCATGATATAAACAAAAATATTCATATCCAATAAAATAAAGAAAATTTAATCCAATTTATTACCTTTCTCTTCTCGATCCTTTGCTCAATCGCAAATCACTCATAAAATTTTTCCTCCTGACAATGATCAAAACTTAAGACTTAGTTAATTTTAACATTCAAAAACTTGATAAGTTTTCAAAAAAAGAAACACGTTTCACAAACTAATGTCAAACCCTCGAAACAGAAATTCAATTAATTTGGTGAAACAAATTAATCTTTTGTCAAGGGAAAAAGAAAAAAGAAAACAACATAAAACTCAAATTTCTAAAAAAAAATAAATAGAAAAGATGTTGTTTTCTCATCATAGAGATCGCTATATATTAGGATCTCCTTGACTATGATTTTTATTAATAATATGGTAAATGCAATAAAAAACAATCTCCCAAAAATATCAAATATTATATTATGTTCATGCAGCGTATGTTAAGAGTTAAGATAATTTTTGCATAAAGCGGGTTAATGAATAAATTAAATTATAACCTACTATATATACAAGTAATTATAATATTATATAGTAGAATATGATGGGATTGGATAAATTGGTAAATTTATTTACGAATTTGTCTAAAAAAAAATTATAGGTTAATTAGAGTTGTGTTAATAATATATATAAGTGAAGTTTTAATGGTAACTATTATTTTTTAGATAAAAAATCTAATGATCCTAATTAATTCTATAATAATTATGACAATTTAATACTATAATATTTAATAATATTTAATACTAAAATTTATAATGGTTATTTACAAGTAAATTCTGCTCTATATATAAATATATATAGAGAGAGAGGTTGAAATTTAGGTACTGCATATACATTGTGGGATTACCATGACTTTCCATTGTTACTTGTAAGTCTTTATACATCTTCTTTTCTTACCATATAAATCGAATAATTTTCAATTTTTTCTTTTGAAATCGATAAATGGAATAATTTCATGTGTGCTCCACATGTTAACATTTATTATAAGTAATTATAGAATGTAGAATGTGCTTCACATATCTATAGGTGCATAATTTATTTAAGGATAAATGCATATATAAAAAAGGTCAAAATTAGATTTTTGTTCGATTATTGGATTTCCATGATTTAATTAATTAATCCATTTTGCATATACAACAAAAAATAGCTGAATTAATTAATTTATAATAAATTTAATTTAAATAAATATCGTCTATTAAAATTTCGTTCAAGGAAAAAAAAATTTATTTGTCTTCGACATTAATATTGCTACTGTTGATCATATATAGGTTTAGTTTCCTCTTAAACTTTTACTTTGAGCACGATCATATAATTAATTCAAAATATGCACACAATTAATATATTTTGGTAAGATTAACCAAGTGATACGGATGCTTAAATCGGAGAATTTAATTACTTGATTAAAGATAAATGAAATATCTCAAGCCAAAAAGTAATTGAGATACGTATGAGTAATGACAAAATATCAATGCTGAAATCATTATTATTTGACAAAATTATAATTTTTTCCATGCTTAAATCATCCCGATGCTCAGTTATTCTTAAATTAAAAAAAAATCTTTTTAAATAAGATTATACTAGTTATTATCAAAATTAATATCCAAATGTATTATACATCGATCTTAATTACATACGCATTAGGAATTAATGTGAAAAATAAGTTGTAACATTAAGACAATTGCTTGATATGTTAACTACTTCAAAAAAATTTAAGCAATTACCACTTGATCAAAATCAAGCGGTGAGATGAGATAATAATAGTTTATTCTACTTTAATTAGAGATTTCGAGGTTAATTATCAGACATGAAATACTTTTAAAATATTAAAAAAAGCACTTTATCCCGTAATAAGTTTGTCCGTCTCGAATCTAGACAAAAAAAAAACAATAACAAAAACAATTATCCCATACTAAAACTGGAGACCGCTTTAAGAAAAACTTAAGTGGTTAAAAATCATGCATAACAACACTTGCCATTAACATTCATTTCTCTATTGATATACAGTATTCACTGTTTTCAATAAAAAATATATGTAATTTCTTTTTCAGGTAATATTAAATATAATGATTTTTTTCTTTCTTATAATAATAATTAAAATATTAAAGTCTATTTTTTTATTCACTATTATATCTCATATCTCTTTTCTTATATTTCACATCACTTATTTTATACATTTTATTAAAATTAAAAAAATTAAAAAAATAAAATATATTTTAAATGGTTTTTGAGAATGCAAATAATACTCTTTTTTAAGCAAAGAGTATTATTTGCCTCTTACACTTATTGTCTATTTGATATCACAAATAATGATTTTAATTTTAAAAAATTAAGTTGAAATTAATTCAAATATTATATATCCAAGTGCAAAATATTTTTTTTGTTATACTAAAGTTTATGCAATACAATTTTCTGGAAAAAATAGTATATATAGAAAATAATTCTAACCAACAATAAAAGAAAGTAAAAGAAAACTAAAATCATAGAAACAAAACAAAATATATAAAAAAATAAAATAATTTAAGTAATGAAAAATCTAAAACAAGAAGAAAACCATGAAAAGAAACAAAATAAAATATATAGAAAAAATAAAATAATTTGAGAAAATTAATTATATTTATTTTTTTAAAACAAAATTAATGTTCTCTTAATTACCAAAATTTTTTTGCTTTATCATTTATTCTATTAATGATTTTAAAATAATTATTGTTCTTAGTATAAAAATCAGTTCAAAATATTTTTTATTTCTCTTAATTTTTCTATATAAATTTTAAATTTTAATGAAAAAGTGTAAAAAATATAATAAAGAGTTGTGTGAGATATGAAAAAAGGGAGATGAATGAGTGATAAATAAAAAAATAATTTTTAATATATTAGTTATTATTATAAGAGAAAAAAATCACTATATTTAATTTTACCTAATACTCACTAGTCAGCAAATGAAAAATGCTAATTAACACTCACCTCCAAAAGTGGCTATTCAATACTCACTAGTCAGCACTTCATTATTAATTGGTAAGGAGTACAAAAACTTCTAAAAATAATTTTTGTTTTTTTCTCTCTCATTATTTTTAAATTTTTTTCCTCTTCTAATAAACCAAATAAGGTAATATTAGACAGTTACTTGCCGTGCTTAACATTGCTCTTCTACAAATAGAGATAATGCAGTAAAAATACTGTTTTTAATACTACAAGAAAGATAAACTCGTATGCTTAATTGCTTTCTCCTCTCCTTTCACTTTTTTTTTTTAAAAAAATTGTAATGAATACGAGAAATTCAAATGAAGGTAGGTTTATACGCAGAAGTGCACGTGTAGTATTTAATTGGAAGCTTCATTTTAATATAATATTTCTACATGCATGTGTGAAAATGTTAAACGTGTTCTTTTTTTTTTTTTTAAAAAAAATAAAGCTTCATTAACAAACAAAGAAACAAAGTCAAAAGCAATCATCAATAGATTATGCTAAGCCGGACCAAATTTAGATTATAAATTTTTAATTTGTTATTTTATGTTTAAATAATTCAAGCAAAAGAAACTGTTAGTTGGGAAGCATAATTGCTCTCAAAATTTCCTCACCTACTTCCCTCAACATCGATCGTGTAGCTTAATCCGAGTTGGGCAGGAGAGCTGACTATTTTAAAGACAGTCTATTTAAAAGATGCGACACCTAAATTTGGATTATAAATGGTTTATCCATTTATAGTATACTAAAAAAAAAATTATGTTATAATCTTGAGTTACAAATGCCAGTTGAATCCTTTTTACCTGTTAAAATGAGTTGATCTACATAACCACACATTAAACACACACACACACATATATATATATAGACACACGATTTTGGTCCTCTAACTATGACATATAGATTTTGTGGTTCAAGTGGTATCAGAGCCTAAAAAGCGATTCTAAGATCTCGAGTTCGATCCGGACAATCCTCAATGAGGTTCCACGTCCTGCGCTAGTGAAAAATAAGCTACGTGGACCGGATAATACGTCCGCACAAGTGGAACGTGGTGGATTGGGCCATGACACTGTAGCGAAGTTTAAGAATATTTAGTCCTCTAACCATGATACTTAGGTTTTGTGGTTCATACATAGTATGTTATTGTAACTCGTATTATAAATATATTAAGAGATTATTTAAAATTGTTGTTGGATATCCAAAAAATATGTTTATAATTTTTTTTAATTTAATTAACTGATTTTTTTTAATTTTTTATAAACTATTTACTTTTAAAAAATATATTTATTTATCTATTTTCTTTAAAAATAAATTTCAAAACTCAAAAATTTTTAAAATAATTTTTTTTAAAAAAACATTTTTTTCAAATTTAACGTGGAAATGGACCTAATAATATTGTTGAGAATTATGATACTATTAAATAATCATGCCGTGACCAGATTTACTATATTTGTATCTTAGTACGATCCATTTAGTGGACAACTTTTGCTTGCATGGGAGATAGATTTTTTTTAAAAAATGGTTTGATCTTAACCTTAATTATTTTGCCTAACAAAAAATAATAATTAATCAATTTTTTTTGTAAATCCTATTTATATGTCAAAAAATAAATTTTATTTATTATTTTTTATAGAGTTAATTAATTTGTTATACTGCAGTGTATTTGTTAATTACGGGTTTATATAAGTAGGAAATAAACTTTTGATAAAAATACAAAATTTATATTTTATATTTTTTAAATAGTTATTGCATTGTAAGAGGTTGTAGTCAAGTCAAATACAATCTAGAAATGCAATTTGTTGTGATAAGATAATGGACCAAGTTAAATGGATGCTATATATGCCAGGATATATTTAATTAATATTTTGGCATTTAAATAACAATATAATTAAGAAGGCAACCACCATTATCCTTCTCCTTTTCTTCCCACCTGGTTATCAAAAAAATAATTTGGTGATAATCATTTTTTCTAGATTTAATTATAAGATTATGAAAAAATAGAATATTTTTCTAAGGAGAATCCTTGAGATTTACACAAAAAATTATAATCCTATTCTAATTAATGCAAAATATACCTATGAAAATTGCTTGAGTGAGGGCATGTCACATATTGATAATCAAGGCTTAATTTATTTGCTTATTTTCTTGCAATTGCATAATAATTAAGGGTTTCACCGACATTTTTATTTGTTTAAAAGAATAATCAAAAGGACAAAATATTGTTAGTTGGGTGTGAATGTTATTCCCAATATTCATCTTGGGAGAAAAAGAGATTATACTCTGAAAAGGAAGTGAAGACTTTAAATTAATTTGAAATTCTTTCCAAAGTCCAAACCCGCTTTAGTTATAATTGCAATAACAAAAATTGATTTCAATTCGGATATATGGTTGTTATTAGTAGTTAATTTTTCACCTACTAATTATAAATTTTTTTTAATTAAGAGAATTTATTTATGACAATAATGTTGACAATTATGTATAATTTTTTTTATCTAGATCGAATTTGTGAAGAAAATCATAAATTAATTCAATTACTACAATTTATATCATATACAAAATTATAAATTTCCTAATATAATATAATTGAATTGAATTATTCATAAATATATTTTATGAAGAAAATCATAAATGAATTCAATTACAATTTATTACATATACAAAAATTATAATTTTCCTAATATAATATAATATAATTGAATTATTCAAAAATCTATTCATCAATTCAAATCAAGCAAGAAAAATCCTTTCTTTGAGAAGATGTTTTAGACTTGACTCATTTGAAGTGAGAGTAGGGTCCCAAAAGAAATTCTCTTATAATTTTGAGCAAAAGGAAGAGATGATTTTATTTATCCCATTTTTTTTTTATTTCATACGATAAAATACTCCTTTTTATCTTTTTTTTTAATCTTTGGATTTTACTTTAATTGACACGCAATTATTAGTTATAAAATATACGATAAAAACTCATGATATGTGATGATTTAAAAAAAAATTAAAATAAAATGAATTGTAAATTAAAAAATTTCTTACATATTATGTCCAGAAATTAATTTTAAAGCAAATATATATGATCATTTTTAATTACAAGTTTGCCATTTCTTATTTTATTCATGTAAATAGTTTTCTTTTTATTATATATATTTTGTCGATAATTATACTATTAATTGTGAATTGTGAGATTCCAACTACATATATATACTTTAAGTTTACATTCGATAATATATATGAATTGTACTTTACATAACTATGGCATAAATGTAATAATAAATACAAAACTTATAATCATAATCTCTTATAATGTTGAGCAAATTTAATACCATTCAATATTTATTTTTTGTACCAGAAAAATAGTATTGTTTTTATGTTAAGAGCTGAAATATTTTTTTATTTAATTATTATAGAATGATTTTGAATAAAATTATCTCAATTTCATAAATCCTAAAGCCTTTTTTTTTTTACCTATCTTATATATGCAATTCTAGGATAATATAAATAATTACTCATTCCGTTCCACTTCAATTGTTTATTTTGGCTTTTTTCATTCAGATTATGAAAATGATTAATCATCATCAGTTTTATATTTCTTTATTGCATTTTACCTCAATACCCTTTTATCGATTTTCAAAAATTACTTTTTTTTCTCACGCTAATAATTTCAATAAATAAGACAAAATAGAAAAAATATGTATCAAAATGCTCTTTTCATCTTTATAATAGATATTTAAATAGAATAAAGGGTGTATTATATTCAAAAATGTTGATGACCAAATAAAATACATAAAATTTCCTATAACTTATCTAAAAATATAAAACAATGAAAACACATTTGTAAGAGTATGCTTGTGATTGATGTTAGAGTATTCAAAAAGTAAATTTAAATTTTTTTTGATTTAATTGACTAATTTTTTTAATTTTTTATAAATTATTTTTCTAAAACTTGCTTTTAGGAAAAATATTTATTTACATGTTTCTCGCAAAAAACAGTTTTCAAAACTCAAAAAATTTTAAAATAATTTTTTTTTCAAAAGCGTTTTTTTCAAACTCAAACGACAAAAAGACCCTAAATAGATTTTGTGATCCTAAAACCAGCCGCTCGACCAAGACAAATTCATAAAAAAAAAAAAGAAATTATCTAATAAGCAAATTATAATTAGAATCAATATGTAACCTAAAAGTCTTGTTCCTTATAAGGTAGGCAATTTTATTTATTTATTTTTAAATAAACAATAATTCTTCGAATGTGGTTCTTTTACACATGTAATATAATTTGGTTATTATAAGAGGATTAATTAGATAAATAAGGAAAAATACTCCCAACTTTAATTCCTTTAGGTGATTACACTATATGTGATTTTTCCAATAAATATATGAATAATTGAATATCACAAATTAATTAAATAATGGGTTATTTATAATATTTTTGTTTTGTTTGTTGATTTTTATTGTTAATAAAGCTGTAAACATTATTTTTTGAACAATAACTAATGCAAGTGACTGTGTCTTGAAATCAAAGTTGTCAGTATATGTCTGTTCCTTGAAGAAATTTGAATAAAGGTGATACTAAATTTCAAGAATTTTAACTCTAAATAATAAATTTGATTATCAAATGATAAGTGAACAATTAAGATATTAAAAATGAATGTTTTAGATTTAAAAAAAACTAAATCCATAGATAATTTTAAGAATGTACGAGTTCAAATACATAACAGAGTGATTAAACTCATCGTCAAAATTTTAATAATATTATTTAGAAAAATAATAAAAATTTAAAAAATACAATTTTTTTTTTTACTTCGTCCGCATACACAAAACTGATTTCATCATTTTTCCTATTCGCCGTACCATTAATGAAACACTGAAAAAGGCGAAATTATTATCCAATATAAAATTATAGATTTTTGAATCTAATAAATTGGAAGGATATATTTATTAATAAATCGAAACAATAACATATTCTCTCCGTCCGGAAAAAATAGATCTAATTCTATTTTTATTTTTGTACATATTAACAAAGTTAATTAGTTTAATTAAATTAATGATTTTTGTTTAATAGTTTTTAAAATGCATTTTATTTATTATTATTTTGAAAATAACCATTTGATTTCTTTTAATGCAAAAATAAAATAAAAACTCATGTATGCTAACCAGTTTCAAGATTTATTTAAAGTAAGAGTTAAAAAATTTAAAAGTCCAATAATAATAATTAATTGACAATTTATCTATTAATATAAGTGATAGTAACATAATAATAATGAAATATATAAATAAGAGTATATTTGTAATTAAACAAAATAATTACATTTCAATAATAAAAAATAACCTATAATTTTATAGGATAAAAAAATAAAAAAGTAAAGTATATATTTTTCGGACAAACGAAATATTAGAAAAAATAAAGAAATATATATAAATTGAAAATAATATATATATATATATATATATATATATATATATTAAAGTGAAGAATGAGAAATATGGTGTGAGAGAAGGGGGGTAGGTGAGAGATTGACCAAACCGCCTCAACAGAAGTTTACAAAACCAATGACTTGATTTACGTTTTTTTTACATATAAAGCACCATACCCTTTCATTTTTCTCTCAGCTTGAGGTTCCCTTTGTTAGAGAGAACACCAAAGCTAGCTAACTAACAAACTATTCACTCTCCTCGTCGTCTTCTATTTTCTTATTTTTATTCATAACTCTGAAATCCAAAATACAATAAGGATGCAGGCGATTTCCCCTCTCTCTCCGCTCAAGTCTTTAATCCCGACTCCTCGCCCACTCGGCCGCGTACGTCACATCAATAAACTCGTTCTTCATTGTATCTACCGGTCCGACCCGGTTCAGTTTCCCAACGGTGTCGGCTCAAGCCGAGCTGACTGGCAAAGCACCTGCGCCATTTTAGCCAGCAAAGTTGTTGCTGCTCAAGAACAACCTACTGATAAATCCGGAGGTGATAACGGCCGCGCTGACCATGTCGCCGCCGTCAACGGCCATAAGACCTCTATGGACCTTAATTTAGTTCCCTTGAATAATAAATCTTCTTCTGATGACGACAACGACAACGACAACAACAGGCCTATGAAGCCGTTGACCATCACCGACCTCTCGCCGGCTCCTATGCACGGCTCTCAGCTTCGCGTTGCTTACCAGGGAGTTCCCGGTGCTTACTCCGAGGCTGCTGCCGGAAAAGCTTATCTGAATTGCGATGCTATCCCTTGCGATCAATTCGAGGTGGCTTTTCAGGCGGTGGAGCTTTGGATTGCAGATCGAGCGGTTTTGCCTGTTGAAAATTCTTTAGGCGGATCCATTCACAGAAACTACGATTTGCTTCTCCGGCACCGCCTCCACATCGTCGGTGAAGTACAATTACCAGTCCATCACTGTCTTCTAGCCCTCCCCGGCGTTCGTAAGGAGTATATTAATCGAGTGATTTCTCATCCTCAAGCACTCGCACAATGTGAGCTAACGCTCACCAAACTCGGATTACACGCCGCCCGCGAGGCAGTAGACGACACAGCCGGCGCGGCGGAGTATATAGCCGCTAACAACCTCCGCGACACGGCGGCCATAGCGAGCGCACGCGCAGCGGAACTCTACGGCCTTCAGATACTGGCGGATGGAATCCATGACGATTCCAGCAACGTGACGCGGTTCGTGATGCTAGCACGTGAGCCGATAATCCCGCGCACGGACCGGCCATTCAAGACGAGCATCGTGTTTGCACACGATGAGGGGACGAGCGTGCTTTTCAAGGTGCTCTCGGCGTTTGCATTCCGTAACATCAGCTTGACGAAGATCGAGTCGCGGCCTCACCGGAACCGCCCTATAAGGCTGGTGGACGACGCGAATGTAGGGACGGCGAAGCATTTTGAATATATGTTTTACGTGGACTTCGAGGCGTCCATGGCGGAGGTGAGGGCGCAGAACGCGTTGGCGGAGGTGCAGGAGTTCACGTCTTTCTTGAGGGTGTTGGGTAGCTATCCTATGGACATGACACCTTGGTGCCCATCCAGGGGAGATTAGCATAACCCATCCTAAACAAAATTCCGAAAAAAGAAAAAAAATAATCAACCCTTTTAAACTAGTGTTAATTATTTGCACAAACAAAGAGATATTAATTTTATTTTCTTTTTTAGAATTTGTTTTTCTTTTTAATATTTAATTCAAAAACCAACTGAACTGATGTAAAATGTTTGGGTAAATGTTTTTATTAAAAGAAAAAAAAATAGATACGTGTAAGAATGTAAACACCATTGTGCACTCAACTCTTCTTGTATGTTATTATTGTGTAATATGAGAGACCTTGAAGGAAAAATGACATGAAAAGGAAGAAAAAAAGAAAAGAAATATATATTATAAAAAATTAGTCATTAATTTTATTTTTTATGTTAAACTTATCAAATTATTTTGCAACAAGGAAAATGTAAATGTACATATTGGGCTCATAAATTTATTTATGAGAATTATGAACATGGACTCAAAATGATTCCGAGATAATTTTCTTTGTATTTTGGGTCTACCTTTCTTTGGTATAATTTATGAAGAGAACGTTACATTATAATTATATCATTTTTTTATCAAATAAATTTATAAATATAAAGGAGTAGTTTTTAAATATGCAATGAATTATGAATCTTTTTTGCTTTGATTTAAGACAAGTTACTAGAGATGTCTCCTTATTGGTGTTTCGTGACTTTATCAATTTATTTTCTGAGTGTTCTTTCATCGTTTTCTAAGTGTGCATTTATGACATCATCGTTTTACTAATGTTATTCTCTTGACATTTTAGGACATAGTATAAATATTTTAACATAACAAGTTTAGGGCAGAATTTTTTATTTTTATTTTCGATTTCAAAATTTTGCTTTGTATTTTGTCGGAAATTTTTTTTGGATATCTGTTCGAGCATCATACGGGTATAGAAATTTTTAATACTGCCCCATTTTTCAGTTTTTTTATTAAAATTTTTTATTTCATTTTAATATTAAATTTATTTTTTAATTAATTAGTTAATTATATAAAATTTTAAATAAAAAATATTTTACTTTAAATAAGTGTTATATTTTTATTTTATTATTTTTTAAAAATATTAATTATTTATATATCATTTCCGTCACAAAAAAATTCCGAAATCGAGACGTAAAAGAAAAATTATAAAAAAAATTCGCTCTGTTCGGAGCGGTGCACCGCGAAGAATGGTCCAATTGTCATCCCTAAATATTCCATGCCATTGTGATATGTGAAATTTGAAAATTTTTATATTTTGATTTGATTTAAATTTTTATTTATAAATAGAGTCAATAATTTATTATTGCATTACAGAAAATAACTTTTATAATTAGTCTTATAAAATAAAAATTAATTTGTTTTACAAATCATTACATTATTAATTCGATTTATGAATAAAAGTATGAACGGATCTGAACAAACATTTGAAAGTGTACTTAAATAATTGTTTAAATGGTGCTTCTGCTGAACTTGTAATTCTCCCTCAACTAATTTTTCCAAGAAAAATCTATTTATTCTGATTTTATATTAGTTTGACTTGCAAATAGTAGATTCTGTTCATACAGACCTCTGCTTGCAGTTGCAGGTTATATGACTATTAGATGGCAAAATTTAAGCATTAAGAGCTACATCAGTATAGCTACCAAATTTTAGGTTGTTGGATCCTCCCTTTGATGGTGGAATAGTAGAGAGCATAGTTAGTTATCACCTTCTTTTAACTTTGGCAATCTAACCTTCTACATCTCACTTTGCATTTGTATTTCTTAATTATGATTTTAATTATTATCTTTAATTTTTTAAAATTATTATTCAATTATTATCGTTAAATGTAAATTATTATTCAATTATTAACTTTTATATAAAAAAGCACAAACTTATTGATATTAATTTCTTTTATTAAAAAAAAGAAAAGAAAATATGGAAATTAATGTGCAAGAGGGAAAATTCATAATGTACATATTTATACTGGGTAATGGCAATGATAATTGACAAGTAAACTGGTCCTACAAAATGATATTAACATTAAATATTTGTATGATAAATATATATTTTGAAAGTTAGCTATTTTTTTCCTTCATTGAAAGAGAAACAAACATTAGTTACTATCAATTAGCACGGGAGAAAAGACGCACCAGCCATAGTTTCAACAAATAAAAAACTCATTTGTTGCCAAGAAGCATATGCTCCAGTGGTATTAGAAGGTTTTGTTCCCCTTTTCTAAGGTTTTTGCTTTGAGATCTTCTAAGAACAGAAAAAAAAAACACTTATTAGTTATTCTTTGATGTTTTTTTTTCTCCTTCATTTTACACCTCCTCCTATTCACCAGCTTTCTCTTGCAGAGCTTGAACTTTCAGGTCTTCTTTCAGAACTATTTCACAAACAGTTCATGGAATTTGAACTTCTTCTTTCTGTGCCTTCATTCCAAAGCCCAATATTGTTTTTTCTTGGTGGAACTATGGTGGAACTTCAGATGCAAATCTGAAGTAAACATTCTTAATATCTTTTCTAGAAAGCATCAGGTACTAGTGAGGAACAATTTATTATTCTTGAAATACCTTCTGAATTTCCTACTCAATAGCTAAATAGTGGATACTCTCATATTCACTTTTAGAGAGAATTAGATTTTATTTTCTCCGTAAGTATAATTTTTATATCTCACATCGAAATAAAACAATTTCACATAACATTTTAACTGCAATATTGATTGACTGATTGATTTATTGATCAAACTAAATAATTTCTTATTATATCAATGCCATTTATAATTAATTTGTCAACCCTGTTGCGAAACTTGATGGCAAGAAGGTAACGCAATGAGATAGGAGTAGATCTCACTAATAATGACCTAATAAGACATGTCTAATGGAATTTTAAAATAAAAATTATATATTTAATTATTATGTAAAAAGGTAGTTTTTATAATCTTTTACATCTGATAATTACCTAATAGTTTTAATTGTTAGTTTTAAATTGATATAATTAACATTTTATTATCCTTAATTTTCACATGTAATAGGGTAAATGGGTGGGTGTTTGGTTCAAAAGTTTGACACACCTAATAGTTATTTCGTATTCAATAGTTGTCCTAAACCTGTTTAGTAAAATCTATGAATCTGTTATTGATAGCTAAATTTAATCTCTATGAGATACTAATTTCATTTGCTCCATTAATTGAAGTTTAATTTTTCTGATTTAATTTTATTTTCTATATAGATTATATTATCTTTTAAAAACTTATCCAATTACAAGTTATTCGTGTCCACAAGTTATTTTATTACTGAATTATTTATTATTATTTTTATAATATTTAATCCAATATATATATATATATATATATATATATATATATAATTCTTTCATTGTTATGTAACAGATTAAGGTAATAATTAATAATATACATCTTTAAAAGAAAAAAAAACGGTGATATAAAGATTGAAACTCTGTAATTTAAATTTATTATTATCCATTATTCTTTCTAGTTAACTTTAACATCTATATTTTGAGATTATTTTTATATTTTTTATTTAAATTAGTATTTTATAATTTATTGGACTACAAATGAAATCTAGATTCACTTTGAACATATCCATAAAGAAATCAAACTTCTTTCTCTTTTGAAATCAAAACCTTTAATTAAAAAAAAACTAGTGTTATTTAATTCATCTCACCCTTTAAAAATATATTTTTTAATATGATATCATAATTTATTTTTTAATTATTTCTTATCTATTAGTGTGAATGTGGAATATATATATATATATATATATATATATATATATATGTTACATCTCAAAAATCCCAATCCAAACAAAGAATAAAATTAAGGGTTCTCCCTTTGTCCACATATAGTAGTTTTATTTGCATTATTAATTGTCTGTATGCATGAAAAATTTATTGCTTAGTATGGAAAAATGTTATTCGTCTTTATAAAGTTAAGAGTTTAATGCTTTAGTGATCATGGAAAATATACAAAAGGATTATAAAATCTCACAAATATAATTATATATTACTTTTATATATATTAGTAAAATCTACTCTTCTATAATGAACCTAAACCAAACACCTTCGTATGCAGACAAACACAACTTTATTTCATTCTAAAATAAAATAAAAACTTAAATCATATTTCTTTGGAAAAAATTAATTTAATTGGAGCTAATTAACATACAAACCAAATCCTAGAATTAGCATTATTAATTATACTTTATATATAGAAATGCAACGGGCAGACTAGATACTACAATAAAATAATGGTACGTACAAAAACTGGAGGTGAGGTATTGATGAAAAAAATATAATGATTAAGATTAATTAATATGACATTAGTGGTTAATGATGATAATGATGAGGAAGATGAAAATAATATTAATAAAGCAAGAAATGAAGTGAGGGTTTGGTAGAAGAAGAGAATTAGAGATTTTGTTAAGTTAATGTTCTGTTTTTTTTTCTTCCTTTTTTTAGGTTGTGGTAGGTGAAGATGTTGGGATTTGTTTGGGGCTGAAAGTTACAAATACAACCATCATCATCATCATCATTAGAAATTACAGAAAATTATTATCCAATTTTAATAAATTACAATTAAAATCAAAATTTTAAAAAATTAATAATTTATTCATTTATTATTTAATAAAAATATTATTTAAAATAATAATTAAAAAATTTAGGGTTTAAATATATTAATTATTTTGTAGTTACAGTTATCAGTAACGAATATAAATTTTAAATTTTTATAAAATATTATTATATTCTGTATTCTAAAAAATTCATATAAAATATTTTAAATATAAAAAAGATTATGTAGTATATTATATTATAATATTTAAAATTTATATGAAAATTATATGGTTAATTTTTGAAAATTTATTCAAAGAGATGGGAATTACTGATGGTATCTCTTAGCTCGGGCTGATGTCAGTCGGCAATTCCTAACCATTCGATTTGTTTTATATTGTAAATTTACATAGTAAATTATTTGCCTACTGGATGAGCCTCGTAACATGTTGACGAAGACCTACGAACTGAGGGTTCGATCAGTGGAGGGAACGACTTAGCCTCCTCGGAAGAAGAATAGCCCCACTCTCTAGACGACTGATGTCGTTGATCATATAACTCTGAGGGAATAAAATAAACTCAAAAGGTTTCCTCAAAAAATATTAATCTATTGTCTCCATCAACTAAACGTGAGATAGAATCAAAATTAGAGGTTCAGGGGCTGAATTAAATAATAATTCAATTGAGAGGCTTACTTGAATAATTTTCACAAATTCAGTGATAAAAAACGAATTCTGCCTTTTTCTTTAGCTATAATTTAGAATTTTGTTATATAGAAAATAGAAAAAAAAAGGGTTTGTTCCTTTGGTTTGTGATTGGTAAACTATATATATATATATATATATATATATATATATATATATATATATATATATATATATAATGTGAACAAAACTCTTAAAGTCACCAACATTTTTCTATTTAAATAGGGAAAATATTATTTCAGAGCACCCATAAAACCTACTTTTAATTTAATTAAGTATTTTCCTAAGATTCAAGTTTGAGGTGGTTAAAACACCCAGATCAAGATTAAGATATTTTCTTTATATATGTTAAATTTCACTAATTATTTAGATATTTGGTAATAATTTAGAATTGAAGTTACTGGCTTAACGCATTTTTGAAACAATAAAGTCACATTAATAAAGCTTAATCCACAAAACATTGGAATGATTAGTGAAATCAAAATGTACTCATCTTTTTCTAACTTCAAGCGATAATGTACTTAAATTTTAATTTTTATAATAATCAATGTATTTGAGGTTGATTTTGATTTTGAGTTTAAGGTCATCTTTTTTTTTTTTAATAAAATTTATTATAGTCAACCTAGCATAGAAATAGTTGTTTTTGGCTCCTTATCCTTATTGGGATTATTCTTTTATTTTATTTTAGTGCGTATTTCTATGTTCAATTATAGACGTATAATAGTAAGATAATTTTCAAATTTAAATTTATATTTCTCTTAATTTTTGGTTTGGTAAATCTTTTAATAGTGATGTATGACCACTAACAATCTTTCTTAAAAACTATTTGTGACTATGCATGCCTTACCTAAACTTGATTATCAAACTGAAGGGTCTAGATCAAGGTTGATTATCAACTTGGTTTACGCTAATAATCAAAAGTTAATTTCATGGTGATAATTGATTACCAACCTTAATGGAAATAAAATCTTTTTTTTTTCTTTTTTCTTCTAATTTGAAATTTATATAACAATTTAATCTGCTTTTAAGGAAAAAAAATTAAGACAATATGTTGAGAGTGGGATTTGAACCCACGCCCTTTCGGACCAGAACCTTAATCTGGCGCCTTAGACCAACTCGGCCATCTCAACTTTGATGTCCTTTGGTGCTCAAATTTTTTTAATATAATAAATCTAAAAAGTCCTAACAACGTTAATAATTTACTAACGGAGAGCCAGCTCAGTTGTGTTTAGGATTCACGTGAGAAAATAAGGTTAAGATTGAGACAGTTCCACTCGTTAATGCAGAACTTTTTGATTTGTATAAGAGGAATATACCCATTTGTTCTCCTTTCCATACTGAGTGATGATACTTAATTAGTTCTAAATTCTTAGATTACAAGATCTCTCCTTTAAGTTTTAAATGAGCAGCTGACTGGATTATATCATCAATTAAAAAGTTTTATAACATCAGAATATGCAATATAAAATTGCTGTATGGTAATTCAATCCATTTTTTTTTTATGAAGGAATAAGATGACATGATTTGAACTTTACTTGCAAAATTTTATCTCTACCAACCATTAGGTACTCCACCCAATCAATATTGTCAGAATTTTTATGGTGCTACTATTGATCATAGAAGAAAAAGGTTTGAGCTCAAATATGTTAGCAAAAAAAACAGATTTTTTAATTTAATTAATTGATTTTTTTAATTTTTTATAAAATTATTTTAAAAAAATATATATTTAACTATTTTTTTCAAAAACAGTTTTCAAAATTAAAATATTTTTTTTTCTAAAATTGTTTTTTTCAAAAATAATACCAAAAGGACTACTACAACATTTGAAAAAAAAAAAAAACAATGAAGCCATCAGCACAGCAACACATAAAAAGTAATTAAGATCATAATGACAAAATTAGGCGTCTCAAGCACAAATCCTGATTATGCATTTAAGTGGTCAATAAAAATTTTAAAAGTCTTGCTGGATTTGACAACTCAAACCACTAAATGGGTGACATGATCAAGACAGAAAATCTAGGTAGGGACTAACTTAGTGATGGCTGTTGCTGTTAAGGCACAATTTTGATGGGACTTGGCCTTCATGGCTACTTTATGGAACCTCATCGTAGAAATAGAAAAAAAAAAAAGCATAACGTATACTTGTTTAAATTTCAAAATTAGCTCAAAATGCAATGCCAATCATGCTCTAAATAAATCCTAAACATTGAATCTCTTTATGTTGAAGTCCATGTATGAGCAAAATGAGGTAAATAAATGCAAAAGAAGGATGAAATACAAAGATGATTTTAGTATTAACTATTAAGAGAGAAAAATTAATTACAATACAAAAGAAAAAAGATTATAGATTTGTGGGTACGTCTTTCATGGATATGGATCATAGCATTGGAGTTAGGACATATTCTCTACAGTGACAAACCTATAAAGCAATAGAAAAGTGAATAGGAACAAAGGCTTTATCTTTTACTTCTACCATAATCTTTTTTAGTTAATATTGAGTTTTCTAATATGATATCATAGTTTATATTCTCTTTATTCCTTTGAGGATGATGCAGAGATAGGTATGTAGGCTTTTTTTTAATCATTTATTCCATATCGGCTGCTTTTCATATTGAAAATCTCTTCATATCCTATTAGCTCATCTAATTTTAATGCCTAAATAATCTTTAGAGTTACCTCTGAATTTCTCACGAAGAGTATGCATAAGAGCTTATTCGGTCCAAATCCATGGGTTTGAAGTTAGCCCTTTATATAGACTAAATCTTAATATTAAAGATAAAAGAAGGCATGTCCAATTCAGTATTTGAGAAGGTTAAACATGCCATTATCAACCTATAATTTAGGGGTGACAAGAATTATATTCATATCGTATCTTAATATACTCATAATATAATAAAAATAACTCGAATATAATATGATAAATTAATTATGTTTAAAATTTAAATATAAATATAATATATTTAATACGATTGATTTATAAATCGAATTGAATTAGTATAATACGATCAATTTAATGTGTTATAAATGTGTTAATCCAACACAATAAATTTAATATGATTAATATATAAATTGAATTGAATTAATATAATATATTCTAATTAATATGTATATGAATCATAACCTCGTCGGATTAAACGCGTTAATCCAATAAGACATATATTATTAACAGGTTAAATGTATTTTTTTTATTTGGTAGGTCAACCCGCAACACAATATAATAATTTTTGTATCTTTATTGGATTGATACAATTGTGATACGAACACTATAAACTTCAATTCTAATCCGAAAATTTTGTATTGGATTTGTATTGTATTTATTATTGCCATCCCTAATATAATTCGGAAGAAAATTTGAAAAGAGATATTAACCTTCAGTAATTTGTGCATGAATATATCATTTCTTAATATTCAAACATATATAGCTTGGGAATTTGAAAGTGAAATTTAACAGTGAATTAAAAAAAAAGATTTCAACATCTAAGCACTCAAATCCAAAATTCTTACGACAATGGCGTTACAGCCCCCAATAATTGAGGCTGTCTATTCATCTGCACTCTGATTATTAAGCCTGCAATATGAAAATTTCCCTCCTTTCACACCCTGTAGAAACAAGAGTACATTTAAGTTGATTTTTTTAAAATGTAAAAAGAGCAGGAAAGTTATTTTTTGTTCAGAGAATTAAGCCCGAAGCAGGCAGCTATATCATCTTCTTAGAACTAATTGGGCCGAAGTCATCATGCAAAATGGACCATATATTATTATCTGTTCATGACAGAGTGTATGAATGTTGCAAAATAAAATCTTGACCAACCAAATTAATAATAATTTTCATAAAAAAAAAATACTAATATCTATAACAATATGCACAAAATACAATCTGCAGTTCTGCACAGATAGCCAAAAGAAATTATTAGGAATTTCTAAATTTACCTTGTCTATTATAGAAAATAGAAAAAGGAAAAAAAAAAACAAATGAAAGAGAGATTGACAACCAGACTGCAAGGTCAACAAGAAATCTTGATAAATAGAAAAAGAAAAGTGCAGTTCGCAGTTTGCACTGCAGCCAAAAAACAAATAAGGCAAGAACATGAGATGCTATTTTGCAACTCCCGATGAATTGTCAAATTTATGATTCTCTTCCCCGTGGAGGTTTGTTTGATTTATAGTTAGAAATTAAACTTTCCTCAAAACTGAATTTCATTGTTAAGCATTACCTTCTCTTTTCTTTCTTCTTTTTTCTTCATTTTTTTTTCTATTATAAAACTTGAAATGTTTCAGTTCTGAAAATGATTATGATTTCAAAACCACTGAAATAAAGCTTGTTTTTATTCCTGTCCAAATAAGACAAATGCAAATTATTTTCTGCAAGACAATTCCACTTACTTCTTTGACTATTTATATATATACACTATATAGAAACATGATCATTATCCAATGCCACTTCCACAAGAATCTCATGCAAAATCACATTTTTAATTCAGATTTGTCCGAGACTAGCAGACATGGGCATTCAATATTAAAGCTCCATTCTCTAGGGAATTAGATTGTTCAAAAATATAAGCCTTCACAAAATTCAAACCCAGTAAGAGTCTTTCTTTTTGTTAAATTTTTTGTTCTTCCAGCGCGGCAGTGAAGGATTCAGATCTTCCAAAAGAGAAGAATAATCTTCATTTTCTCTACTTAAGAGCAAAAAAAAAAAAACAGCCCAACATTGGCAAGCTCTAATATGTAGTGGAACTCCACCATTTTCAACAAAACAAACACCTTGTAGAACATAAAGAATGGTATTGTTCAGCCAGGTGCATATGATTGTCAACACACCGCCAGTTGGATGTCAAGTTTAACATTAAAGAGACGCAGAAAGATAAAGCCTTGCATAAACTAACAAGCAACATAAGTCTCAGCAAAAAAAAAAAAGAAGCAATATAAGGCTGAATATTTAGCAAAAAACTTGAAATAAGGTACATAGGCACTGAAGCTAGGTGGTGGTGCCACTTATATGATTTTTTTACATGTAGGATGCAATTTTAATCGTGCGTTTTAAAGTTTGAAGAGAATGAAGAGTCATGGGATTACTTTTGCTTTTATACATACTGTTTTTTTAATTGTTTTGTAATCAGTCACTCAAAAATCTTTCCACATGTCAACAAATTGCTAGAAGTAAAACATGTGATGATGGACAACAGCTGTTAGCATGTCCAAAAGGTTGACTTGTTTGACACTGTCAACAACTATGGCATTGGTTTTTGGAGTGTTTAGACTTGCGAGGACCACTATATGGCAGACTGTGTCCAAAGACCCCTCTTCCTCTCAAATTTTATAATATTACTAATAAACTTTATTAAATACACTCAGAATTTTTATAAGATTATAATATCAATCACAATCCTAATAAAGAAAAAATATGACAAATGTGTGTTATTACACAAGCATGGAATGCAGATTACTAATGGTGTTGGTCCCACAGAGTGAGGTAATTTAACTGACTTCTTAGGGTACTTTCATGTGACTCATACTAGTAAGTGCTCTCTTTGCATGTATTTAAATGCATGACCTCCTTCCCCAACTCCAAACACCATCTGTTTAGACTCTTTCTCTGTTTGTTGGGTGTGTTTAACTGCTGAAACTATGAAGCAAAGATTTTGTCTTAGTGTTTTTTTACTATTCCTTCTTTATTCTTCAAGATCATCTGCACGTCCCATGACAAGCAAACCGGGTATTGCCTCATCCATACCCTTTTCCACTCCCTCTTTGATCCTTCCTTCTTTTGTTTCCAGAAACTGAACTTTGCAACTTTTGCAGGGAAAGACGAGGTGAACCTCAGTCAAATGGCCAGTGAGGAGTATCTTGTGCAAATGGAGGGCAGTGAAATTGTTGATGTATGTTTCTCCTTTTTGTCATCACAATTTTGAAATAGTGACTAATGTTTTATAAATGATCTTGTTTTTAATTGTAAACCTTTTGCAGCTGATGGGGTTGGAAATATGTGAAAGTAGTAGGGATGAAGAATGCTCCAAGAGAAGACTAACGTCAGAGGCTCACTTGGACTATATCTACACTCAGCACCACAAGCCCTGACAACTTCAATCTAAAATAATTTTCAAGTTTAATGGTTCTCTATTTCCGAATTAAGCCTATATCAGCTATATTATATAAAAGACAGTATCATGTTTAGAAGCAGCTAGAATGGGTTTTAAGGCTTCTTTATTTCTCATGATAATGTAATGGATTTCTCTGTCTCTCTATGTGATCTGTGAAGATGACTCTATAAAGCCTAGTTAATGATTTTTAAATAACAATGGAACATAAGACCAATATTGATTTTACCAGAAATAGAAGAAAAGGAGAGGAATAGATTTACAATTTCAGTTGGAAAATGTGAAATTCTCAAGTATGTGAGAAGTCACTACAGAAAAATTCGAATCTTGGCAGGCGAACTTGGTATTAGAAATTAAAGCAATTCAATAAGCAGTTAGCAGTTGTGATCAGAGATTCTAGAGACAGATTTTCAACTTTATTAAAGTTTTATGGCATTTAACTCCACACAACTGATATGCTTCTATCTTGACAAGTTCAAAACATTGTGAACCCCCCAACAATATTTAGGTTCTCAGTTAATGCATTAAATGGAAAAAGTTATAAGTTGCCAACTTCATCAATGTTGCTTTTAGTGCAACTACTACAAGTGGATAGTAGCAATTTTTAGATAGACATTTCAATCCCTTTCTAGCAGTACAATTGCAAATTCCGTAATCTATTCCTCGGCATTAACAAAATTAAAGCATTTCGACTTGCCTGCAACCTTCTGTCATGCTTTATATACAGTTAATTAATCAGTTATTTATACGAATTAGTAATAGTAGTTACCTTGATATGAGTCCAATCATCAGTGGCATATGTCACATTCCGCTTTCAAAATCCGGGTGAAGCTCCAATTCTGCAATCATATATTTTGAATTAGTCTGGTCTGCTTCTCGTTGGTATTTATATAATTGCAATGCAAGGAAGGCAAAAAGCCCATCCAAATCAACAAAGTTAAGTGAAAAAAAAAAATTCTAAACTAAACTTCGCCATTACAGTTTCTCTTATAGTTAAAAGATACTACAGTTTGCTTTTGCCAGGAATTCCTATCTTCTGTAAAGGTTTATGTTCCTTAATTCACAGAAAGCCAACCAGTAAAGCAATACAGGTCAACTTAACTGGAGCAAAATCAAGCAAAGAAGCTGAAAGGAACATATTATTACCAAAACCACTCTATGAGTTGAATTAATCCACCTTATAATATTTCCTTACTTCTTTCATAATATTCATCCATGAAGGTGATAACTCCCACCCTATGGTGCCATTGATCCGAAAATGCACCAACAATTACACATAATTGGGCAGGGTGTGCAAGATTCGATTATAACCGAATAACCGTACCTAACCGATCTAATTCAGTTTCAGCTAGCAGTTTCCTGATTAGTTCGGTTCTGTTAATAAACCAAACCGACCTATGCTCGCCCTGCTATGTGTTAAAAGCCATTATGTAGAGTCCTTCACAATTATTTAAGATGAAATAAGGGCAAAGAATTGAACTTTAGTGCACTGCATGATCGATTGTATGTGCATCCTAATCCAACTCATGCCTTTAAGTGGGCAGGGTGCTATCTTGTGGAACTTATTAATCATTAAAAGATTGCTTCCTTTAAGAATGATTAAACCCGCTTCTACTCTCAAATATTGGAGACAAAGGCCAGACAAGGATGTGACTCATGGCTAAATAATTTATGTGGTATCATCACAATTCTGCATGATTCAATAGCCACAAATCAATCTTCTTTCCCCAACCCAATCCCAAATAAAATTCCTCTACTTGATCATATGCATCAAATTGTTGATTGGACCACTCAAGCCTCGTGTGGGCACAAATTATCCAGAACTTAATCATCACAATGGAGGAGAAAGATAATCCCCTATTCCATTAAGCAGTTCCATTAGACCCACTCATTATTCAACATCTTCTGTTGATTTCCTTAGCTGGGACCTACACAAATGTCTCTATGTTTCAAAGAAAGAATTCTCAGATGTATCACAATATTAATTATAGTATACTTGTCAGCAGCATGATCTAATGATAGGATTGGATTATGTTCACATCATGAACATAAATGAATGAGGAAACATAATCTGGCTTACCTGCTATAAAATGCTAGAGCAAACAGATAATTTAAGAAAAAAATAGAGCAATACTTTGATTAACATCAATTACCAAGGCTCTAAGCAAATATAGCTTTCAATCTAAAAAACAAGGCCTGCAGAATAGTAACATAATGAATCTGTTTACCTAATTTATAAGTCAGTGGGATTTTGGAACATGGCCGATGGATGAAAAGTCATACCTGAAGCAAAGAATGTGCATACACTATAAGATTGGGGTTGGACTGCCAATTGGGACCATGAATAAAACAAAAAGTTGTTAATAAGCCAAGGTTGCTATTAATTTAACAAGGGATCAATCAAAAGATGGCTACATGACAAAGATAAATGAAGCTACTTCAAGGGATTCTGCAAATCAATCAGAAGAATTTTTTTTTTTTCCTAGTAATTATTCCATTTTCTTAATCACATGTTTTTAATAGTTTGTATATCCCAATTCTTTTAATTATGTTAGGAACCTAATGTGTATAAAAATAATTAATTTGGTATCCAAAAATATACAATAAAAATTAAGGGATCAAAATTAAAAAAATATATATAAAATTTGAAGACCAAAAAATTATATAAAAAAATAGTGGGTAGCTATGGGCTTTTGTGTCAATGTATATGCATCGGATAAACCGAAGGCAAAAAAATAAATATCCAAGAAGGAATAAGCCGTGGCCGCAGAATATTGTCAGTAAACGTACAATTTTGCACCCAAGTAATGATCGATAATTCTTATATAATTAATATAAATTTATATTGGATTATGAATATATTTTTATTTTTTATTTTTATATATTTTAAAAAATAAAATATTTTATTATTGAAATAAATAATATATAATACATGAAGGTAGCAGATGTATAATATAATTTGTGGTGATCTAATATGTTTTATTTAACGCTGACTTTTGAAGGAAATTTTACTTAAATCAAAAGTGTTAGTTACAACTTTTTTTTCGTTCATGCCATATAAATATTTTTATTTGGGTCTCTTGGCATTAAAAATGGAGAAACTAAAACTAAATGAGAATGTAATATAGATAAAGTATTATATTAACCCATGACAAAAGACATATTATCACATAAGTAAAATTGATTTAATACATTCATGCAGAAACATCTACACTTTATCCAAAAAAAAAATCACTTTGAAGTGTATATGAGCACCTAAACTTATATATATATATATATATATATATATATATATATATATATATATATAATTTTAAACATATTTAATTGATGTGTCTCTAAATCTTATATTCCACACTTGCTATATTTTCTAAAATATTTAAAAGTAGTGACTTTCTTTTCTTTTTCTATATATGTATATTAACTAATAAATTTTATCTATCATCACAAAATCTAGACAAAAATTTCTGATCTTTAAGAAGGTCAAGAATAGTCAGTAAAAGAAACCCACAAAAGAATCCACGAAAGAAAAAGACATGAATATATATATATATATATATATATATATATATATATATATAAAGGATTTTGGAAAATATGTGCACTCTTGGATAAGGATTTGACAAATAATACTGCATTGAGGATGACAAGGCGAAAATTTGCATGGTATATGAAGACCACCAACACTAATAGACAAAAGTTTTGGAAAAGGCAAATAGTTAAAAAGAAAAAAAAAAAAACTGTTCTTTTTTACTGTTCACTTTCTGATTAGCCAATGATAAATTTATTTTTTTATTTTAAATTTTTTTTATACTCCGGCTAATTAAAAAGTATTGAGTTGAATAATATAAAAAAAATAGAGAGTATCAATATCAAATAGTTAAGAATAAAAAAGTCCAATAACTATTACACAAATGTTCTGGAAAAGGCCAATAGTAAAAAAAAAAAAAAACGGGAGAAAAATTCATAAAAAAAATTAAAAAAATGAATAAATAAGAAAAACTGAAAAAGTCATCATAGACCAAATTGCTTGAAGACAATTAATTAAATTTTGTCGATCGGGCTTGTTTCTTTCATTTTCTACTCGTTTTTCTCTTCGGAGAATTTTCTTCCAAGTCCCATTATTCCCTTCTTTGTGAAGCTCCAATTATTGGCAATCGAAGAACCAAACTTGATCAACTGAACAACAACAAGAATCGCATTCTTATTATCATTCTTCATCCTCAAGAAATGGGTTCCCATCAGGTCAGCAATTTTCGCCACGGATTCTCTAAGTCACAAATGTGTCTCCGAAAGATTTTAGGGATTATTTCTTCCTGCCCATCTCCTCAAGCAACCTCAGAAGAATCTTCTTCGATCCCTCAAATTCTTGAATTCGAAGAGAACAGAGGTGTGGGTATCGATTTAAACATGGAACTGTTTCCTTCGCCACAAGTTCTACAATCGGAGTGTTTAACTGCTAGCCATGATTCTGCGGTGGATTTCATGGCGGTGAAAATCTCATCGGAAGGAGAATGTTATCATCACAAGTCAATTCAAGAAATTGGGGAATTTTCAGGTTACATAAATGCTGAAAATAAACAAGTCAAAGATAAAGAAAAAGAAGACTATTTTCCTGACGAGGGAGTCAAAGTTTCGCCGCCGTTTCAAGAAGGGGAAAAAAAGCACAACACCAATGATTGTTTTTCCCTTCTAGTTGAAGCAGCGGAAGTGGTTTCAGGTAACTTGAAAGAAAAGGAAGCAAAAGAATCAGAATCAGTTAAAAGTGGAGGTGTCCCATCGCCGGCGGAGGAGGATATGGAGGATATATCGCCGGTGGTGAGATCAAAGAGAGGGAGGAGCCACGTGCTGCCGTCAAGATACAGAGACTCAGTTATTGAGCCGTGGAAACGGCAGCCGCGACCGCAGAGACCACCAGCCGCCGCACCCATTGTTTCCCCGAAACGAGGTAAATTTAATAATAATAAACACATAAAAAGTGAAAGTTAAAATCGAAGTAAAAAAGTAAATTTGCAAAATTACTTTTTTTTTTCTTTTTAAACGTGTTTGGTAATTTTGCAGAAGGCAGCAGACTCATGTAATCGTATAGTAAGTTAAGAAATAAATGATAGATTTTTCCTAATAATTCTAAGATTATATATATGTATTATAATAATTTTACTTTTAATTTTGCACATGCACTTTGTTGTTATTGAATAATTTAACCTGCAAATTTTGTTACAATATTCAATTTGTCTCAAAATCAACTTTTGAGATAAATATTTATCATGCAACTTTTAAATTTAGAATTAATTTCTCTCATTTTCATCTCAAAAACAACCTTTTCTTTTAAACAAAATCATATTTATTTCTTTTTATGGAAATTTGATGTTATTAATTATATTATCTACATTAATATTGTGGTGAAGTTAAAGCGGACAATTTTGGACACGACACGATTAAACGATACGAAACAACATGGACTTAACCGTATATGGATATGAGCTAAACAGATATGGGTCATAATCGCGTCAACACGATTACGACACGAAAAAAATCGTGTCATAAACGGATTTTACCTATCTAACCTGTTAAGACACGATTAGACACGATTAAAAATATGTTATTTTATTAATTATAAAGATATGATTAATTATTTTAATTTTACTCAAAATTCAAATATATATAATACATATTTATATATGAATGAATGAATTAAATTGATTCAATTGAACTTATATATATTTAATTGGAGTTTATTTAATTAAATTAAAATTATTAATTAAATGTAAATTGATTAAATTGAGATTCAATTAATTAAATTAAATTTTTAATTTAATATTCGTGTCTATTCATATATAATCGTATCGTGTTAAGTAAAATCGTGTATAATCGTATCGTGTTCGTATAATTTATACACATTAAGTTAATCGTGTCGTGTTAACACGGATTTTAACCGTGTCGTATTCTTGTTTTAAGTTTTTGACACGATTAGTTAATCGTATCGTATTCGTATCGTGTCTAATCGTATTATATCCGATTAAGACACGACACGATTAGATACGACACGACACGAATTGTCAGCCCTAGGTGAAGTGGAAGTAGAAGAAAGATGAGAGCTAAGAGGAATCAAATAATAATACTTTGGAGATTTAATTCCATTACTTAATGTATTTTTATTTTTATTTTTATTGGAGAATGTTTTGTCCACCTAATTAATACAGGTGGGGTTGAATCTCGAGTCTGAGACCTTTCGTCTGAGGCAAAATCCCATATGCCACATATACTTTAGAATGTATTTTCTTTGCTCCTAACTTCAAAATCATATTTGCTTGCCTTTTCAACAAATTAATAAATATTATTTAAAATACTATTCAACGATGAGTATGAAATTAATCATAAATCCGAACCAAATTTTTTAACTACAATGGTTTTTTGTCTTATATAATTATTTGTAAAATCCATAATTTGGCTTACGTATATTTTGACTTATTGTGACGTGTCTTTTGTACTTTTATTTCTATAATTTGAGTTTCTATATTAAGATTTCATTAAAATTGAAGTATTTTTTTTTGATATTTTTTGAAAATTAAACTAGCGTAGTTAATCAATTAATATTAAATAGTCATTTTTTTTAATATAGTATGAATTGAATGTCATTTAATTGTTTTTGCAATCAACAATAACATATGAATTACAATCTATATCTTATTCAATTTAAGTTGGATAAAAAAATAATGAAAAAACTTCAAAAAAATATTAACATTTAACTTATTTCCAATTACACACCTATTTTTTTTTTATGCTACTGGACTCCCAACTTTTTTTTTTCAATTGGGCACTTTCATCCATTTTTTTCATCAAATTTAATGGCAAAATGACGTAATACTCTATAATTAGGGGTTCTAATTTAATAAGCAATGAAACATATATATATATATATATATATATTCATATTGTATATTTTAATTAATATGATAAGATTATGTGTTTGTTTAGTTTAACGGTAACGGTCAGTTTTGAGTTATTAGTTTTAATTTTTTTAAAAAGTTGAATTGAAAAATAATTTATCAAATGCCCATATGAGCTTTTGGTTTGTTATATTTAATGATGACAGTGTGTAGGTACCCACGAAAAATGTCATATCCAAAACCAAAATTTATATAAAATTAAGGCATCTAAATTTATCCAAAATTCATTTAAACTTATTCATATCTATCCCAAATCCACTTAGTAAGTGTTTGAAATTGTTGTTAGGTGTTCAAAAAGTAGATTTAGATTTTTTTATTTAATTAACTGATTTTTTTAATTTTTTATAAACTGCTTCTGGCAAAAGCATATATTTACTTGTTTCTCTCCAAAAGCAGTTTTCAAAACTCAAAAAACTTAAAAATAAAATTTTTTTCTCCAAAAGCGTTTTTTGCAAACTCAATATCAAACAAAACCTTAGTAATACTTGAAATTTTTTAATACAAATTTAACAATAATTATTTTTCAAAAAAATAATAAATACTGTATAAATTTTAAATTGAATTTTAATAATCAATATATAATTAAAAAATATATATTAAAACACAATAAAAATAAAATATTAAAATTTAAAATAATAAATGAGCATAATATCCACTACTTATTGCTCATTACTCGTTTAATAGAGCAAGTATCGAGTAACGGGTACTCAAACACCTATATTCGAACCTTAAATCCGATGTGGGTGTTAAAATTAATATCCAAATTTATTTATTCACTACCTTAAACCATCTTATTAAGGTTGGATAGAGTTCGATACACTAATAAATCATACTTGTTGTCATCCCTAGTTAGATTGTAAAACACTAGTCATCACTACTCAACCAAACAAATACTATTATGGTTTAATATTTATTATAACACTAATTCTAATTAAAAAAATAGTGATACTCATATTTATTTTTCAAATTCTTTCTTAATTTAATCTCAAAAAGATATAATAAATTAAGCGTTTTAAAAAATTTTCAAAATAATAAAATTGAAAAGATATATATATATATATATTAACTAGAGTTAGAGTTATAATAATATTAGAAATTTAAAATACATATAATCTTATCTTATAAAAGAAAATTTTAAATAAATGTAAAGTATTTTGATTAGGGTCTAATTGAAAAACTAGTGAGTTGTAAAGTATTGTTGAACTTTTCTTTTAGTTATTATTGAAAAATAAACAGAAGTGTCAATTGAAAAAGAAAAAAAAAAGAAGAAGAAAAACTGACTAAAGAGGAACACCTTTTATTTTTTGTTATTTTTTTCCTATTAATATGATAATGAGTGGAATTTAAACTTCATAATCTATATGAATACCAATAATAATGTTTATTAGGGAAGCAAATTTTTTAGTATTACTGTAATTTGTTATTTTCAGCTATTACATCTATAGAATTGTTTCTTAACAAATTAAATTAAGTGCATATTTGGTTGAATTTTTGCTATTCAATGGATTAAATATATTTAGTTATCTCAACTTTTTACAGTATAATTATTGGTACTTAATAATTAATGCTTGTCAAATCTAATTATTCATATTCATATATTTTTTTAATAACATGAAATAGTTTTCATAAAGTAAATAGTAAGAACCTGAAAATATTTTTTAGTTTTTTGAAAATTAAAAACAAAAAACATATATAATAATGCCAAATGCACCCTCCGGTCCTCCAGTTTTCAATGAATGTTTTCAGCAGAGATGATGTTGCACAATTCAGAAAGGCTGCACATGACTTATTCTGATTAATTATTGATGGGCATTTTCTCCATACCCACTAGATAGATAGATAGATAGATAGATAGATATACAAACTGAAATGTACTCTATCAACTTTATTTATTAACACATTAATTTCTTATCATCTAGTAACCCATTATTTGTATGAAGACTTGAACAATTACACCTGTAATTCAGTTATGGCAAAAATGAGATAAGACTATTATCAATTAGATCCACAAATATTTTTTGTAATTATGATTAAGTCCACAAGTTGAAATAATCAAACTGCCTAAGAAAGTCTTGGTGTTGGTGTTGGCATTGGATTTAGAAACTTTTGGAATTTCAATCGATTCTTAGAATGGCATGGTGCACTGCCGGTTTGGATGATCGAGGGCATTAGCTTAGCAATAATATAAAAGAGAGATGTATACTCGAATTTGGTAAATAATATTTCTCATTGCTGTGTCTTTAAACCCCTTGAGGATTATTGTACTTATCTCCATCATTGTAAAATTGTTTTGCTTATTGTCATCAATGGACGTAACTCATATTAGGTGAACCTCGTAAATTTGTTGTCTTTTTTTTAATTTACTTCACTTATTTATCTTGATTTATTATTTCTGCTTCTGCAAAGGTCTTATTTCTAACAAGTAGTATCAGAGTATGGTTCAAGATATCTACTATTACTAAGTTTGACATTGAGAAGTTTGATGACAAGATTAGTTTTAGCATCTGTAGAGTTTAGATGACAATCATTCTAATATAAAATGGTTTCAAAAAGACTTTATAAAGAAAGTCGAATAATTTTGATTATATAACTGATGAGCAATGGGAAAAGTTAAATAAAAAGGTGCTTTCGACAATCCAACTTTATCTGACCAAAAAGGTGCTTCATGAGGTGGTTCATAAACCTACTGCTATAGGACTTTGGCTTAGGTTTGAGTCTCTCTACATGACCAAAAGTCTAGTGAATAACCTATGTATCAAAGAACATTTATACATGGTTCGTATGACCAAAGGTATTTCTATTCAGTCTCATCTTGACTAATTCAATTAAATCATTATTGATCTAGAGAATTTAAATATTAAAATTGATGATGATGATAAGGGTATTTTATTGGTTGTCTCTTTACCATCTTCCTACAAACACTTCAAGAAAATTATGTTATATGGGAACAATGATACATTGTCCTTTAATAATGTCAAGTCTAACTTGTCCAAAAAAAATTGATTTTAAAGTTCATTCTAACAATAAAGTCGAGAAATTGTTGGTCAATGGTAGATCAAATGAAAAAGGGAGTATCAGTGATAAAAAGAAATCTATATCAAAGTCTAAAAGACATAATTCTAATGTAGCTTGTCTTTATTGCAAGAAAATTGGGTATGAAATTTCTGATTGCTTCAAGTTAAAAAATAAGAAGGAAAAAGAAGAAAAAGGAAAACAACCTCAAAAAGTTATCGCCAAAGCTGGTGTTGGTGATTCTGAATCTAAAGTTGATGTTTTATTAGTTATTTCTACTGAAAAAAGAAGTAAAATTGAGTGAGTTTAGATTCTGATTGTACTTACCATATGTGTCCTCATAGGAACTAGTTTGTCACGTATAAATCGGTGGATCATTGAGTTGTTCTAATATGTAACAATATTCAATGTAAGGTGACTGGTATAGGTAGTCTGCATATCAAGACTCATGATGGTTGTCTCAGGACATTTCCTGATCTAAAGCACAACCTTATTTCTTTGGGCACTCTTGACTTTCTTGGGTACAATTATTCAACTGAAGGTTTTTAAATGTGTTCTATTTCTTTTGAAAGGTAATAGGCATAATAGCCTATACATCTTGTAAGGTTCTATTGTGACATTTCAGTCGTTGTGTCCACATTTTCATTGTAAGATGACGATCTCACTCGATTATAACATATGCGTCTGGGGCACCTGAGTGAAAAGGGTATGAATTTGTTAAGCAATAATGGTATTTTCATTAATGGTATGGGTAAGCTAGAATTTTGTGAACACTATGTGTTTAGAAATTATAAAAGGGTAGGTTTCTCCACTGCAGCACACCATACACAAGGTATCCTTAATTACATCTACTCAGATCTTTAGAGACCTTCTACAATTCCTTCTTTTGGAGGTAAACGTTACATGATGACTTTGATTGATGATTTCTCCTGAAAGACTTCGGTTACTTCTTAAGGCATAAAAATGAGGCTTTTCCTACTTTTAAAAAGTGGAAATCTCTTATTGAAAACCATACCGAAAGGAAAATAAAAAAGCTTAAAACTGATAATGGTTTAGAGTTCTATGAATAAGAGTTTAATGAGTTTAGCGTCGAACATAAGATTAAAAGACATAAGACACTTGTCGAAAATCCTCAACAAAATGGAGTTGTAAAATAGATGAATAAAACTTTACTTGAGAGAGCTTTGTGTATGCTCTTAAATGTTGGGTTGTGGAATAGTCATAAGTTTTAGACTGAAGCAACTTCTATAACATGCTATCTAGTGAACTTATCTTCATATTCATCCATTGATTTCAAAATTCTAGAAAAAGTTTGGTAAGGTAACCTTGTTGATTTCTCTAATTTTAGAATATTTGGTTATCCTGCCTATGCTGATGTTAATGATGACAAGTTAGCTCATAAAGCTATTAAATGTATTTTTCTTGGCTATGCTTTTGATTCTGAAGGATATCAGTTATTGTGTTCCGATCTTAAGTCCCAAAAAGTTATTCTTAGTAGGGATATTACTTTTAATAAAAATACATTTCTTTCTTCTGGAATAGAATTTGTTGTCTCTTCTTTTAATGCAAATAATTAACAAAGGACTAGTGATAAGACATAGGTTGAGTTGAAATCATCAGACCTAAGGAAAATTGTTACTTCTTGCTCAAATGCACAACTTAGCAATGATGATCAGGGTGAAGATCCAAGGTCAAATAACACTAGTTCTATCCAGTCACAATAGGATAAATATTCTATTGCTTGAGATTGTCCAGGAAGGGAGATTAGAAAGCCAACCAAATATGATGATAGCTTGATAGCTTATGTTTTATCAATTGCACAATAAATTCCTAACAGTGTTGAGATTTCTTCTTATTCTGAGGCTGTTTCTTATCCTAATTCATCTCAATAACTTGAAGAAATTGAAAGTCTACGCAAAAATGATACTTGAAAATTAGTTGAGCTATCAAAAGACTGTTGACCATTAGGTTGCAAAAGGATCTACAAGTGAAATAATGATATTCCCGGGGTTGATAATACAAGATGGAAGGCACACCTTGTTGCCAAAGGCTTTAATCAAAGAGAATGTATTGACTTTAATGAAGTTTTCTTACTTGTTTGTCATATCTCCTTTCGTATTTTTCTTGCATTTGTTGCTATATTTGCTTGAGAATTGGAGCAACTTGATGTCAAAATAACTTTTTTCATAATGAACTAAAGAAAGAAATTTATATGTATCAACTTGAGGGGTTTATAGTTCATGGAAAGGAACATTTTGTTTATAGATTGAAGAAATCTTTATATGGTCTGAAACAAACTATATAAAAGTGGTACAAAAGATTTGACTTCTTCATGATTGGGTAAAATTACTCAATGAGTATATATGACAATTGTGTATATTTTATAAACATTATAATAGTATTTTTGTCTACTTATTGCTTTACGTCGATGATATATTAATAACTTTAAGTGACAAATCTTTGTTTGACAAGTTGAAGTATCAATTCAAAAACAAGTTTGAGATGAAAGATCTTGATACAATAAATAATATTCTTGGCATGAAAATATATAGAAATCGTCAAGCTGGAACATTATTCCCATCCCAAAAGAAATACATTGAAAAATTTCTTGAAAAATTCAATATGTGCTCATGCAAGTCTGTCTTTACTTCTATTGCTACTCACTTTAAATTATCATAAGACATTTGTCCAAGAACTGAAAAAGAGAAAAAATATATGGCCAGTGTTCCTTATTCTAGTGCAGTTGGAAGCCTCATGTATATTATGATTTGCATTAGACTCGTTTTAATTTATGCAGTCAACATGGTAAGTCGGCACATGCACAATCCTGTAAAGGTTCATTGGGATGTAGTTAAATTGATTCTTTGGTATCTGAAGGATTCTTCTAATTTTGGCTTGGTATTTGATAACAACTAAGTAATATCTTATGATATTATCGGTTTTGTGAACTTTAATTATAACGGTGACCTTGATAGGCTAAAATTTTTCTCTAGCTACATCTTCACTCTATGTTCTAGTGCTATCAATTGGAAAACATCTCTTCAATTTATTACTGCATTATTGACTATAGAGGTGCAATATATTGCAGCTATTGAAGGTGTGAAAGAAACTACATTGTTACGAGGTCTTGTTATTGAACTTGATATTGCACAATATTCAACCATTGTGTTCTCAGATAGCTAAAATGTTATTCATCTTACAAAGAATCCAAATATATAAGTATTAAGTACCACCATATAAAAGATACTATTGTTGCAAGAGATATTATTTTCCAAAAGGTTCATACTTCGGAGAATCCAACATATATATTGACTAAGCCACTCCTTATTGCCAAGTTCGAGCATTGTTTGGATTTAGTTGGTATTTGTAGCACTTGATTGCCCTTCAGGACTTTATATGGCGATGAGCAGCTCGTTGAATTCGAGCCAAGATAGAGATTGTTGGGATAAGTGTTATATGGTTAATAATTTTTCATCTCTTTGTATTCCTCAATTTTGCATTATTCTAAGACAACTATTCAAATCTATTTTCTAATTAATGCTTGCCATTTTCTATGACCAATTAATATTATTCTTAGGCAATAAGTTGTATATCTTATAAATAGATTTTTTTAACCTTGGTTCAAGTATAAGAGAAAAAAAAGTTTTAAGAGAGATTAAATTTTTCTATATTGTAACATACACAAGAATATTTCTTCTCGTTCTGCTCTTTGAGTCCCTTGAGAATTATCGTACTCATCTTCATTATAGTGAAATTATTTTACTTATCATCATCCGTGGATGTAACCTATATTGAGTGAATCACATAAATTTATTATTTTTTTTCTTGTTTTATTTAATTCATTTCTCTTACTTGTCTTGATATATTATTCTCGCTTCACAAATGCCCTATTCCTAACAAACCATATTATTGGTCAACTAGAAATATCATAAATCAATTGCTAATCCACTCCATTTTGATGATAAAACAATTTATATTATTTATCATTTCATTCTAAGTGTCATTTAATAAAATAAAATTTGTTCTACTCCAAACAATATTTTTAGATTACCAATAAAAAATAAACTATTTTTTTTAATTTTCCATATATTTTGGTTACTGATAAAAAGTTAAACGTATTACTAGTATTAGATAAATAATTTTTATTGAAATAATTATAATTCATTACTTTTAGTGTTTTTAAAAGAGAATAATATAATTATTTTGTATATATAATTATGTCTATTAATTAATATTTTTAGTATTTATAACACTATTTTAAACTATATTTAAAGTGAAACATATAAATATGTCGTTTGTTTTAAAAAAAAAGAGAAATAAAGTTAGAAACTCCAATTTATGCCCCTATTTCTTTTTGTGCCACATATATTTATAAATATTTGATTATTTAAAATATTCTTTAAATATTTGATTATAAATACAAATACCAGTGGTAATCCTCCATGAAAAGAGAAATATATATATATATATATATATATATGAGCCAATAAATGAGTTTTGTTTAATCCTTTTTCGAATATTGAAGGTTCTTGATCTCGCTAAAAATAATCTCGTAGGAACTGTCTCTTATACCATTTATAATATATCGTCTTGGGTTGGTTTGGCCTTGGCTTCTATTCAGTTGGGTGAAATTCCTGGTGATATTGGTGTTGCACTTCCGAATTTTTTAGCCATCAATATCTGCTTCAATAAGTTCATTTTAGGAATTCTTGGTTCGCTTCATAATCTCACGAATATGAAGCTCATTTGTATGGCACATAACCTTATGCAAGGAAGAGTGCCATTATGATTGAGAAATCTTCCATTCCTGGAGATGGACAATTTTGGTTTCAAAAAAATTGTTAGTCCTGAAGATGAAGGTATTGGATTTATCACCGTGCTGACCTACAATACCCATTTTAAGTTTCTTGCTTTTGATGACAACCTTTTACAGGGTGTGATTCTAGAATCAATTGGCAATCTTTCAATGGATGTGATGAGATTGTACACGTGAGTCAGTCATATTCATGGCAGGATTCCATCTTCAATCGGTAGCCTCAACAGCTTGACCTTGTTAAATCTGAGTTACAATTCAATTACTGGTCCAATTCCAGAACAAATTGGTCAACTAATGAATCTACAAATGTTGGGATTGGCTGGAAATCAAATCTCAGGAGGTATTCCTGATTCTCTTGGTAATCTCCATAAGTTAAACCAAATTAATTTATCTGAAAATGAATTACTAGGTGGGATTTCCACTAGTTTTGGGATTTTTCAGAGTTTGCTTTCTATGGACTTGTCTAAAAATAAGCTCAATGGAAGCATACCGAAAGAAATTTTGAATCAGCCAAGTTTGAGTAGTATATTGAATTTGTCTAACAATTTTCTAACTGGGAATTTGTTAGATGACATTGGCCTTCTCCAAAGTGTTGTTACTATTGACCTCTCTAAGAATTTCGTCTGGTAATATACCCAGCTTAATCAGAGACTGCAAGAGCTTGGAGAAATTATGTATGGCCAATAACCCATTTTCAGGCCCTCTTGCATCTAGTTTAGGTGACATGAAAGGCCTAGAAATTTTGGACCTTTCTCACAATCATCTCTTTGGCTTCATTCCTTCTGAACTTCAAAAACTTCAAGGTCTTCAATCCCTGAATCTTTCCTTTAATAAGTTACAAGGAGTAGTTCCTTGCGGCAGAGTATTTAAGAATCTTTCTAGAGTCCAATTACAAGGCAACCCAAAGCTTTCCTTGCATTTGGCAAGTACGGATGCTCGAGGCCATAGACAAAAACTTTCCAAACTTTATATCATCATTCTTATCATGGAAACATTAGCATTATGCTTCACTATAGGCTCTTTGTTCTTTATAAGGAGAAGAAGCAAAGCAAAAATTGCTTCCCCTTCAAACTTGACAAAGGAATAACATCAAAAGGTTTCATACCAAGAACTTCGCCGTGCAACTGGAGATTTTGATGAGAGCAATTTGGTAGGAAAAGGGACATTTGGTTCAGTGTACAATGGTCTATTTCGGGATGGTTCTGCTGTAGCAGTCAAGGTCCTTGGCATCAAACAATAAGGATCATATAAGAGATTTGTTGCAGAGTGTCAAGCTCTAAGAAATGCTAGGCATCAGAATCTTATTAAGCTGATTACTTCTTGCTCGAGCTTAGATTGTAGAAATGAAGAATTTGTATCTCTGGTTTATGAGTTCCTTAGCAATGGGAGCTTGGACAATTGGATTAAAGGGAAAAGGAAGAAAGAAAATGGAAATGGGTTGAATCTTATGGAGAGATTGAATGTGATCATTGATGTGGTCAGTGCAATGGATTACTTGCACTACGACTGTGAAATTCCTGTGGTGCATTGTGATTTCAAGCCCAACAATGTTCTTCTAAATGAAAACATGACTGCCAAGGTGAGAGATTTTTGGCTTGGCTCGGTTGCTGATAGAGAAGATGACTGTTCAAATTTCTATCAGCTCTACCCATGCCCTTAAAGGTTCCATAGGTTACATACCTCCAGGTTAGTACTTTGAACCCTAAACCTTAACCCGAAACTCTGATATCCATTCATGAATAGAGTTTTCCTCAAACCGAAAAAGGTTGGAACATGAATAGTTTTATGTCTCTAACAATCCAAATTGATCATATGATACAGAGTACGGATAGGGGCAAAACCATCAACTGCTGGAGATGCATACAACTTTGGAGTAGTGTTGGTAGAGTTATTCACTGGCAAAAGCCCTAGTGATGATATTTTCATGGGAGAACAAAATTTGGTTGGATAGGTGCATTCGCTTTCCCCACTACTGATCATGAATAATTTGCACCATGATGAAAATTCTAGAAAACCAGAAATCATGAGTGATTGTCTGATGACATTTATTGCGGTTGGATTATCTTGAACTGCATAATCTCCAGATAATTGTATCAACATGGGAAGTGCTCTTTTAAAGCTCAAAGCAGCTAGAGATTACCTTATTAACAATGCTTCTACTTCCTAATCCAAGTATTCACCATAAGAATCTCGTTTATTGATGGTTAATTAACAATGGAATTTTTGAGTCTGAAATTTTAAACACGTTACAGTTTTATAGGTGACAAGCATTTTCTATTTATAATTTATAGACTAGTAAGTTCCCAAAATGGGGTGTTTGTAGATCCTGAATTTGTAGCAGAAAGGGATTAGTTTGATAGGGTCAGAATTTAGATGTCATAGGTCTTTGTGAGCTTGGAGCTCGAATTGGAATTGATAGTTGGTAGTTACCGAGCTATTTTGTTGTTAGGTCTACTACTACAAAATTTATATAGCTGAAGAAACCAGTGTTGGTTATTTTATTAATTTCTTACATAATATTTACAGCCTACATTACATATTTATATACACATTCTGTACATAAGAAAAGGAAATTTCCATAACTGAAGTTTCCATAATTGACTTCCTAGATTTTAGAGAATGATTATTGACCTTAATTCTTTCCTAAAAAATCTGATTCACACAAGATTTTCCACACTCCCCCTCAAGCTGGTGAATATAGATCTTCCATTCCCAGCTTGCTAATATTTTCATGAAACACATTACTGCACAGTCCTTTTGTTAGTACATCTGCTAATTGATGTCCTGTAGGAACATATGGGGTACAAATCAACCCACTATCCAACTTTTCTTTGATGAAGTGTCTGTCTATCTCGATGTGTTTCGTCCGATCATGTTGCACCGGATTATGAGCAATGCTAATAGTTGATTTATTATCACAGTACAATTTCATAGGCCTACTCCATTGGACCTTCAAATCTTCTAAAATAATCTTGACCCATAACAATTCACATACTCCTATAGCCATAGCTCTAAACTCTGCCTTTGCACTTGATCGTGCTACCACATTTTGTTTCTTACTCCTCCAGGATACTAAATTTCCTCCAAAAAAGGTACAATAGCCTGTAGTTGACCGTCTGTCCAGTGGAGATCCTGCAAAATCTGCATCGGTGTATACTGCCAAACCAATATCAGATGTTTTCTTAAATAAAATTCCCTTCCCTGGATGTGCCTTCAAGTAATGAAGAACTTGGTAGGCTACCTGTAGATGAATTTCTTTCGGATCATGCATGAATTGACTAATTACACTCACTGAGTAGGCTATGTCTGGCCTAGTATGTGCAAGATAGATAAGTTTTCCAACAAGTCATTGATATATTTTTCTATCAACTTTTTTATCTCCAAGTGCTTCATTCAACCTATGATTTTGTTCAATAGGAGTTGCAACTGGTTACTAGCCATCATACCTGTTTCCTTGAGAAGATCAGTAACATATTTCTGTTGAGAAATGAAAATGTCTTGCTTAGACCGAGCCACCTCAATCCCAAGGAAGTACTTCAATCTCCCTAAATCTTTTATTTCAAACTCATTGGCTAGGCACTGCTTCAAAGTATCCTTTTTTTTCTCATCATTCCCTGTCACAATAATGTCATCTACATACACAATTAATGCTGTAACGCCCCCTGAAACTGAATGTTTTATGAAGAGTGTATGATCTCCTTGGCTTTGTTTGTAGCCATTAGTTAACATCACCTTGGCAAACCTTCCAAACCAAGCACGTGGTGACTGTTTTAACCCATATAATGCTTTCTTTAATCGACAAACCTTGTTTTCATCACCCCTATTGAACCCTGGTGGGATACTCATGTAAATTTCTTCTTCCAACTCACCATGAAGAAAAACATTTTTCACATCATATTGCTGCAATTCCCAATCAAAATTAACAGCCAAAGATAGTAAAATTCTTATTGTATTCATCTTTGCCACTGGAGCAAAAGTTTCTTGATAATCTACTCCATATGTCTGAGTACACCCTTTTGCAACCAGCCTTGCCTTGTATCATTCTAGGGACCCATCGGCTTTAAATTTTACCGCAAACACCCACTTGCAGCCCACTGATTTTTTACCACTAGGTAGATCAACCAATTCCCAAGTTTCATTCTTTTGTAAAGCATCCATTTCAGCCTCCATAGCAAGTCTCCACTCTTTCTTTGATAATGCTTCTGACAATGAGTTAGGAATAAGAATAGTGTTTAAAGTTGAAAAGAAGTTTTTATGATTCAATGAAAATCTTTGAAAAGACACAAAGTGAGACAATGGATATAGTGGCCTTTTGGTGCATTCTCGGGTTCCTTTTCTCAAAGCTATAGGTAGATCATGATCAAGATTAAGAGCCGAATTTTGTTCAAGTATTGTTACCTCATTTCCAGGACTCGGTTTAATAGACTCTTCTTGCCTTGTTGCTATCATGAGGTCCCTTCTCATTGCATACACCTGATCAAACCGAAACTGATCAAATATCTGATTGTCTCCTTTCTTTTCCTCTATTGACTCTTCAAATTGTGAGATAAGAATCAAATCAAAAGACATTGGTGACACTAAGGTGGTTTCTTTTGATTTAAGTGACTCATATGAGGGGGGGTATTTCTAATGGTGGTAAAGCTAACTCTTTAACTTCAAGTATAGATAACTCCCTCTGAAGATAAGGAGTGGAGAAGTATGACTTATTTTCAACAAAAGTAACATCAGCCGAAACATAAAGTTTCCTATTGGATAGGTGATAACATTTATATCCTTTTTGATTGGACGAGTACCCCACAAAGACACACTTAAGAGCTCTAGGATCTAATTTTCCTCAGTTATGATTGTGAATATGGACAAATGATGTGCATCCAAAAACTCGAGGATCAAGATTGAAGGAGGACCGAATGTCAGGATAGAATTGAAACAAAGTTTCTAGTGGACTTTTGAACCCCAAAACTCTAGAATGAATTCTGTTTATGACATATGCCGATGTGAGTATAACCTCTCCCCATTAGGATTTTGTTACATTTTGTTGAAACAATAAAGCTCGAGTACACTCAAGAAGATGACAGTTTTTTCTCTACGCTACTCTATTTTGTTGAGGAGTGGTGATACAAGAAGATTCATGTATGATTCATTCCTTTTGAAACCACTAGGATAAAAAATGATTGAAATAATCACGAGCATTATCTGAGCGGATTTTCTTGGTTTTGGTACCAAACTGAGTTTGAATCATTGTATAGAAAGTAGGGAAAATATGACTCACATCAGATTTATTTTTGAGCAAATATATCCAAGAGACTCTTGTACAATCATCAATAAATGTCACAAACCACCTAGATCCTAAGATATTTGGAATGGTGGATGGTCCCCAAATGTCACTGTGAATTGGAAAGAAAAGAGAAGAAGATCTTTTATTACTCATAGGAAAGGATACACGGGTATGTTTTGCATACTCACAAATGTCACAATGAAAAGATTGAATATCTAGTCCCTTAAACAAGGTAGGAAACATTAATTTTAATATGGAAAAAGAAACATGACCTAGACGCCTATGATGTAACCAAATGACATCTTTATTTGATGAAGAGAAAAAAGAAACAGGCAAAGTAGACTTAAGTAGTTTCGGTTGATTAGATGTATTCAAGTAGTAGAGTCCATTATGCTCCTTAGCAAGTCCAATCTTCCTCCCTGAATCCTGGTCCTTAAATTCACAAAAAAAAGCATCAAATATAACACGACAAGTTAGATATTGGGTAAGTTTTTGTATTGAAATAAGATTAGTGGATAGATGAGGGACATGAAGAACATTTTTAATGACCAAATTTGGGGTAACTTGGACATCTCCTATTCCAGCCACTGTGGTGGAAGTACCATCAATAACAACAATTTTCCTATTGCTTGGACAAGGGGTATAGGTCTTAAATTTATTTGAATTATGAGTCATGTGATCAGTAGCACCAGAATCAAGGATCCAAGCATTCCTAAACTCATTACCTGAAGCATTCAATCCAAGAGAAATTAGAGTCTCACCTGAAAGAGTCAATGAACACATACCCGGAGTTGATGTTTGAGAATTGGAAGGTGTTGTTGTTTTCTCAATCTCCCCTAGCAAATTTTTAAGCCTTTCAATGTCATTCATATTGAATCCTCCAAGAGTCTGAGTTTGAGGTGGATCTTGAATTGATATATGAGCTTGTACTGGAGTTCGCTTTTGCTGTCCACCTTTTTGTCCCCATTCATGACTACTTGTTGAAGGTTTGCCATGCAATTTCCAGCAATGTTCTTTGGTGTGCCTCGGCTTCTTGCAATAAGTGCACCAGATTTCATCACGATTCCTCTGCGTGCTTAACTAATTAGTCTTGTCTATGGAAGTTTTGTCAAGTGTTAATCCTCGTGGCTTGGCACTTAGAAGAACAGAGTTGTCTGTCATGGATGATTCCAACATAATACCTCTGCGACTCTCCTCTGCCCGAACCAAAGACACTGCTTCATTAAGGGAGGGAACCTCCGGTCTTCCCAAAATTTGGATGCGGACAAGATCAAACTCATAATTTAGCCCAGCTAAAAAATCATATACGCGGTCCCTTTCTATGAAATTTTTGATAGCCACTGCACAATCACTACACTTTAAATCAATTATCCGGTAATAGTCCAATTTTTGCCACTGATTTTGCAGAAAATTGGCATATTCAGTCACAGTCTTGGTCCCCTGCTTTGTTCCAGTGGTCTTGGTCTTGATCTCGTAAATAAGGGCTGCATCATGAACTTTGGAATATGTTTGATAAAGAGCATCCCAAATTGCCTTTGCTATAGGAAGAAACATACAAGTGTCACTGATTTCAGGAGTCATGGAATTCCCTAACCATGACATAATCATTGAAACTTCTTCGTCCCATGCATGAAAACTTGGTGTTCCTCTCTCCAATCTAGATTTCAATAAATGACTGAGTTTTCCTTTTCCTTTTAGAAAGGTCTGAACAAGTTGAGACCATTTCAAATAATTTTTTCCATTCAACCTATATGCTGGTTGAATATTTTGAAGTACTGTTGGGTTGCGCACAACCTGTTCTCCTTCAACAATTGAAGAGATAGAATCTGACATGACTGATTTTGATAAAACAGCAGTAAGTGATAAAAAAGATCAGAAATAATGGCAATGAAGACCACTGAAAAACAACAATGGAGGCTGAAGAAAAAAACAGCAATGAAGGCCACTGAAAAAACAGCAATGGAGGCTGGAATCAAATGTCGATTTGACAATGAAGGTCGGTGCTAGCAAGAGTTACCCTATCTGCCCAGAAACCGTAGCCACACATCTCTGATACCATGAAGAAACCAGTGTTGGTTATTTTATTAATTTATTATATAATATTTACAGCCTACATTACATATTTATATACACATTCTGTACACAAGAAAAGGAAATTTCCATAACTGAAGTTTCCATAACTGACTTCCTAGATTTTAGAGAATGATTATTGACCCTGATTCTTTCCTAAAAAATCTGATTCACACAAGATTTTCCACAATAGTTGTTTATTGTGCATTCTCTTGAACTGTCTTCATCCCCCTACGAACTTAAGATCATTAATGAGGTTAATGAGATTCATTCCCTTTGCCAATTATGAGAAGCATATTAACATTATGATGACACAAGAATTTTTAATGCGATATAGTCTTTCTCTCGGGCCAAAAAAGTTCATAACACTATTTGATCTGCCTTCTTGTTGCTGCTCTACTGCATGCCAAACTAAAACTTTGTATATTCTAATTATGATGTCCAATTTGTTTTATTTAGGTCTTTACAAAGGGCTTATGCTGAGTGTTCTCAGATTATGTTATTATTGCTTCCATCAATGATGGAAAATTTATTTGCATATTTGATATCATGCTTTCAAATAAATTTTCAAGCAAAAGTAAAACTCATATCAGGGAATCTGCTGGGCATTTGGAGAGGAAAGGCAGCGAAAGTATTAAAGAAAATAAAAAGGTGTGAACATTTTTAAAAAAAAAATGAAGAAGTTGCAGATAATTGACAAAATACAGATATATATATATTCTTCTGCTTTATTTTTACATATCAATATTTCCTCTCACTCTTACATTGATACAGATTTTAGATAATATAACTCATTAGCTTTCAAGGGAAGCTTTGCACAAAGCTATATAGAGAAATATCTAGAGAGGTTTAAGAGTTCAGAGACCTGTAGATAAGAAATTGGAATGCTGAATTTTCTAGATAGGGCTGCGAGCAGGATTTTTAATGGCTGCAGAACATTTCAGCATTCTTATGTTTTCAACAGAATCCAGTGCATTTATTAGCAGATACATTTGATATAAAACAGCGAACTGAAATTTTCTCATAATATGTCTTGAACAAAAAGCTAAATTCCAAATTTTTGTTACGAATGTGTAGATAAACTCTTTAATAAAGGATAACTTCTATCCCTTTGCTTTTTCCTTTCCTCATCTCTTTATGCAAACCAAGGGATGAAGATGCGTTGCTTAGCATTCATGGCAGGGTATATGATTGGATGGATCTAAAATGGATTGGTCTAGATAAATATGGGAGGAAGAGCTAGGGCAAAGAGGAGCCTCTTTTCCGCTTTGCTACCATAAATGCAATTCCAACAAGCTGTCTTACTATATTGATCTCCATTTTTACTCTTTGTAAGGGTTTATTGATTACCATTCAAGGTTAAATGATCTCAAGATCATACCAGAGACTTCAAAAATCAGCCTTGCTGGGGTTAGCTTCTAAATTAAATAATAATGATTTTGTTACAAATGGTCTAGTGCATAAAAGAAACTTGGGTTAGCTGAAAAGGTACACCTACAGAACGGGCCTGATGGCTTTGAAACCCATGACTATTCCCTGAAAAGGAAAATAGAAGTAAAAGAATCTCTAAGAAAGTTAAATGGCACACTGAAGTCCAGCGGTGATGGCAGATTATCTATGAGAATTAGGCAGCATCCTGAGATCTGTTTGCCGAGCACTTAAGGATCATTTCTTATTTTTGGTGTCTTTTCCGTCTTAGGATTGACTCTTTTTGGTGATCTTGCTAGGTGAACAATGGAATCTTGCTGCTAGAGGATGTGGTGCACCTGTTCTTCGATCCCATCCTCTCAGACAAATAAAGCCTGCAAGTATATAATTTCAGCAATCAAGGTACTATTCTTCATGTTATAGATGGTATGTGCATCCAGGACTAGATCCTTGCTTTCTTCTGTTTTCCCTTATTATCTGCATATTCATTATCTTTATCTCTATGTGCATATTGGGTATCTTAGAATTAACTCATCTATCGTACAATTTTAAACTCACTATTAAATCATAGCAGTTAATTTCATTAGTGTTTTGGAATTTGAAGCTCATACCTCTCCAGAAATTTAATTGAATATCCCTTTTATTTTCCCCTGCAAAAATAATCAATAATAATAAAAAATTAAAAAATTTTCTTAGTCATTTAAGTATCTTTTAAATGCTATTGTCCATTTTGATGAATAGTAATTTACTTCTAAATATTGCTGATGGTGATGTCCCAAAATATACAGTCCGCCTCGTTAGGTTGTATATTGATTTCCTGGGAACAGTAATTGGGTTGTAGCTAGATTCATGTTCAGCAAATACCTGCAAGGGAGATAACATGGATGTCAACTTATTATCCTTACGTACTACATGGCAAAGAATGAGTAAAGTTTCTTGACACAGGGATTCTACTTGGAGGGTGTTTGGGATTTATGTTAGACATCCAAAAAAAACATGTTTATAATTTTTTTAATTCAATTTACTGATTTTTTTTAATTTTTCTTAAATCTGATTTTGAGAAAAATATCTATTTATCTGTTTTTATCTGTTTTTATGCAAAAACAGTTTTTAAAACTCAAAAAAATTTTCTCCAAAAGCTTTTTTCTCAAACGCAATGCCAAATTGACCCTTACTAAAGTTATTTTTGCATGAATTCTAACAGAATTCAATAAATTTCTGTTTTTGTATTTGTTAAACCAACCACTAAATTTAAGCTAGATGCTTGTCAAATTTGAATTGGTAGGTTTTATATGGATTTCTTCCCATGTTTCAGTGCACTTACCTCATTAATTTGAAAATATGTACCATTGAGCGGAAATCTTCCTCTCATTGCCGTTCTACAAGGTACCTGCTCATTCAGTACTTTCTAGTCAGTTTGTTGACATGATGATTCAACATTAATGACTATGACTTTACTAGTTATTGTGTGCACTAATGACTTTTTCACTTACCAAAATTGTTCCTCGAACTATACCAGCTCTTTCTTCACAAATGCTTTGACAAGAAAAACATTTCAGATCATTGCAAAGTTCCGATCCTTGAGAATTGCATCTTTTCTTAGGTTGTTCAACAGAACCTGGTGTTTCACCTGACAAAAGGCATTACAACGTTTTATCAGTTTAACAATCATAAGCAATCAGGCGAAAATAAAAGTGAATTCCCATAATTGTCTTCCTCTTCCTCTTTCTTTTGTCCTTTTTTCTTTTAAGAAAAATAAGGATGTTTTAAATTTTTGCCTAAATATGCGATTGGATTACTAAGATAAATTGACCAATTTGACTTTCAGTGTTATGTTTCCTCAGTGCTGTACCTGCTGTCCATATAGCAAGAAGATGAGGCAAATGATCTTCAGAGTCTCGTTTCTCTACCTGTAGGATTAGCTGTACAATCAGATATCTATTAAGTGCTTAAATGCAGATGAATTCATTGAAAAGAGTGTAAGAAAACTCCAACTTACCCCTCTCAGAATTTCATGACCATCTGGAATTTCATAGCTGAACAAGAACAAAATCAGTTAACTTGCAACATGCAGGCTGTAATCTAATAAGCAAGTGATCCTGATTTCAATTGTCATTTATCTTCTTCACAAGTGGAACACCTAATGTCTTTTCTTACCAAGATGTCTCACCTTTTACTAATATAATTCTTCATAAACTAATTCAAGAAAATAATACTATTGAGCGCAAGTTAATTCAATTGATTGCAATACAAGAGTATTTCATGTCAAGAGAGAAAACTCATGAAACAAGTAGTGAGGTTGCACAGGCTAGAACTTGCATGATCATATAACTTGTTAAAAGTTGAGAATCTGATTCTGAAGTTCATTTCATATTTGATTCTAGACCATTTGCAATTCAATTTGATGTTTCTACGACACTATAATTTCATTAGTTATGAAGTATGTGAATCTTTACTTACACTAGATGTTCTGTCCGCAGGTGATTGATTCGCTTCAACTTTTGCACTGGAGATGAATCAACATCCACTGATAAAGGAACTAAAGCTCTTGATGAATTACCATTTTCAAGATTATTCCTGTACTTGTCCATAAAGTAATCAACATTTTCCCTCAATTCTTCATTGTTGAGTTTGATAATAGGAATTTCTTCTTCTTCATCGTCAATATCTTCACCATCATTAACATCACTGTTTTCAAAATCTTGAATGTTTTGTTCATGCTCTGGTGATTTTGGTTCTTCAATTAAGGGTTCACAGTTCTGAATATTTACTCCAGATTCTGGTGTTACTTCAGATCCTAAAAGGGAAACTGAAATCTGATTGCCAACCCCAGCATGTTCTTGAACAGAATCAGGGTTCACAACAGGCATGCTAGGAACCATGGATCTCTCTACACCTTTCTTGGATGGGCCTGGTAGGGAAAGGTTTGCACTGCATTCAAATTCTTGCATTATATGTTACTCAAAATAATGTGCTTGCAACAAATGCAATATTAAGGTTTCTAAATTGATAAAAATGATTTCAGAATGATGCCTTGAAAAGTCTAGAAGGGATGTCAATTATTATCTGTTAATGGTCATGCTAACATATATTTATTATTTTATCTTTATGGTTCAGTAAATCTTCCAAAATCAGATGAGCATATATTTTTTTTCAGTTTATATGCATTGTTCATTAGTCCGAAATTCAAAATTGAATGACAAACCTGGCAACTGCACTAGCATAATGTCTGCACTCTGCTTTCATTGGACAAGGCATGCAATTCGGATTTCTCTTTGTGCAAAAGACCTGCATAAATTGTGAAGTACTTTGTCATCATTTAGCCATTTCAACTAGAACCAGAATTAAAATAGGAAAAGAGTAACTAGAGCGTGTAATGCATACCTTTCCAAAGGTTATCATCTGATAGTGTAATTCATACCTGCATATAATAATGTATTGACAAGTTAAATTGCATACTTTTTCAACTATAAGTCTATAACTAATTCATGAATATAATGCCCATAATCCAGATGCTTTGGGAGAGAATTAATCAAAGTGAAAATTGAGGATTACAAAGTTCGATGGTCAAAAGTGCACAATCGGGGCCAGAGATATTGCTGAACGGAATCCATGAGTGGGTACCTGAGCAAAACGATTTTAAGACTCCCTCTTTAACATTTTAAACATGAATCATGTTGCTTACTACTAATTTTATGCTTGTTTTGCCTTGCTAGCAGTACAGTACTTACTCCTCTAAGAGATGAAACTGAAGGTCTCCAGGGAGTGGTTGCAATGGGACCCATCCTAAACGCACTGCTATTCGAGCAACATTTACATCAACCTAGTTGGAGGAGTAAACAAACTAATAAGTTCATAAGGAAACATCATACAGACAAATTATCACTAGTAGGATACTTACAGGGAAGGCAACATGATGAAGTGTCAAAAGTCGTAAGCATTCTACACTTTTCAAGCCCAGTCCTCGTACGTCCAATAGGTACTCCCTGCAAGAAAGTTAGAGCGTAGCACAATTTATATCATACTTTGGTGATTTATGGATTTTCAAGCAATGTTCTCATGAAATATAGATTCTATCTCTCTGTAGCAGGTCATTTCTTGGCTTACTTTACAAGATGAGGCGGTGCGTATCGTAACCACTCTAGGTCAATGCTTCCATGTAATTCAACTATACGATCAAGGCAGCCCTGCAGAAGCCTTGAATGTTACTAGCATTTAAAAAATTAAACTGATTTAAGATATAAGATAGCAAATTTTAGTACCTTGATTCGTTCTGCAATAATAGTGTGCTGGCCCCTTAATTTAATTATTTCAGCAATAACATTTGTATCTGTCCGCCTAACTGCCTCCCAGTCCACAGAATCTGTCTGTTCCCTAGTTCTCGTTCTGGAATATTTTCTTATTAAACTATCCCAATCCCTTTGCTCTACTTTTTTCTTCCCTCCAGTTGTCTTTTTTGCCCCTTTAGGAGCTGGGTCAGACTTTTTGTTCAGCATGCTAGTGGCATTAGCAGCTGGATTTGAAGCAACATCAAATCGTTCTACCACTTCTTTGTCATTTACCACATCTAGGGAGTCCAGATATCTTTTTATCCCAGCTTCTGCTAGTGAGAAGCATTCCTGAGGCAGAAAGGACGTGCCTGGTGATGCCTTCTCCTCAGTTATGTTTTCAGCTTGATAATCTCCCACGAGTTCAAAATTATCGCTACCATGATATGCACCAGAAGAACTAGAGCAAATTTCAAAGAACTCAGGGAAGTCAGGTGGAGAAATTGACGCAGAGTTAGCCTTGAGGCTATTTAACATCGTTGAGCTCATGATTGGATTTATTTTCTTCTTCTCTCTAAATGCTGTTTCTGGGTTCTGACATCTTAGTGATTGGTTTTCATGTCTGTAAGACATTTTAGGCACAACAGGGTTTCCAATGTCTTCAATGTCTACCAAACTCATACCTCCTATATCTTCTGGGATTTCTAATTCAGGTTCAGTGACATAATATGGGCCACGATGTGAATCTTTGTCTGTTCCGTTTGTTTTAACTGGAAACTTGGCAGCAAGTGACATGTAAGCGGAACTGTCAACAAAAACTTTCTCATCTCTCCTTGCTCATGCTTTTGTATATTATAATGTATGGGAATAGAAAAGAAAAATGACTAGAAACTCTGTTACCTTGAAAGAAAGTCTGAAACATTCTGAGTCAAGAACACTCCTACAACCGAATCCACCACTGAACCTGACCATTCTTTGAACGTTCTATCCCCTGTAATAATTTTTAGTTATTTATGCATACTGATACTATCCTTTTTAAGTTTTCCTTATTCTTTCTTCTCAAAAATGGCTTTATTACAAAAGCTAAACCAAATAGTATATTTTTTTTTCTTTGGTTACAAAATTGTATCCTTTTTTGAACCATCAAAAAATAAGTGTTTAGCGAGAAAGTACCTAGGATTTTACGCATTCTGAAGGTAAACAAATCTTTGCGCCCACAGAAAATTTTTCCTTCCTCTGCCCACTTTTTCTCTCCTTCTTCATTTGCCTCTACTTGTTCTTCAACCATGCCATCCTCTTTTCTCTTTATCCGAATCCACTGTCTTACTGTCTCCGAATCCAGAGCAACCAATAATCTTGGTTTTGATTTTTGTTTTTTGGTGGAGAGAGAACCCTGATGGGGAATTATAGCACCTTTTGTGGTGGAAAGAGAACCCTGATGAGGAACTATTGCACCTATGTCACTGATCCTTAGTAACATAAATTTGTCAATAATACTCTTAATTCCCCTACTCAACACTTCCTTGTTTTTCTTGATAACAATATCTTTGTGATTAAAGACTTCCTTTGTGCCTGCAAAAAAGATTTATTGGGATATAAGCACTTTTACAATTTTGGAAATAATTTAAAATGATAAAAGTAGATAAAAATCGATACTAAATTTTTGCCCAGTGGCTATATGATAGTTTCAGATATTGAGAGGATATAGTGAGAGATTGTGTGGAGAAACTGCTTCGAAGGTTCTTATGCCATGGATACAAAACACAAGAAATATGTTAGTACAACTCCACTGCGAATGAAAGACCCCAGTCACTAAAGCTGAGGACCAAGCTAAGCAGTAGAGAGGAACAAAAAAGGAGAGATGAGGAATAAAAAAGGAAAGTCATATAAGAAAGAAAATATAAAATCGAAAATAGAAGGAAGATTTTCTATTGACATCCAAAAGAGAAATTTTGCATAGGAAATCCAAAAGAAAAAAAAATTATTATTGCTTCTACTTATTTTATTTCTGTTTCTCGATTCTCATTAGAGTATCAAGTTGAATGTGTATATGCAAGAACAGTTGAAAACTACCTTCGAAATTGAGTTTACAATATAAAACACACAAACAGGAATAGTCCTTAAGAAATGTACTTATAGAATGCAGAAGTAAAGTTTCCCGGCTGGGATTTCTTTTCAAAAGTAACCACCTAGATTACAAGGGGCTTGGTCAAGTTTTTTTCAATTTTTTGTTCTTAAATACTTCGGTTCCCTTATCATTTGGTGAGTTTGTAATATTTTCATTGTACACCAAATAGTCGATATCTCTATGCTATCTTTTCTAGATCGATATTATCTTTTGAATTAGAGAACAGAGATTGTACCGAAACATCAGCCAAAAAAAGCCCCCTAAGAACCCAAAATAATTAGTCACTTTTGCAAATCATAAGACCAGTTTTTAATACATCAATAACCAGAACCAGAATAGATATTATGTCTAAAAAGCAAGGAAACCTTTGGTTGTTGGTATCATTGTCAACGACATCAAGAAAACTGATTATGTTTGCCAAAGCAGATAAAAATTGTTATTGAAAGATCCTCTATTTTTATAGATTTAAATATTTCAGGTTCCGCAGACACTGCCCATTTTTACCTAAAGTTACACCACAGCTGAATAATGTATAAAAGGAATAGTGCCTCAGAAAACTAAATCAAGAACTAAATTTGTAACGCCAGATTTTTAAAACTTTAAAATGAGATGTAAGAGATTAGTAACTCCATATGAATTATCACTCTGTTATACATTAGTGCTCTTTGTTTCAGTCATCAGCCTCCTTATTATCATAAATAGAAATTAACTATATTTTTAAGTTGTGTCATCCACAATTTTTTATGTATTACTCTTTGGTTTTTTAAATTTTCCTTTTCTCAAATTATCTTAGAAAGATCTGAACTTCAAAAATAAATTACAAAAAAAATTCATGACCTTTGTTGCTCAAGATTCCAGCACTTCTATAATCCCAAATCATGAGAATTTAGGGCCTAAAAATGTAGAAACAATGTGTCTTGTGTGATAACTGAATAATGAAAAGAGCTATACCTGTTGGTCTGACAATGACGCTAGTATGCTGCTGTGAGCTTCTTGAATAGACAGGAGATGGCTTCATATGAATGCATTTTTTTGTTCCTTTTATCTTATAATTCTGCGGTTCAACAACACTGGTTGATTCTCGTTGAAGAGGAAATCCCCCCTCAGCGCAGCTCCAGAATAAATTTCTTTCACAGTTTTGTTCTTCTTTCTCTTTATTAATGAGTAATAGATCAGTAGGAGTTCCTATTAGATCCTCTTCCGTCCCTTTTATTTCTCCAAAGGCTTGTTCAAGAAAATATCCCATCTCAAAGGAGCTTTCTGGTACATTTCTTTCACCAATAGGTAATTGCTCAAGGGAATATGACACAAATTCCTCTTCCATTCTTTTTGTTCCACCCATTACTGTCTTTCCCAAAAGACCAACTTGAGAATCCTTGCAAATTTCAAGTTCATGATGGGTTTGGTAGGAAGGAATGTTCGGGATATCATTACACATTGCAAGGGAAGCCATATTTCTTCTTCGAAGAAATCCTTTTGATCTTTTGTTTTTTTGGTGACCCATTAAATGGTAAAAATCTAAAATGATGGACACCTTTGATTTCCTCCTCCTCTTCGTCCTTGTCCTCTTGCAACTGCTCGGGAAACTAAGTTCATCTTTACTATTACTCCCACTTTGATTCTTATGATCCCCTGAAGGCATATATTGGTAACCAATTTTCTTCTTCAAACGAGGATTCCTCAAGGACATATATCGGCAACCGATATTCTTCTTTATACAAGGATGCCTCGCAGTTCTTTTTCCATAAGTCCGCCATCTGAATGAGTTTACATCTAAGTTAAGATCAGCAAACAAATTATGACCTCCAATATTCTTATCCAGATAAGATTGCAGTGTTGGCTTAATATCAAGGTTCAAATCCAACATTGCTGTCACTTTATCATCACTGGAATGGCTTGTAGCAAGTTTAGGAATAGTTGACAATATTTTTTCATCACTTCCCTGATCTGCTGAAACAGCAGCTTCTGGTCCTCCGCCCACACTAGATTGCTCAACTGCCACTATGTTGTCATCACTTGTCTGGTTAGCCACACTCTGTAATCTCAAATTTAAGAAAATTATATTAGAATTGTTCTCTGTATTTCCTCTCTTGACAGACTGATATTTTCTGACACAGCTCCTCTTCTCCTGCTTTTCCCCTTTCTGAGTTTTCCTAACATATTTCCTCTTCTCCTTTTTGGGGGTTAAATTCATCACTGTTCTTCTAGATCTACCTTCGACAGCAACTTTTGGCCTATGTTTCCTTTTCTTGCTCTTTAATTTCTTCAGTTGTCTTTGGTTCATATCTGTGTCATTGCTTGGTCTTTTGTTGTGCTTCAACAATGGAGTTGCTGGCTCTAAGGACTCAACAGGATGAGGCTTCTCTATAGAACTTTTTTCTTGATTGCCTGCGTTCAAATTCATCAAGGAAACATTATATTTGGCCTTAACTATTAAATTGCATATTGATTTCATATAGCTGTTAGCTAACAAAATTTTGTACAGTAGATTTTCCAATTTTTTATAATTTCATCAAGTTAATGTTCTTAACTTGAGTTGTCAATGTCAGACTCATAAATATATTATTGAACACGAGATAAAAAAGAGCTGTCACATGCAAAAATAGAACTGAAACAAAATGAACATCAGTTACACTGTGTTGCATGAGATTCTGGGTCGTTTGTTTCATTCTTCAGGTGTAAGCTGACTGAGAAATTATGGATTTCAGGAAAAAAGTTCTCTCGAACATGTTCTGAATAATTCATGTCAATTTGAGAATCTAAAACCTGAAAAGAAGCATCAGCTCTCCTATCAATGGCTTGGGTTTTTACAATTGAGAATTCTTGAGAGACTGGAGGAACTACACGGGGATAACTCAAGAGCTTTACAGGAGGAATAATATCCAATGGTGCATTCCTGTCATCAAGGGCTTCATTTGACTCCACAGAGGTGCAGATATCGAATCTTCTGATCACATGATTTTCTTCCCTACTGAAGTCTCCTTTGCCTGAATTTCCAGAATTGTTGACAACAAAACATGCAGGTTCTCCTCCATGGTCTGCTGTTCCATATTCAAGAAGATGATTTCCTGAATCTCCATTCTCATTGGAACCACAAGGAGCTACACCAACAACATCGTGGTCACAAATAATTTTGTTTAAATCTAGCAAACCATCAAAACCCAAAAGTGAACAGTCTACATTCTTAGATATCTCGTCCTTTTCCTCCTCGTTTGCGCCTGCAGAAGTCCTGGTAGACTTGTCATCAGCTTCTTTTTCAGAAATTCTGGCCAGAAAACTAAGGCTTGATTTGCCTTTCTGGCTCCTTCGAGCATATAAATTTTGCGGCCTGACTACTAAAGGCTTTGCCGGAGTATTCGGAACCCAATTCTTTTGAACCTCAAGCCGTTCTTTTTCCTTTTCCATAAGCTTCCCTTTTCTCAGGTAAACCTTGTTATCTGACATGGTTACTGTACCCCTGAAAACCAAGAAAACACATTGGCAAAATAACATCGGAAAACACCAACTGCATTTAGTTTAATTCGTATATCCGCACATTATATGTGGAGGTTATGATTTCAAAGGACAGACAAAGAAGAACTTATTGGAAAAACATCCCAAAAAAAAAAAACTTTCTAATCTTGAATTCTTCTGTATCAGCTCTTGACAGTGTGTTTTCTGTAAGAATCCTGGAATCCTCAACCCTGTATTACTAGTAAAATTAAGGTATTTGCTATTGGCTACAACAATCCCAAACTACTGAACTTACACTAAATTATTAAACATTCACAATCTCGTCGATGTGGAACTGGAGTTAGTATCACTAACCAATACTGATTCATTAATAATAATCTATCTAATTCTGGACATAGAGAATTATGCTTAGGTTTTTTTTTATTAAAAGAGTCGGACTTGGATTGAACAGGAGATCCCACAGCTTCATGTACAGAACGGCGTAGTACTCGGCCAAAGAGGGCGTTAGAATTCAAATCTCTTTGTGCTTATTAAATAAAAATTTACTAATATTAATATAAAATAATAAAAGTAAACTTTTAGCTCAAAAGGAGGATGATAATTTAGAGAAATTATTGTACAGATTAAGTCTATTTATATTAAACTAATAAAAAAATGTCATATAGATTATTTTATCGTTAATTTAGTCTATATAAACTTTATTTATATAACAATTTCACGAGAATTTGAGGATATATAAATTTAAAAAGTAATTTTGATAAAAATGTTATATACTACATAAATTTATATTTAATATTTAAAACCAAACAAGAAAATATTGATATTAAAAATGTAAAAATAAGCTTAATGGTCCAAACGGCGTCGTTGCATGCCATCCGTTTCCCCAAACTCGTAATATGAAGTAGTCGAATCCGAAGTAAAAACAACCAAAAAAAAAAATTCCACCAACAGATAAAAGAGAATCCCATCAGTAAACGAATTGCTTTGTTTGGATAAAAACTACACTTGACAAATAAAAGAGAATCAGATTCTTATACGCTTCTTTTATTCCCTTGATGGCGAAAGGATTGCAAATAAAATTGAAAAAAAAAAGAGAGAGAGAGAAGAAGAAGTTAACATGGATTATTTCTGTGATATCGAAGCTATTGAACTAATTAAAAACAATCAATGAAGATTGACGAAAGGGTAATGCAGAAAACACATTTGATTATTTGATTTTGACTGTATATATTTTCTAATTGAGGAAAATAAATGGCCAGAGAAACAAACCGAATTTCCTGTTTAATTTCCGGCCTCCGGCAGCGGGTTGTTGAAGTATTTTGACGGTGAAGCTGCTACTGGAGCCGGCAACGTTGTTGGCTTGTATGGCTGAGCATTCTTCCTGTAATCTGATACTGAGCAGAGAGGTGGAGCAGTATTTGGTACATATAGTAAAATAGTAACAACAAGGATGACGGCCGTTTAAAACAAAAAAAAATGTATTTTAATTGTGGTAATGCTACTGTCACTACCAGCAAAATAAAATATTTGTGTTTCAAGTTCTATTCCTACTGTCTATTAGTACAAAATTATAATTTTGAATTAATAAAAAAATTTAGTTGATTACTGTTTGAGGTCTTATTTATTTATTTATTTATTTTCTTCTAAAGTATCGAGAAAAAAATAATTCCTAGCATTTCTCTATCGACAAATTTGATTACTTTTTAGTTTTAACTTTTTACGACTCATATAGCTATTTAGTTAGATGTTTAGGTAAGGGGAAATTGTTTTGTTTAATTGTTTATAAATTGAATGTCCAATACTTATTACTTAACATAAAAATAATTTTAAAAAATAAATTTCTCTTTTTATAATAATAAAAAAGGTGATTAGCAATGCGATAAATTAAATCTAGAAATGATAGTTATACTCGTTTTCGCTATGTTCCGCCCTAAATAGAATGATTTTTTTAATAATTTTTATCTTTTTTCGAAACTTTATTCCAATTCTGAAATTTTTTGAATCAGAAACAGAGTAGAGATAAAATATTCACCTTTCGTCAAATATTATATATATATATATATATATATATATATATATTTATATAATAATTATTTATATTTTAGCATAATTAATATTTTTTTAAAAATAATGAAATATAATATAATATTCATTTAAAATAAAAATATATATTTTTTATTTAAATATTTATATAATTAACTAATTAATTAAAATAGAAAAATATTTTTAATATTAAAATTCAAAAATTAATTAAAATGAGGGATTTGATTGGGATTGTAGACTTCCGTTGTTATCATGTGGTGTGAGAACGGTAATAAAAAAAAAATTTGGAATCGGATAACGGAACAAAAACTTGGAATTGGAAACAGAAACCGAAAATTTTTCCTCAAATCCGCTCCGTTATCATTCCTAATAAAATCGAAACACTTATAAATTAATCGATATCAATTGTTAAGATAAATGCTTGAAGTTTAATGAATTTTTGGATAATCATTAAAGTTAAGATAATGGCTAACTATATTTATTGTACAATTTTAAACTCACTATTAAAACTATATTTATAATTATATATATATATAGGAATTTTTTTTATCCAATCATTACAGTGACTTGTCTTGTCTCTGACGTTTTTTTTTTAACTGTGTTTTAGATAATTACTTTGTTGAATATGACTTGTATAGATTTTAATATTTTTATTTCTAGTTATTATTTTTATTGAACATATAATTTTATTTTTGAGTTAAACTTTTATTTTATAATTCTAACATTAACGATACTTTATAATTTGTACTTTTTATATGTGTAGAATTTGTATATTTTATTGGTTGTAATTTGAATGATCGAAATTTTATTTTGTAACGGTTATTAACTGAATTTATAGTTAATCAAATCAAATTAATAGTTAATTGACCAATATTTAATAGAAATATCTAGGATATTAATTTTAAAAAATGAATTGTAATCAACTAGTTAGAAAATTATGCTATAAAGTGAATAACTTATCCATGGGATAGAAGAAGGAGGTTTATTAAAGTAACATAAAGTAAAATAAGGTGGAGTTTTATTTTGTTATACTTGGAAGGAAGGTAAATTAATGAAAGTTTTATAACATTGTCTTTGTGCCCTAGAAAGCTTCTCTGTAAGTACAACAATATTGCAGAAAAAATATAACAGAGTTAAAAAAAAAAAAAAAGCATTGTAATAAAAAATTAAATAACATTAAATTAAATTTTAAAGAATTTTAAACCCCATTAACATCCCAATTTGGGATTTTAAGAAAAATCATAATAAACACTTCTTTTATCTTACCTTACCCCCACAAACTCCTATCTAAACATAGTGCAATGATCAGTGTTGGTGATTGTACATAGCATAATAGAACTACTAAAAAAATTAGACAAATTAGACACAAATTATCACTGTCATCAACCACCATTTCTTCTTTATTTTTGTCCTCATCTCTCCTATTTTCATCAACCCCTGTTTTTCCACAGCAATCACATACAAAACCTTACCTCTTTCTACCAGAATGATATGCTTTATTAATATCATAAAAAGTTCACATAGAATGATACATCATCTGTTTATATGTGCTACGTAATTGTCACGTCTGATCCATATAGGTTTGAAATTAAATTCCAATCAAATCGAGACTAGATTTGTATTAAAAATAAATTTTCATATAATAAAAATGAAAAAAAATATATCTTTGATATAATTATAAAATTTGACAGAATTTTTTTATGATATTTTCCCTTTAATTTTCCCTCGCCAGTTTTATTTTAATTAATTTTCATTTTTCATTATGTTATGCTTAATTTTATTGATTGAAGAATATATCTTTTTCAATTGAAATTAATATTTTTTTATATTAATAAATTATCTACTATTATTAAAAATAGAAAATAATTATTCAAATATTATAAGTAATGATTAAATTAATTATTATATTGATTCTTGTATAATAAAAACACATATCTACGTAAATAATTAATATATTATAAAAATACATATATACGTAAATAAAATAATAAAATTTCCTGAGAATTCATATTTTTTAATTTTCTTACATTTTTTATGCAATATACTAAGAAAATATATGTAAGCCCGATTGACATGATTGAGCCCAATAGTGTCCAAGAAGGCCTGATCCAAGCTAAGCCGACTCACCTTGCCAAGAGTCCGACCCTGAATGGAGAGGGGAGCTTTCAGGTCAAGTTAGAACATCGGACTGGAACTCTCCTTCACTAGGATAAAAAGCGCACTGTTTAATAAAATATTGAAGTGGGTTAATTTGAAAATATTTTGTAAATATGACATGACCTTATATTATTTGATTTTCAAATATTTTGTTATGATATCATATACATATATTATAATTCCTAAAAAATTTTGTTTTGAGATAATGTGCCATGATTCAAATAAAATAGACTTGATGATCGGATTAGATGAATTAAGTTTGAGTTAATCATATTTTTTTGTAAAAATTATATGTTTTATTTCTCTTATTTTATTTATAAATTATCACTTGCTATTGTCATTAGCATATAATTATATAGTACATGTCAATATATTTCTTTTATATAAATTATAAATTTTAGAGTTTTAATTTATTTAAGTTATTTACAAAATATAATTCTATTAAAGTTATCTAGAGCTAAATTATAATTAAGTAATTTATATCATAATTGATATAAATTAAAAAAATAGATGATAAATGAGAATTAAAGACATTAAAATATAGATTTCAATTACGTCCGCTCCACTAATATAAATAAAATTTTAACAGAATATTAATGTAAGTATGTTATTAGTGTATAAGTTTTTAATTATAAACTTATAAAGCATATGATATAAGTATATGGCCATAATTAAAAAGTGTACGATAAAAAATAAAAATAAATTAATTAATATAACTATTTTAAAAATTAAGATGATATATTAGTAATTTAATATGTATTAATTATATGAGTATATATGGCTTTGCAATTTATAATATATTCAAATTATCAAAATATATATAATATATATTGAGTTCTAGAGTTCTAGTACTCATTAGTCAATTGGTACACATAGTTATCCATTTATTTAGTATTAAAAAAATAAAATATTTATATGTTATATATTGATATTATTTATTTGTATTGTTGTTAACAAAAATACTAAAAAATTCAAATTTCTTTTTTAAAATTTTATTTATTAATAAAATGTGTGTTTTAAAATTGAGCAGTATTAAATTTTAATATACAAATTAATAAAATTTTATAAATAAAAATATAAAAAATATTTAATTTTTGTAACTTCCAAAATTATTGAATCAAGGCTACTGACTGTGATGTGATCAAGGCTACTTCCAAAAATATAAAATATATGCTACTTTGGAGAATTTGTGGACTAGGCTACCTATGATGAGAACATATACATCAGCGGTATCTATGATTTTTCTTTCTTGAAAAGGTCAAAAGAAATCTCTACTAGGTAAAAAGATATGGATCTTAAATATGTTTTCTGAGTTGCACGCAGGATTAGCAGAAGTAGCTGCTGCTAATGCTCGGATGTTTGTTAACAAACCGGATGGAAGCATGTCTTTTTTATGCCACATATCATTTCAGTAAGATTATAGCAATTACAGGGTACTGAGTTCCATATCAAATGACACTGTAAAGTTAAACCCAGAGTTTGTAACACTCAAGTTGATCAGATAAGTGAAGAAATGTGGTATCACAAATTTTGAAATCATAACTGCAAAAATTACTATTTGCTAATTGATCAAAGATATGAGGATTTTGTGATATTGGTTTAAACGAGCATGAGGAACAAGTTTTATCGTGAGATAGATACCAAGTTTGCTCATTAGGTGTAACTGGACACTTGGACTTTGAACATTGTCATAGGATCTGAGGATTTTGTGTCGCACTTGGTCTTTCTGCTTGTGGCCTAAGGCCATTTGATTTGAGAAAACATGGAGTGTCACTCTAGGTTGACTTGATTAATTCTACAAATCTATTATTGCAAACTATTTAGAGTTGTAATTGTTTCGCAAATATATGCAGGTCTTATTATATTCTTGCCACATTTATTCAGTACATGAGATTTTGATTTGTTTTTGGCTTTTGGCATTTTGCCACAGCGGTCAGGGAAGAAAGGGTTCCATATAGTGATCCACAACGTCCCTATTTCTACGAGGAAGAAGAAGTGTGGATGGCACCAGGCTTCATCAGCCAATTCTTTTGTTACTAGTTCATGCACAATATGAGAAACAACTGTGTGCAACTAGCCGGCAGGTCCCCGACTATTGGAAAAGACATGTGCAAGAGGTAGATCAAGAAAGAGAAATGTGGTTAAATTCCTTTTACAAAGCTCCATTGAGATTACCTATGCCTTCTGAGGTTGAGTACTGGTGGTCAAATGGTTTTCACCTCTTTCTCTCTCTCTTTCTATGTATCTATTTATCTACATGCTATGGTGATTCCTTTCAAGAATTTAGCTTTTTCTATAAACAACTTCACGAGGCCATTGCACTTGCTATGTTTCCATTTATCAAAACACTAAAGAATTTTCTTTATTCTCAAGCAGTTCTCTTCTTGAAACCAAATAATTTATAGTAACCAATATCACACCCCATTTTTACCCACCCAACTCCCAACAGCCCCAACCGGCTCTTATAACCCATTTATAAAAGAAGAAGAAGAAGAAGAAGAAAAAGAAACTTGTTATTTAATGACTTTACATGGTCAGCACCCAACTTTGTTCCTTGATCAACTGCAGCCTACTCCAGGCACGTGCCTTATTTTTATGAAGCCAAAGCCAATTGATAAAATTCCAAATCTGAAAAAGATACTAGATATCTCTCTGTTTGAAAACTCTCTGTAGCTGTTGTTTACACCTTCTGATAAGACATTATGGTGAATCTAACACTCCACGCGTGTTCTATTGTGCCTAGGCATCAGACAGTTGTAACTTGTTTCACAGCTTTACTAGGTAGTTAAGATGACAAAAAGGCTAAGATTTAGATGATTTGACTCCAAGAAATCTCTAATATAGAACAACAGCATGGGATTCTAGTTCATCGTTTTCCCCCTGTCATCTTGGCAATCAAAAGAGAGATACTTCATTGTGATGGATATTGAAGTGAGGGCATTTTCTACTTCACCGACCTTTCTATCTTTTGCCTCTTGCTGGATGCATGTCCCTTGTCTGAAAATCTATAGACGTTTGTGAACGAAAAGCACGGGATTTCTTCTTTTAAAATTATCAATATTTTTAGTAAAAATTTCCTTCAAAACAAAATAATGTTATTGGTTTGGGGGTTTTGATAAAGGACATGAACAATTAAAGAATAACTGGCCTTTCCTTTGAAAATCTGACTATGAGGCAACTGGTTGCTACTTCCATAATGACTCAAGAAGTTCATTTTTTCCAATTTAGAAGGCCTGCTTCAAGCTAGGCTACTTACTGAATTTTAATGTTGTACTCTAGCTTTAACAAGCATAAGGTGTTAGAAGATAATCTGAGCATTATAAACTTGCTTTTGAACTCTGAATGTCGTGCTTTCAAGGCTAATGGGGAAGTTATTTTACACCAGGCTTAGGATTCCAGACGCAGACTCATTTGGATTTGTTCTTTAGGACAGATGAATAATGTCTTCTAATGGGTAGCTTGATTGTTTCAAACAAAGAACAAGAAATATAAGACAGAATTATTCATGTACCATTTTTCTATCTTCGGTCCTTGACAAGGTATTCATACTGGAAGAACTGGTCAAGGCACAGGGCACGAGTCAGCATTTATTGTCCAAGGATGCAGGACTTCCTCGTCGTGTGTCTCTCAAAGGTATTGTACTTGAGAAAGAGCTGTTTTTTATCCAGAAGACACTGCATTATTGAGGTTATCATAGTACAGGGTTTTTACCTCTGTATAGAATCCCTTTTGATTGGAACTTAGTCTATATGTTTATTCTCCTTTGGCTGGCGATGACATGTTAATTAGTGGACAATAGATCCCACAGCTGAGTCCTGGAAAGTTGAGAGCTATTTCTGTCTCCTGTCAATTCATTTATTGATATGATGAAAACTCACTAATGTCGTTGTAACTTTGCGCGTGAAATTTTGATAGAGACAATGGAGTTATCTTCAGCATTATTTTGGAAGATAAACTAAAATTAGTGTGCAATTTTCAATTTGTAGCTATTTTATACTAATTTCTTTGTTAAAAGCACCAATTGTTCATTTTCTCCCCTCAAAATCCTTCCTTAACGTGAATTTTTATTGTAATTTTATATTTAATTGTGTACTAAATCTTACAACCAAAGAAAAAATAAAAATATACCTAAAGGAGAAATGAAATAAAATGGCCACAAAACAAAAATTACAATCAGATCTAGAAGTTAACTTTGAAACTAATCATAGAAAAAAAAAAGTTGAGGAGCAATTGATATTGCACCCCTAATCTCGCAATAGTCTCAAGCTAGAAGCAGTTGTTAGTGGATGGCTTTTTAGATTATTATGATACGAGAAACTGTTAATTTCTTTTTCGTTTTGGTCCAACTCATATACTTCTATATATGAATGAACTTTGCAGTGAAATAGTAATTAATTTCCCACATAGGTTCGTTGCATTTTATAATTTGGTCCCCATTCAACGCAAGTGTGTACTGTGTAGTGAACAATTTGCCAATTTTGTAGGACATGGATGATTCAACTGGTCCAAGTAGTAAAGAGCATAAATCCTATTTTCGAGGAGACAATAATGCTGTAGTTGAGGGGGAGAGGTCCTTCGTATGGAGTGACTGCGACTCAAATTTTATCTTCAAGCTTTGAAACAGTCTTAGACTATTCTTGGCACGGCCATACTCCCATTTATTTGCTTTTTTTTTTTTTCTAAACTAAATTTATATATATATATATATATATATATATATATATAATTCATTTGTTGATATAATTTAAATAAATATTATCTCATTCACTTAAAGATATGAGTCGATATGGAGAAAAAAATAAAATGTACAATTCTAAATTTAAATTTTAAAGGAGAAATTTACTCAAAAATTGGAGATAACAAAAACTTTATTCAACCGAAAATATTACAAAAAAAACTTTCAACTCTCATCAAATATTTGAGATTTGTAATCTTATTTTCTTATTCACTCTTTGATGATTTAAGTCTTAGAATTATACCTATTTATAAGTACAATGATAAATCTATAACACACATTTGTTCAAATTTATAACACATATTGTTAGTGGAAAAATTAGTAATGGCGGGTGTACATAAAATATGTTTAATCTTTCAACAAATTAGATAGAGGTAAGTGTATATAATTTTTCAACACAACAAATTTAAATTTTTAATAAATTTGTGGTTGGTGATGTATCTAATATTTTAACAAATTATTTTAGTTTAATATTGATTATTAACACTCTTTTTTAATGTCAACTCTCATTCTCTGTACCATATCGAGCTGTCGACGAAATATTTTAAATTTGTCTATGCCTCTCGATTTACCTGTCTAGATGATGTTTTATCTTGTGAACTCTCTTACAGGATATGAGTTTCATATTTCTTGGCTTTGACACTATATTCTAAGTTTGATTTTGTTTAAGTGCATTGATCTCTTCTTTCATAGTTGTCATCTACTTAGAAATTTGTGATATTTCTTCGAATGTCTCAGGTTCTATTATAATTACTCCTTCAACTATGGTTGTATTGACATATTTGGAATTTGACCTTCATATTCTTGTTGATATTCGGAGTTGAGATTGCAAAGTTGATTCTTTAGTTTCACTAGACTCACATTCTTCATTTAATTGCTCATACACACCAGTTTGTCAAGGATTCTGAATCACTTTTTGTTTAACATCATCGTCATTTGGATCTCCTGATTCATCTAAATTTGGTTGGAGTTGAACAATATACTCATCTATTTTTTATTGTAGTTTGTTTCCAATTTCTCTAGAGTTTAACAACACATCTTTCTCTGAAGACCGCTAAGAAAATGCTTTAATGAATACCAATTTGAAGTGTAGCATCTTCCATTTGTTAAATTGTAACATTTACACCCCTTTTTTGGTTGTCATATCTCATAAAAATACATCTAATAGTTTTCTTATCACGCTTGCTTCGTAAATGATTAGAAAAAAATACATAATATATATAACCAAATACTCAAAAGTAGCTAACTGTAGGTTTTATGTTTCACAGTTTCTCAATGGTTGAAATAAATTCTAACATCGGTTGAGAAAGTTTGTTGATCACAAATATTGTAATCTACATTGCTTTACCCCAAAATGTTTCTGGTATATTTTTTGCATATAGCATATTTCGACAAACTTTTGCAAGATATTGATTCTCTATCAAATACACCATTTTGTTGCAATATGTTAGCAAAAATATATTGATGATGTATTTGGCATTTCCTTAGGCATTGAGAAAACCCACTTAAGTCATATTCTCCTTTATTGTTTGTGCATAAGCAACATATTTTCTTTTCCACTTCTCCTTCGGCTGACTCTTTGAACTCTTTAAATTTAGAGAATATGTTAGATTTTTCTTTCATAAAGAAAACTCACACATATCTTGAGAAGTCATCAATGAATATCACCATGTACCACATACTATCAATTAACAGTTGCTTAATTGGTACAGACACATCAAAGTGAACTAACTTTAATAATTTTTTTACTTTAAACTTTGATTCCCCATATGTCAGTTGGTATGTTTTACTATACTGACAGTCCGTACATACTATATTTGTTCACACATCAAGTTGAAGCAGATCTTTAAGCATTGACTTTTTCATCATCACACTTAGTATGAAATAGTTAACGTGATCTAATCATATATGTCATAAATCTTATGTCTCATTTTTTCTTATCTTGTCTACATATGCATATTTTACTGACATCATATAGACCGATTCCAATCGTCGTCTCTCCATGGTTGGCATTTCTAAGATTTTGAGATCATTATACACTTTTATATCTTGGAGACCAAACAAGATATAATGATCTGATTATATCAATTGAGCCACAAATAGCAAAATTTTCTTCATTCCTAGAATATGACAAACATCTTGAAATGACACCTTATTAAAATTATATAAATGTGTAATTATTATTTTTACCGATTTGAACTATCGGTAATATTGAGTTGTTAACTATCATTATCACACGACCTCTCTTATACTTAAGATAAATTTTGCAAATTTTGTTTGTCATTTGTCATATGATTTGAACCAAAAGAAAAAATTATTTTAGTTTGACATTAATTCTTAACAGTGGAGCTGAAAGAAAAAAATTGTTAATATATACTAAGTGTGAAGTGTTCTTATAAATAGAATTAGACTTCTAAGTAGATCTAACAATCGGATTGAGACATTTTGGATTCATGTTAGTTTTAGGTCTTGAATCAAGTCAATATGTAAATCATTGAATCAACTCTTATTTTGAAGGTTAAATTTAATTTTTTCGAAATTGATTAATTCATTTGAATTCCATAAAGATTTCAAATCGGATTCTAATTGAATTTTTTCGGACAATTTCAGGCCGAATTTTAAGAGTTGGATTTGAAATTATCATGATTGCTACCTAGTCAATTTAATTAAAGCAAATCCCTTAAAATTAAGAATTCTATTTTCGTCCTCCTTGATGACAGGTTGACTACTAATTGGAATACTAACAGAATTTAGATTTTGTATATAAAAAACATGAATTAAATAAATCATAAAATGATCAATGTAATATTTATTTTATTTATAAAATATTTCATCATTGATTTAATTATTTCTAAATTAGATTTAAATAAATAAAAATCATGTATTCAAAACATGCCATGCTATGCCACTAAATTCAAAAATTATTCGAGTTCAAGTGAATAAATAATGGATTTTATTTACCAAATAGACTTAAATTCATTGATGTTTGCTAGTTCATATTCATGAATTATGAAATAATTAAGCACGCAGAGAGTAACACTTTTTTAATTGTCATGTTAGTTATTTGGAGTATGGCATTTTACGCTAATAAAATAAACAACTGGTCTATTTAATAATAAAAACTAATTTTATGCTTACAAAAAACTGAAAGTGTAATGAACCTAGTGATGAATGCTATTTGACCATAAATAAATAAATATATATATATATATATATATATATATATATATATATATATATATATATATATATATATAGTGTTTTTTAAATGAAATGAATTAAATTGAAGGTTGTGTGCTAATTTAATCTAAAAATTGATTTTAAGACAAATAAGCCATAGCAAAATAAAATGTAAAGGTCACATCTTTAGCTTTTTAATATACATTTTTTTTTAAAAAAAATTGTATTATATTTTATGTTAAAAATTAAGTGGGTCCTCTTAATTTAATATAATGTACCCCATAAAAAATTTTTAAAAAATAATTTTTTTATTTTAAAAATATTTCTGAATACAAAAAAAAATTTAGCACTTCGTTTATCTCTTGACTTTTTTCTGTATGATTGTATCGCAATCATCAACCTACTCATTTTTTCTCTTCTCTAATCTTTTCTCTTTATTGTTATGGAACAGAGCCAATATGGTATTAATATTAAATAAAATCAATTACTGTAGATAAAAAGAAAATATATACCTAACTTTTTTTTAGTATTAATTTCAAAATGCATGCTGATTAAACAAGAAACCTAACCAAATCATAATCAATTCAAACACTCTTTTCAGAACCGAAATATCATGGTTTAGATGTGAACATATGTTTCATTACCTTTTTTATTATATTTTTTTCTTCATTACAATGAAGAGGTAAAGTTAATAATCACTTAAATCTAGATCGGATATCATTAATTCACGATAAAAATAGAGAAATTTATCACAATTTTTTTTATCAATTTAAAGTGTTAATTCCTTTACCTAAATTTGGTCAATATTTTTTATTCGTAAATTGAGTTAATAATTACAAATACAATGAGTTTTCCAAACCAAAATAAATGCAGAAATACTAATAGAATTAAAAGATGGTATAAAAATATGATAATTATCTTATTTGAAAATGAAAAAGAAATAAAATTGGTGCAGGTTGCTAAATTATTATTCACAAGTAAATAAGAAGATTAACAGAAATTAAATTATATAAATGATAGACTCTATTTGTTTCCTATAAAATAAGTTATCTTTCATAAATATATTTAGAAGAAAAAGACATTTTTTTTAAAAAAAAATAAATTGTTTTAAGTATACAATATTAAAATCATTTTGAAGATGATTTTTGGAGTAACTTAGAAAACACCAAAATTTTCTCTATTAAAAAAAAACTCTTAGAAAGTTTTGCACTTAGTAAATTTAATATTATTAATCTATAATTGATTATAAAATAATTTTAAGATTTTTTAGGTGATGATTAGTGTGTAATTAGGGGTGAGTAGTTGCGGGAGACCAAAATTGATCAGATTCGGTCCAATAAATAAGGTACATTTGATTTATGCATATTGTTCGGATCAAATTGGGGAGCTGAATTCATTTGTTGAGACTATCGGGGCTTGAATTAGATAATTTGATTTAAAAATCAACTTTACTAACTTAAATCGAAATTTTAATAAGTCGATTCGGAATTGGTGATAGTTGGAATACTGTTAGTGTTATACTACCTTATTTTATTAACAGTATTAACTAGCATAACGACAAACCCATAATTTGTTAACGGACCGACTTTAAGACGTCAGAAGATGGACCAATGGTTTTCTTTGAGCCGCTTGACCAATTATTTGCTTACACGTCCCCACACCATCACTCGATATTTCATTTGCCCCATTAGCTCCTTATTTCTAGTTTATTTTAACCATTTTTATCTTTTTTTTTTATAGAAAATATAGAGTATTTTTTAATAGAAAATACAGAGACATTAATTAATTAACAGAAAGAGAAATTTTTAAAAATAATTTTTATTTTTAGATATTTTCTTTTGGAAAGTGTTTTAAAAATAAGATTAAGGATATATATAAAGTGCACGTGAGAGTCACGTGACAGTGACCAACAACTGCAGCAAATCCGCCGTCTTTCGGAGAGCAATAATTTGCTACGTGACGTCTCACCGTTTCAAATACTGTAATCAACCAAACAAAACCGAAACCATACCACAGATATCTTCCACGTGTCTCCCATAAATCCTACCTCCATGTTCTCCCCACGTCACTGCTATAATTCTACCGCACTTACCTAGCACTATTAGCCTAAAAAGACCAAACACGTCTTAAGACACCGCCAATTGCCAGTCATTAGAGTCCAAGTTCGCGTTTGACTTAAAATATTAATGAATATTAATTTATAAATAATAATTTATAATTTTAATTAATATTAATTAACTTCTGTTTTATATGTAAATCTACAAAAATACTATGCTAGAATTTTCAATCTAAAGGCAGTTCTTTGTATTTATATGAAACCGGATTTAGCCGGTATCCTTCTCGGGGAAATGGGACCACTTTCTTATCCTGCGCTCCTAACTTTCTCTCCATATAAACCTGTATCGGCTTTCTCGGTTGAGTTCATAACCACCGTATCAGATTCCGCTTTCTCTTCATGCTTTGCCCCTTGTTTTTCTAATTATTTGCAATTGCACCCTTTAGGTTATGGTCCCTGCTCTGTCGCAGCTCGGTTTCCCTCGACTCCGATTTTTCCGATACCGCCGATTGAGGTAACCAATCACTAGAAGCCAGCAAAAAACAAAAAAAACATATATTTTTATTTTTTGGTATATTTTATTGAGGAAAATCCGATACATCCTATATATCTTTTGGTTCACTCGGTATACTATGCCGACTACTCCGAATAACCGGCGAGGACAGGAACCGGAGAAGAATCGGAAGAACAGGTTAAAAGACAAGGCGTCGTCGTTTCACGGTAGAATACCGATGGAAGTACCGGAGGCGAGGATTCGGCGGCCAAATACGTTGCCTGACTTGCTTGGAGGTAGGAGCATCGGAGTACTATCCACAGAGGCGCGGCCGAAGTTAACGAAGCTGCTACTAAACGTGACAATCCAAGGAAGCGTTGGGGCTGTTCAAGTTCTGATGTCGCCGGAATTCACCGTCGGCGATCTTATAGCCGCCGCAATTCGGCAGTATACAAAGGAAGGCCGTCGCCAGATTATTGCCGCTGATCCTTCCAAATTTGATCTCCATTACTCGCAGTTCAGCCTAGAAAGTAAGATTTTCATTCTCCTCTGGCATAAAGTTTTTCTGATCACTTTGTTCTTAGAGAATCAACACGTGAACGGTAAAGATTGATGGAATTGGATTTTTTGTTTTTTTTTTGGTTTTGGTCGGCAGGTTTAGACAAAGATGAAAAGTTAATGGGGTTAGGGTCGAGGAACTTTTTCCTTTACTCCAATAAAAGGGCGGTGGACGGTGGAGATGAGACAGGAAGTTATCGTCATGGCAGTGCCGCATCTATAACGACATCGTGTTCATCTTGCTCAAACGAAGTTGAAAAGGCGGCCAAAAGTGGCTCTCCATGGCTAAAATTCATGAAAATCTTGAAGTAATGGGTACCCTTTGGTTATTAATTAATGTCCTTTTTGTTATTATTTTCTTTAATTTCAAATTAATCCTTTGTGTAAAATTTAGGTTTGCACTATTGTCCTGGTTAGGTAATTAAACCAGAATTCTGTATGCAGAAGCAGAATTGGCAATGTCTGTTCATTTCAATATATAAATTTCTGGAATTAATTTGTACAGCTTATACCATTAGGTTTTATTTTGTTGGATTCGAATGAATGAATTTATTTATAGATAGAATTAATTAATTTTTATCATGTAAAATAAATAGTTTTGGTGATTAAATTTATGTTAAAAAATAAAAATAAAATTTCTTTCCTCGTATGGATTTTTATTGAACTTTGTAATTAACATCTCATTTTTTCCAATTAATTTTTCATTGTGCTTGTTTATTTTCCATATATATATATATATATATATATATATATATATATATATATATATATATATATATATATATATATATATATATATATATATATATATATATATATATATATATATATATATATATATATATATATATATATATATATATATATATAAGAGTATATAAAAGAGGGTATCCAATTAAACCGAGAGGTTAGCCATCTTCTTTTTAGAAATTGACGAGTTGTCAATTTTTAGATTTTTTTAATCATTATAACGAATATACTAATCCAATCAAATTTATTGTATCAACATAAATAAAATAATAAAATATTATATAATTAAATTAACTTATAAATTATTTTAAAATATTATATAATTTGATTAGTTTACTAACTATTTAAGATCCATGCATTGATGATGGCAGCTCTTTTGTTACCTATAGAGACACATATTCACAAACATATAGTCTTTTGTTACCTATAGAGACACATATTCACAAACATATAGCTTAAAATGTTATTTTGTATATCTCCACTTAGTGGCAGTTCAAATTTCTGAATTTTCCTCCAACCAAAGTATTCTATCTAATTCGTATGTAAGATAAAATATTATTGTACATAAATTTATGAAGACATAAATAAAATGATGTAGAATTATTATATCATAAAATCGGATCTATATTGTATTATATATTTCATTTCTTTATAAAAATATACATTTTTACAGAATTAAATTTTAGTAAATTAATAAATATGAGATATGTTAATCAATTATAATTTACGAATTTATCATATTTGAATTTATAAATTCATCAGTTATAATTTACAGATTTATTATTTTAAACTTATATGTTTATCGTTTTATACTTACAGTTTTATAATTTTGAAATTCATTATTTAGAAATTATAAATTCATCGTTTATAAGCTACAAGTTTATCATTTATAAATTTATTATTTACAACTTCATGTTCATTGTTTTGAATTTATAAGTTTATTATTTTGAAATTACATATTTATTGTTTACAGTTTACAATTTCATCATTTAAACGTTAATCATTTACAAATTGCATGCTCATTGTTTTTAACTTACTGACTTATCGTTTTTAACTTGTAGATTTATCATTTTAAAACTACAAATTTATTATTTTTAACTTATAGTTTAATCATTTACAAGTTAATCATTTATAATTTATAGGTTCATTATTTAGACCAAATTTATCATATTCAATTTCTAGTAATTTGATTTTCTCTCTATATATTATTTATTTTTAATTCAAATATCTTAATTTTTAATTATTTTTTTACAAAAATAAAAAATAAAAAATATATATTTTTTATCCCAAATGATAATAACAATCATTACAATATTTTAAAATATTAAAAATAAAATCAAATATACAAATTAAAAATTAAAAAACTTTCTTTCTCTGAAAACAAACTTAAAATATGCAAATTTTTTTTATTTATATATGTAAATAAGAAGAAAAAAGAAAAATAAGAGGATAAAATTAAAAAAAAAAAAGAAGAAGAATCCTCTAAAGAATAAGATAAAGAAAAAAACAGTGACATACCAATTAATAGCACACAGAATATTATGCACGGAGTCTATGATATAATTTGCAAATGATATGAGTATTTTACAGTTTAATTAGAGATTTTGAATTCAAATCATAAATATGTGGCTACCTTAAAACTCATGAAAGAATATTTTGTCATCATTGAGTAGAGATACAAACGAGTTAAATTATTTGTAAACAACTTGAGCTCAAATTCGAATATTTCAAATAGTTTGTCGAGTCAAACTCGAGTATCATAATACCTAACACTTAAAGTTCGCAAGTTTAATCAAATAGTTTTTATTAGTTACTAAATTATTTTTATATTTTCAGTAATAAATATATTCGAGTTTAATTGAGTTGAGTATATTATTTATTAAAATTTTTAGTTGATTTGAGATTTATCGAGTAAAGTTCAAATAAATCGAATATTTTTCGAGCCAACTTTCGAACAATTAAAAATAAATTCAATCGAATTTAAATTTTGAATTTTTTAATCGAATCAGTTTCACTATATTGACTCGACTCGATTATACCATTATCCTTAAGGTCCTATTCGGTATGAGCAAAATTAATTTTAGTGTATAGCTCTAATTGATTGACCAATTATATCTATGACCAAATATATTATTGTACACAAACAAAAAAATCATGATATGTCTAAAAAAAATTAATTCATTTTCCTTTTTATATAATTATTGCCAATCTATAGTTTTTCAATTATACTTTTATATATATTGTTATAGTCGCTATCATCTTCAATTAAAAAAATTAATTGAAACATTTTTAAAATTAGACCAAAATCACAGCCCACTCGTATTTAAAATTCGTGAAATTGCAATCCAAATATCTAAAACTCGTATTTGCTTTATTATAATTATATATTATTATATTTCCTTTCAATACAAATAAATTATAGCCCACAGATTTTCCACCACAAACAACATGCTAATGCTAAGCTTGCATAAAGAGGGTCTCAATCATAAGAAATACAACCATTTTCATTATAGTTTTTAAACATTCAAATTGAAAATATTTGCCCCAATCATTCTTAAATTGAATTAATACTATATTACGATGTAAAAAGATTGATTGTTACTTCAATTATATTTTATTCAAAATCTAAATTCATCTATGGAAGATTCTTCTTTTCGCTCAATTAAAATTTTGATTTTTTTTAACAAACCAATTATTCTCAGTTACATTAATGAGATTTAAATCGAGAAATTCATAAATAATTTTGTCTTGTTACTTGAACAATATTTGAAATCTTATATAGTAAAAATTTTAATAATAGGAAGAATTGAATACTTAGGATCCAAATAATTCAAACATACTGTGCTAACACTAAATTATAACATATGATCTGTGTAAATGGGAAATTTATACTTATTAGCAGGCAACTTAAATGGGAAATTGTAGGATTCTTTTTTTTTTAATAAGAAATTTTAAATTTCGAGATCTTAGTATAAAATATTTTGAAAATTAAAAAAATATATATTTTACTCTCTTAATAAATTTATGCAGCAGAATAAGATAATGAATTGTTTAAAAAAAAAACTCTTTATTGACATTTTTAAAAGCTACGGAATAGCATGAATTACCTCGAAGGTCTTTTGCTAATAAATTTAATTGCAGTGCATTAATTTATAATTATTTACAAGATGGATCCAGCCCAAATATGAAGTAGTAGTTAATGGTAGAGATACACACTTTTGGAGGGATAGATGGATCATGGATACTCTGTTGAAATGTGCCAATCCCACATTGGAAAGATTTCAATTTTCCACCATAGCATTAGCCTATAAAAGGGTTTAATCCCCCTCTTAACAATTCATCCCAAAAACATCAATCCATCTACTTCTAAAATTGGTTGTTTTTCCTCTCTCTCTTGTAATATTTCACTTTGTAATATTTCTTTGAAATAGTGAAATATTATTTTAGTAGTGTCCGAGGAAGTAGGCATAATTGGCCGAACCTCGTTAAATTCTGGTGTTCTTTTTATTTCTATTTAATAGCTATTGTCGGGTCTTTTATTTTGTGATATATTGTGCTTTAAATTATCTAGGAAAATTTCTGTCACCAAGACTCTAAGAGTCTAAGGAAGTTGGTTTTTAAGGGAGACCATTTGTGACTCCACCAACTACTTGGAAATTTTTTTTTTGTCTTAATTTTTGACACAATTATTCACTTTGGTGGAAATTAACCCGATTTCCACAACAATTGGTATCAAAGCCAAGGTTACTGAGTTATATGCTCTGTGGTTGCGGCGTAAGCTGATCTTCCACATCAGAAAGGTTTCCTTGGATTCTTGGGTATTCCGCATTTGAAAGCTATTAAATAGTCTTAAAAAGGAAATGGCAAGAGACGGACAAAAATCCACAATGGACACAACAGCTTCTACTTCATCAATTTAGGCGAGAACTGCTGTGGCAAATACGAGAATTGCAGTGGAGATTTTTGATGGTATAGGCCATTTCGGCATGTGGCAAGGTGAAGTTCTAAACGCCTTATTTCAGCAAGGCTTAGACATTGCCATTGAGGGAGAAAAGCCAGAAGGTGCAGATGAGAAGGAATGGAAGACAATCAATCGTTTGGCATGTGGTACAATTCGATCGTGCTTGTCCAGAGAGCAGAAGTATGCCTTTTGTAAAGAAACTTCTGCAAGTAAATTGTGGAAGGCACTGAAGGAAAAATTCTTGAAAAAGAGCAGTCAAAATAAGCTTCATATGAAGAAAAGACTGTTCAGATTCACATATGTTCCTGGTACCACGATGAATGATCACATCACCAATTTCAATCAACTTGTAGCAGATCTGATGAACTTGGATGTGACATTTGAAGATGAAGATTTGGCCCTAATATTGTTGGGATCCCTTCCTGAGGAGTTTGAGTTTCTAGAAACTACTCTACTCCATGGGAAAGCTGAGGTGTCTCTTAGTGAAGTATGTGCTGCACTATACAGCTATGAATTGAGGAGAAAAGACAAGAAGGATAGCACCAGTGGAGCAGCTGAAGCTTTGATAGTAAGAGGCCGTTCGAAAAATAAGAACAGGGGAAAGAAAGACAGATCAAAGTCCAGAGTGGGCAAAGATGAATGTGTTTTTTGTCGAGAAAAGGGGCACTGGAAGAAAGATTGTCCTAAGTTGAGAAGCAAATCTGGCAAATGCAAGGCTGTTGCAGATTCAAATGTAGCTGAATATGATGATTCATATTTTTCATTAGCATTGATGCCATCAATAAGCAGTTCGACTGCTTAGATCCTGGATTCAGGCTGTAGCCACCATATGTGTCCCAATCGGGAATGATTTTTCGATTTTAAAGAAATTGAAGGTGGAGTTGTCTATACAACAAATGACAGCCCTTGCAAAACAACTGGAATTGGTTCAATCCAATTGAGGAATCGTGATGGATCAATCAGAACTCTGACAGACGTAAGATATGTGCCCAGTCTGACGAAAAATCTCATTTCTATGGGAATCCTTGGGAGAAAGGGTTTCACTATAATCATTAAAAATGAAGTAATGAAGGTTATATCTGGAGCACTTGTGGTGATGAAAGGAGTTCAAAGGAGCAACAACTTGTATTATTATGAAGGCAATACAGTTGTTGGAACAACAACAGCAGTTTCTAGTGATGACCATGAGCTAGAAATAACCAGATTGTGACATATGCGCTTAGGGCATGCTATTAAATAGAAATAAAAAGAACACCAGAATTTAACGAGGTGTGATATATTGTGCTTTAAATTATCTAGGAAAATTTCTGTCACCAAGACTCTAAGAGTCTAAGGAAGTTGGTTTTTAAGGGAGACCATTTGTGACTCCACCAACTACTTGGAAATTTTTTTTTTGTCTTAATTTTTGGCACAATTATTCACTTTGGTGGAAATTAACCCGATTTCCACAACAATTGGTATCAAAGCCAAGGTTACTGAGTTATATGCTATGTGGTTGCGGCGTAAGCTGATCTTCCACATCAGAAAGGTTTCCTTGGATTCTTGGGTATTCCGCATTTGAAAGCTATTAAATAGTCTTAAAAAGGAAATGGCAAGAGACGGACAAAAATCCACAATGGACACAACAGCTTCTACTTCATCAATTTTGGCGAGAACTGCTGTGGCAAATACGAGAATTGCAGTGGAGATTTTTGATGGTATAGGCCATTTCGGCATGTGGCAAGGTGAAGTTCTAAACGCCTTATTTCAGCAAGGCTTAGACATTGCCATTGAGGGAGAAAAGCCAGAAGGTGCAGATGAGAAGGAATGGAAGACAATCAATCGTTTGGCATGTGGTACAATTCGATCGTGCTTGTCCAGAGAGCAGAAGTATGCCTTTTGTAAAGAAACTTCTGCAAGTAAATTGTGGAAGGCACTGAAGGAAAAATTCTTGAAAAAGAGCAGTCAAAATAAGCTTCATATGAAGAAAAGACTGTTCAGATTCACATATGTTCCTGGTACCACGATGAATGATCACATCACCAATTTCAATCAACTTGTAGCAGATCTGATGAACTTGGATGTGACATTTGAAGATGAAGATTTGGCCCTAATATTGTTGGGATCCCTTCCTGAGGAGTTTGAGTTTCTAGAAACTACTCTACTCCATGGGAAAGCTGAGGTGTCTCTTAGTGAAGTATGTGCTGCACTATACAGCTATGAATTGAGGAGAAAAGACAAGAAGGATAGCACCAGTGGAGCAGCTGAAGCTTTGATAGTAAGAGGCCGTTCGAAAAATAAGAACAGGGGAAAGAAAGACAGATCAAAGTCCAGAGTGGGCAAAGATGAATGTGTTTTTTGTCGAGAAAAGGGGCACTGGAAGAAAGATTGTCCTAAGTTGAGAAGCAAATCTGGCAAATGCAATGCTGTTGCAGATTCAAATGTAGCTGAATATGATGATTCATATTTTTCATTAGCATTGATGCCATCAATAAGCAGTTCGACTGCTTAGATCCTGGATTCAGGCTGTAGCCACCATATGTGTCCCAATCGGGAATGATTTTTCGATTTTAAAGAAATTGAAGGTGGAGTTGTCTATACAACAAATGACAGCCCTTGCAAAACAACTGGAATTGGTTCAATCCAATTGAGGAATCGTGATGGATCAATCAGAACTCTGACAGACGTAAGATATGTGCCCAGTCTGACGAAAAATCTCATTTCTATGGGAATCCTTGGGAGAAAGGGTTTCACTATAATCATTAAAAATGAAGTAATGAAGGTTATATCTGGAGCACTTGTGGTGATGAAAGGAGTTCAAAGGAGCAACAACTTGTATTATTATGAAGGCAATACAGTTGTTGGAACAACAACAGCAGTTTCTAGTGATGACCATGAGCTAGAAATAACCAGATTGTGACATATGCGCTTAGGGCATGCAGACGAAAAATCCTTGAAACTTCTGGCGAATCAAAAATTATTGCAAGGAGTGCGAACCTGCAAATTAGACTTCTGTGAGCATTGCATCAAAGGGAAGCAGATGAGAGTGAAGTTTGACACTGCAATCCATGATACCAAGGGTATTCTGGATTATGTTCACTCAGATGTATGAGGTCCTTCCAAAACTGCTTCAATGGGAGGTAAACACTACTATGTTACCTTTGTTGATGATTGTTCAAGAAGAGTATGGATGTATACAATGAAGACAAATGATGAAGTGTTGGGAGTTTTTCTCATCTGGAAGAAGATGGTAGAAACTCAGACGGGCAGAAAGATCAAGTGTCTTCGAACAGACAATGACGGAGAGTATACAAATGATCCCTTCATGAAAGTTTGCAGAAATGAAGGAATCGTTCGACATTTCACTGTCAGAAATACACCACAACAGAATGGGGTGGCTGAACGCATGAACCGAACTCTACTGGAGAAAGTTCGATGTATGTTGTCTAATGCTGGATTAGGCAGACAGTTTTGGGCTGAGGCTGTAACATACGCATGTCACCTCATTAATCGTTTGCCATCAACTGCTATCAATGGCAAAACACCTTTGGAGGTGTTGTATGGAAAACCTGCTACAGATTATAATTCCTTACATGTGTTTGGTTCCACTGCATACTATTATGTTAAGAAATCGAAGTTAGATCCAAGGGCACAGAAAGCTATCTTTATGGGGATATCCTCTGGTATCAAAGGATATCGACTATGGTGCCCAGAGACGAAAAAAATAATCTTTAGTAGAGATGTTACCTTTGATGAGTCTACCATGTTAAAGGTAACAAAGGAGCAGACAGATGGTTCTCCATAGCAGGTGAAGGAAACTCCTAAACAGGTGGAGTTTGATAGAAGAAGAATTGTTGATCCAACAATTGTAAAAGTCTGATAAAATTACTCCTACGGCAGAAGAGGAGATAATGGTAGAAAATGGATCAGATGAGGAAGCAGAGGTTTCAGCACAAGAACCTCCTCAGCAACTTGAGCCAATTGCACTACGAAAGCCGAAAAGGAATATTAAGAAACCTGCTCGACTTGAAGATATGACTAATTATACATCTTCAGTAAATGATGAGATTCCTTCCACTTATTGTGAAGCTATTCAAAGCTCAGAAGAAGAAAAATGGAGAAAGGCTATGGAAGAAGAGATGCAGTCCCTTGAAAAGAATCAGACATGGAAACTAGCAAGTCTGCCAAAGGGAAAGAAAGCGATTGGCTGTAAATGGGTTTATGCAAAGAAAGACGGATTTCCTGATAAGAATGATATCTGCTACAAGGCAAGATTGGTAGCTAAAGGCTACGCTCAGAAGGAGAGAATTGATTATCATGAAGTGTTTTCTCCAGTTGTAAAACATTCCTCCATTAGAATACTGTTGGCCTTGGTAGCACAATTTGATCTGGAACTAGTTCAACTTGATGTAAAAACTGCATTTTTACATGGAGACTTAAAAGAAGAAATCTACATGACTCAGCCAGAAGGATTTAAAGTTGCTGGAAAAGAAAATTTGGCGTGCAAGTTGAGCAAATCGTTGTATGGATTGAAGCAATCTCCAAGACAGTGGTACAAACGATTTGACAAGTTTATGATAAGGCAGAAATACACAAGAAGCAAATATGATCATTGCGTATATTTACGCAAGCTACGGGATGGTTCCTTTATCTATCTTCTCCTTTATGTTGATGATATGCTGATAGCTTCGAAAGATGAAGGAGAGATTCAGAAGTTAAAAGCTCAACTAAATCAGGAATTTGAAATGAAGGATTTAGGGGAAGCTAAGAAGATTCTCGGTATGGAGATATGCAGAGACATAAAATTGGGGAGACTTTGTTTGACTCAAAAACAATATATGAGAAAAGTACTAAAGCGTTTTGGGATAAATGAGAATACAAAACCAGTTAGTACTCCACTTGTTCCTCATTTTAAGCTCAGTGCATCTTTATCTCCGAAAAGTGATGAAGAACGAGAATATATGTCAAAGGTTCCATATGCAAATGCTGTTGGTAGCTTGATGTATGCAATGGTGTGTACGAGGCCTGACATTTCACAAGCAGTTGGAGTTGTGAGCAGGTACATGCATGATCCTGGCAAAGGACATTGACAAGCTGTGAAATGGATTCCACGGTATATTCAGAATACTGTAGATGTTGGTATAATGTTTGAGTGGGATGAGAAAAGTGGTCAGTATATAGTTGGATATTGTGATTCCGACTATGCAGGTGATTTAGACAAACATCGATCTACTACCGGTTATGTGTTCACACTTGCAAAGACACCGGTTAGTTGGAAGTCCACCTTACAGTCAATAGTTGCTTTGTCTACAACAGAGGCAGAGTACATGGCAGTTTCAGAAGTTGTTAAGGAGGCAATTTGGCTTCAGGGGTTGTTGAATGACTTGGGAATTGGTCAGAAGCATGTCAAAGTGCTATTTGTTTAGCAAAGAATCAAGTTTATCATACAAGGACGAAGCATATCGATGTTCGATATCATTTTGTACGGGAAATTCTTGAAGATGGTGAGATACTACTTCAGAAGATTTTGACTGCTGAAAATCCCGCAGATATGGCAACAAAAGTTGTGACAGGTATCAAGTTCCAACATTGCTTGGACTTGATAAATGTTCTCAGAATTTGAAATTGGGCGCTTTGAAGCGCATTTGGAGACATTGCTGAAATTTGTAAAGAGAATGTTTGTTTGGAATTATGAGATCGCCAATGTGGAGATTTGTTGAAATGTGGCAATCCCACATCGGAAAGATTTCAATTTTCCACCATAGCATTAGCCTATAAAAGGGCTTAATCCCCCTCTTAACAATTCATCCCAAAAACATCAATCCATTTACTTCTAAGATTTGTTGTTTTTCCTCTCTCTCTTGTAATATTTCACTTTGTAATATTTCTTTGAAATAGTGAAATATTATTTTAGTAGTGTCCGAGGAAGTAGGCATAATTGGCCGAACCTCGTTAAATTTTGGTGTTCTTTTTATTTCTATTTAATAGCTATTGTCGGGTCTTTTACTTTGTGATATATTGTGCTTTAAATTATCTAGGAGAAATTCTGTCACCAAGATTTTAAGAGTCTAAGGAAGTTGGTTTTTAAGGGAGACCATTTGTGACTCCACCAACTACCTGAGAATTTTTTTTCTGTTTTAATTTTTGGCACAATTATTCACTTTGGTGGAAATTAACCCGATTTCCACAACATACTCCTCTCCGCACCATTGTTGTCAATGAGCTTTCTTTAGTGGACTCTTATAAAAAAGTTCAAGATTTCTAGATTCCAGGTCATGGTTGGAATTGGAATGTTCTTCAAGATCTTCTCCCTAATAATGTTAAAAGCTTTCTTTCAGCTTTTTTCATTAGAGAGGAGGAGGGGGCAGCTTGATGGTTTCTATTGGCCAGCATCTCCAAATGGCCAATTTACCATTTCTTCTGCTTATGTTATTGCCTCCAATTGTTCGGGTTTAAACCATGAGCATGATTATTGGTAAAAGATGTGGAAGCTGAAGATGCCTCAACGTGTGAAGTTGTTTATTTGGCTGGTTTCGCATGGTAAGGTGATGAGAAATGAAGAGAGACTTTGAAGGAGTTTTAGTGGGGATGCCTATTACAGCTGCAGTCCTGGTGAAGTCCGGAACTTGAATCGTATTTTCAGATTTTGTAAAGTTGTATTTCCCTTTTGGCAGAAAATTATGGGTACGTTTTTCTGGATCTTTTGCTCAGAATACTATTTTTGAAGAATGGTTGATGGGTAACTTAACAACTATAATGGTAATTGGAATGAATTTTATGCAGTTTGTCTTTGGTGGATTTAGCATTGGAAATGATCTAGTGTTTAATAACACATCTCATAGTAATGATGTTAAGGTGCAGTGGGTTCTTAAGTATATGAAAGAGGTTAGTTCTGCTTTCTCCATTCAGTACATTATTGGGGTTGGACCTCATTATTTAACTAAATGGATTTGATGGTCTCCTCCTAATTATGAATGGGTCACCTTAAATTCTGATCACGGTTATTAAATTCGAATCGCCAACTAGGAACCGGTCCTAGAGTCGGGTAGATTCTCTTGCTTTATCTAAGGTTGTATTGAATCGGTTATCTAGACAATTAAATTATGAATTTGTCAACCCGATACCGATTTGTTGTTTCAACCGATCTTGGTTTATACCGATTTGTTGTTTCAACCGATCATGGTTATTAAATTCGAATCATCAACTAGGAACCAGTCCTAGAGTCTGGTAGATTCTCTGGCTTCACCTATTGAACTAGTCACCTGAACAGTTAAACTGTGAACTTGTCAATCTGATATCGATTTGTTGTTTCAAACGAGCAGAAAAATATTAATTAATGCAATAGAAATGTTATTGTACCGATTTGTTGTTTCAAACGAGCAGAAAAATATTAATTAATGCAATGGAAATGTTATTGTAGAGAGTAGAACTTGCATCTTGCAAGTAAGGAAAAAGACCATTTACCATTTTACTAATTATTTCTATCTGTTTTATACCTCACAGTTTCATATATGATAAAATTACTAATTTTTATTTATTTTATTAAAAAAGTATATTATTTTAAAGATACATATAATTTATAAAATATAATTAATTTTTTATATTTTTATTATTAATATATATTATTAAAAAAATTTACATAATTGTTTTTATTTATATAAAAATTTATTTTAATCGAGAAACAAAATATGTAAGTAATGGTATTTTTTACTAAATAATTCTTTGATTAATAATATATTTATATATATAATTAAATATTAAATATTAAATTTAATTATTTAAAAAATTATTCACATTACTAAAGGGTCATATATAATTGATAAAGTTAATTTAACTATCTGTGCTTTCATTATTAACATATATTAATAAGGAATTTTATATAAATTATTTTTAAAATTATTTATATTAAAAATTATCATTTTAATAGAAAATTTACATCTTCTTAAAAAACTATTGCCTATTTTGATTTAGAAAAATTATTTATATTTCATTATTTATTAAAATAATAATTAAAAATATATATATATATATATATATATATATATATATATATATATATATATATATATATATATATATATATATATATATATATATATATATATATATATATATATATATATATTAATATATTCGAGAAAATCTTTGAACATTATTATTATGTATGAAACTTATTTAGTATAAGTATTTTTTACATTTTATTATATATAAACGTATTAAATGTTATATTTTTAGAAAATTTCAAATAAACCAGTTCGATTCTGATTGAATCTTAAACTCTTAACTCTCTACTTTTTCTAGTTCGTTAGATAGGATCTGATAATCGTAATTATGATGGTTGCTTCAAAGGGGCAAGAGCTTGCTGGGGGGTGGAGGTTTATTGCGAGGTTTTGCAGGTAGATGGTTGTTTGGGTTTGTCATTAATATCAATAATTATTCAGCAACTGAGGCTGAATTATGGGCAATTATGTGTGGCTTTCGATTGGCTTGGGAGGTTGGATATATGAAGCTTTTCTTGGAGATAGATTCATGGATTACTTCAAGGTGGTTGCTTGATCATTCTCTGCTTAGTCGTGAATGGCTGTGAGAATTCACCATGTCCATCGTGAGAGAAATCAAGTTGCGGATTTTTTAGCTAATACTTCACTTCTGCATGACCGGGGCCTTAGTATTCTCTAGACTCGGTCTATGTCTCTTCGTTCCATTTTATGGCAGGATTTCATTGGAGTTTCTTGGTAAATACAAGTTATTTGTAACTATTGAGTCCTTTTGGGTTTCCCCTTCTTTGGTATAAAAAAATCTTTTGAAAATATAGGAACTAATATATGTTTTTATCTCATTTGAAAATTCCCCGTTAAATAAAACAGAACTTACTTTATTGGGATTCGTTTATCGTTGAGTTTGAAAAAAATACTTTTAGAGAAAAAATTTTATTTTTTTGAATTTTGAAAATTTCTTTTACAGAAAAATAAATAAATAAATATTTTTTTCAAAAACATATTTGAAAAAATTAATTTATAAAAAATTAAAAAAAATCAATCAATTAAATTGATAAAATTTTAAATCTATTTTTTGGATACTCAAAAACAATTCTAAACACTCTTTTACTAAAACAAGACACTTATTGATCTCAATAATAATTTTATGCTTGATGCTAAATCACTAAACTAGAGAAATAATTTAAAAAGATAATTATTCTAAATCGAAATTAAATAAAAAAAATTACATAAATAAGGACAAAACAATATTTCCTAGTTGTTGCTCTATAGACAATTTATTATTTTCTCTAAAATAGTATTTATTGAGTAACATTTTCCTAATTGGGAGAAGGAATGATTCCGGAATAGGATATACTCAAAATTAAATGTCTGCTTGTCTTAAGAAATTAAAGACACCAATTATTTTAATGATATTAAAATATTTTTATTTTATAATAAAATAATATTGTTTATTTTAATCATTATTATTAATAAATTAAATTCCTGCTTAGTATCAAATTTTGTCTGGTACTAAACGGTAAAAAATACCTTTAACTGCAAAAATAAAAAATAAAAAATAATTTTTTTTATTCAATTGATCCCAAAATATTAAAATATTGTAGTACATTATTAAATGAATGGTATTATAATATAGTGAGTTACCTCCGAAACCTTTTAAAATATTTGCACACACATTCTTGCTCTTTATAAGTATAAATACTATTTTTTGAAAGTCAATTAAAAGTGATTCAATTCGTATTACCACTTATAAGATTTGGGGAGATCTCGAATATAAATCTTCTCACCACTATTTATTAATTTGGTAAAAAATTTATCACATTTATAATAAGTGCAAATGAATAATTACTTTTTATTATGTCTCATAATAAAAAAAATAGTATTTTTTAGAAAAATGAGTAATTTTTTATGACAAGAAGGAATCATAATGATCATACAAAAATTCATGTCAAATGATGGAATCCTTTTAGATTTTAACAAAAAAAATTAAAAAAACCAGCAATCCAAACTCGACTGCAACCCTACATATATCTAAACTCTGGGTCAAGACACAATGAATTCATAGCCCAAAAGATTTTTGCACAAATCTAACTGGCAGTAGTAAAATAAATGAAGAATAGTTTCCAATTGTTGAATAATTAATACAAAGCAAACATTCCAATCTCCAAATATTCAAATTAATGACAATGAAAATGACTGCTTCAAGATATTTTCCCTTCATTCAAATTAAAAAACAAGTAGACAAAAAAGTTCAAAATACTGTTTTTATCATTTTCCAAAAGGTGTAATCAAACTACAGTGTATTAATATAAAAAAATCTGCTTTAGTACCTATCTGTCTCTCATTCTCCAAAATAAGACAACAAATATTTAAAAAAACATGAAGCCACATCAAAGCTTTATATTGCCTATTCATTGTGCACTCATATTAAAAATGTTAATAGAGATGTTTGAAATTGTTATTAGATGGTCAAAAAATAGGTTTAAATTTTTTTTAATTTAACTGATTGATTTTTTTAATTTTTTATAAACTGTTTTTTTTTTCAGATTTGCTTCTGAAAAAAAATTTATTTACCTATTTTTTTCAAAAAACCGTTTTCAAAATTCAAAAAATTTAAAAATAGAATTTTTTTTTTCAAAAATATTTTTGACAAATACAATATCAAACGGACTCTATGACTCCAAAGGAAAATACAGTTAAGTTCTGTAAAGGTTTAAGCTCATTTAAAAATTCCAAAGCTATCAATAAAAAGAAGCCTGGCAAAATTCTCACTTTTTTTTTTTATATATATATCTCCTTGTATCTATTTTTCTAATATTTTTTTATTGTAAATATCTTGCCAAATTTTATCGTAACTACTACGAATAGTTTTTCAAATTAATAAATACTTATCGAGTCAAATTCACTTTATTTTTCCAAACATTTTTTCAAATTGCATTTGCTTCAACATTCTCAACCATCGTTAATCTTATGCATCAGGAGTTTTGTTCGCGTTTGCATGTTTTATTTTCAATTATGCATCTTCATCCTTGTGATTGTTGATTGCCCCTCTTGATCTTTGAGAGTATTTGATATCAAAACCAGAAGGGGATTTGTAGTTGTTAAGTTATATCTTTCCGGTGGATTATTTTTTGGAGTAATAGTGTTACCATAGCTTTGTAATGTATTTTGGAAATTATATATATATATATATATATATAAACTAAGCAAAAAGCATTTTTCAGTGTAATTTTTTTTTCCTGTTGGACCCAAAAATATCATTTTAGTCGTATTGAATCCAAATTGATAAATAAATTGAAAAAATGAAAAATTCTTCAAAACAATAATATTTATTATTTTATTTAATCTTTCAAAACTACTTCATGTGTATTAATATACTAGTTTAGGAATTCGATAAATTACAGTTAAAACTTAAGAATTTAATAGAAAAAAAAAGAGAGTAATAATTGAGGGATTTAATGATTTTTTTTTTCCGAAAAATCTTTGAAATATTATATGAAGAGAAAAATTGTAACGCAAGCAAGGCAATTGAAAAAGGGCCCAAAAACGAAGCAGTGTGGCGGGTCGCAGCTGAGTGAAGCTCACACGCTCAATTGAAAAACCCTAGAGAAGTTCGCATAAACCCTTATAAATGTCCTCCAAAACCCTCTCCTGTTCTGCCTCTTTCACTCTCACGGGTTCTCTCTCTAAATTTCTCAAAAGCCCTAGATTCCTCACTCTTTCTCCATGGAATTTTGGGGTATGCCTTCTCTCTTTTAAATTTTCTCCATTTTCTCTCTATTCTTTATTATTATTATTATTTTTTTTTTAATATGTTGTTGGCCTCTTATGGTTTCTCTAATTGTTGCCTTGATTGTTTGTTGTAGTTCTAGCTTGCGCTTCTCTATTTTGTTTCTTGGCATGCCCTGATATTGAAGTTATATATGTGTTTATTTGCGCTCTCTTGGTTGCTAATTGCTTGTGCCTTTGCTTTTGCTTTTATTGCTTTGGCTTCTATTCCTGTGCGACTAACTGTGTTGGTTTTTGCTCTGGATTAAATGCTATGCGTGTGCTCATATATAGGCATATGCTACTAGTAGTGGTGGTCTGAAGATTGAGATTTAGAGGCGAGTCTATATGCTTTCATAAACTTTTCTAAGCTTGTTTTTATAAGATAAAAAATAATCAGTGCGGGATAAATAATGCATGTGCAAAAAGAAAATTTGGAAATCTCGGGTCTTTGAGGGGCTGGTGTTCGAAAATATTTACTTGTGGCTTGTTTGATCTTTAGATGATAATCCTTACCAAAAAAAAAGACTCTTTATGTGACATGCCCTCTCTTTATATTTTGATATACTAGTGTCCATAACAGAATTTTCTTCATTATGCTAGGTGTTGAAGTCAAGGCTGGGGAGCTTCTTAAAGTAAAACCTGATGGTTACAGTATTATACATCTTTCTCAGGTTAGATTCCCTCTTCTACTTCTATAGTTGTAATCCAATTTTTATTTAATTTATTAAATACTAGGAGTTATGTGCTGAACATGCAATGCATTTCTCTCTGTCTTAACTAAATTCTGAGTGTCTTGTGTTATTCAGGCTGCTTTGGGTGAGTCAAAGAAAGAAAAAGGAAATGAATCAGCTACCCTTTTTGTGAAGATTAATAGGAAGAAAATTGTATTGGGGACTCTTTCTTATGAAAACATCCCTCAGTTATCTTTCGATTTAGTCTTTGAAAAAGAGGTTGAGCTGTCTCACAGTTTGAAAAATGGTAGCATTTACGTCTGTGGTTATCAATCTGTGCTGCCAGACGATGACGAAGAAGAATATCCTTCATTTCTTGCTATTTTTCACTTTATGTTAATTATGATGCTTGTTCTGTAGGTTCCTCTTTGAAACTTATTAATTTGCATTTTAATATGGTTATCTTTGATTTGCAAGGCAGCATTTTGATCAGGCACCCTAACCATCAAAAGATTTTATTTTAAGTATGATTCCTGTTATAAAATTGATCTGCGAAACTCTGTTACTAAACTTAGATTCTTACACCTTAACAGTGCTTTTAAGGATTTATTTGATAACTGCTATTTTTGACATTGAGCTTCCCTCACTTCTCTTATATTACTTGCATCATGTGATATATGAATATAAACTGTTGTTTCCTTGACTCTTTACTCTTTGGCTGTCTTCTTATTTCCACTATGTATTCTGGTGAGGGCAATTGCAAATAATTCTTTTATTCCTACTTTTGAATTTTATTTTGCAACATTTACTTATCTATTTGATTTATGTAGATGATTTAGAAGATGAGCCGGTTCCCTTGGTCAGTGCAGACAATGGTATTCCCTTTCGTAGCACTTATGTGCTGATAAATGTTGATTGCTATATTGATGGGGTTCCCTGTCTGACTGATAAATTGTTTCAGTAGCAGTTCAGTTAAATGCTAATGCAAAGCCGGCCACTGCCAAGTCCAATGTTGCCAAGCCCGGTTCTTCCTCAAAACAAAAGGTGACGCCTGTACAGCCAAGCAAACACAACAAAGCTGATAATGAATCTGATGATGACGACGATTCTGATGATGATGAAGATGAATCACATGAAGAGGATGAGTCTGAGGAGGTATCTCCTTTGTATAACTAGATTAACTGTAATAATGGATGGAATTGAAGCTAGAATTTGATTTCCTCCTCGTTTTTAAAATCCTTGCCTTATATATGCTATCTGAATTTTGATTTTCTATATAGAAATTTATTGAATGTAGCCTATAATATATGCTGGAGTTTTATGTTTTAATTATTTGAATTGTAGTTCATTTCCTTACTATTGTATGATGAAGAAAATTAATATGGTCAATGACATGACATCTGTATCTATGTCTCTACTGCAATCTGAGTTTCTTGTAATATTTAGAAATTTTTTCTTTTGAATTTAACACCAAGTACATGCTAGAATTTGTAAAAGGAGGCACGCTCTTTCTTCAGTTGATATTTCAGCTGTAAAGAAGTTATTTATATTTTCGTAGTTAGAAGCAAACTACTCTAGTAGTTAATGGAAATATTTTATGAAATTAATGTCTTGTTTTGTTCAATAGCTTTTTATAGGATTCTTTATTTCTTTGATTTTTTCAATTTGTTTCAATTTCTATATTTCCTTCCTCCGCCTTGTCAACTAGTATTGAAAAGGCCCTTCTCCCCTTTGGCTTTCGAGGTAAATTTGCAAAATTTTCTTGTCCAGGGAATGTCTGTTGATGAGGATTCAGATGATGAAGATGATTCTGAGAGTGAAGATGAGGAGACTCCAAAGAAGGTATTAGTTTTATTATTTTTTGCGTTTTTTCTTTGTTGTACATTGGAATTAGATGTTCAATTGATGGTTATTTCATCTTAAATTTCATGTCTTGTATTATTTTTGCTTGAAAGGCTGAAAAAGGCACTAAGAGGCCCAATGACTCTGCTGCAAAGACACCTGTGCCCTCGAAGAAACAAAAATCAGCTTTTCCTCAAAAGACAGGTATGTATTCTGTGTTTTCATCCTTCATTATTTGATTTTGTTCTTAAGGGATCAGTATTTGGAATTATTTCTAGCTGTTTTTCAATGATAGTCTGGCAATTTATTCTTGTATAAATTATTTCTCTCTAAATTTTTCACATTGTAAAAATAATGACTTCAAGGAGTTCACCATCTACATCATTCCCATTGTAATTATCACTACAAGAATAGGATGCTGAATATACCTCTTGAGAGTTGTCCTCTATGGCTATGAACTATAAGGTGACAATTTCATCATTAGCTTCTTCTCCACTTGAAAAGCTATCATTCCATGTAGTTTTGTGCCCCTTTTCTTCATCTTCCATGTTGGACTTCTACTTGTGCCCATGAAGTATAAGGTGACAATTTCATCAATAGCTTCTTCTCTACTTGAAAAGCTATCATTTCATGTAGTTTTGTGCCCCTTTTCTTCATTTTCCTTGTTGGACTTATATTGAACGAGTCTGCTTCAGCAATAAAAATTCATTTTCACGACATTCATGTCTGTGAATCATCTGTTCAAGATCGTGAATCTCAAAATTTTCTAGATTTCATACCAAAACGGAGCACAATCATTTTCATACCATTCTCACATGCAATATTCTCTACGGTTGATCAATGTCAGTCATCCTATTAACACTCCAGCATGTATTTTAACCATTTATCACATCAATGTACTTTCTAATCATTTATATTAACTAAAATGATTCATCAAACACTTCAACATAATCATTTAACATAAAAACTTCCATCATGCATATCAACCTCAAATATCATAGTTTTCATTAGCAAATACTCATACTAACATGCATTCAAGTCACACCAACATACAAATGTAGATTAGAGCTTGAGAGGTTGTTATGTACAAACCTTACACTTAGGATGAAGATTAGCTAAAACTTGAGCTCTTCAAACTTGTCATCTTTCTTGCAATGGACTTCCAGCATCTCTACCTGCTATTGGACACAAGCAAAACGACTCCTTAACTTTTGGAACATGAACCAAAAGCAAGAACACCGAAACTAACCCTCACTTTGTAATCCACAACTCTCTCTTTCTCACTCTTTCCCTCACTTTAACTCTCACAAAACTAAGCTTTTCAAGCTTCAAACATGGAGGAAAATAGTATCCGAAGGAAGAAGAAGGTTAAGATTGCGTGTTTGGTTAGTTAACAAAGAATGGGGAGTGGATTTAAAGGGATGGCAGGAAGGAAAACGTGACTGCCTCTGCTGCCTATACTGTTCAGACTTTACGGTCGTGACTCGTTTCTTACAGGCGTGAACCACTTCTTCACGGTCATGAAGAACCTCATCATAGCTTCTAGCTAAAATCCGATATTTACGGCCGCGACACTTGTTGTCACGAGCGTGAAACATCTTATTTCAGCAACTCTCAAATTTCTAACACTCCACTTAATCCTTAATTCTCACTAATCAAGAACATAACTTATAGGTCCTAATTACGGGTGTTACAGTTTTTATTTTAATCAAATTTTAAAAATGATGGTTTTATAACACTCGCTTATATAGTTGGATTTATGCTAATTATATGAAAGAGTGTTACAAAAAAGTGTATCTAAGCTCTCATTTCCTTTATGAAATCTAGAAATAGGAGATCTTAACTCTTCAACTTCATTTTTCAAAAAATTGTTTTCTTCACATAAGACATCAAATGTTGAAGTTTTTGAAGAAATCCAATCTAATGATTTCCTAAGAGAATCATTATAAGCTTTAAGATTTAAAACTTCATTTTCTAAATCTTTTAATTTTTTTTAATATTTAAATCATTCGCTAATTTGTGATTTATTATCAATTGAACTGTCATCCATGTTATCAAGTAATAAACACATGTTAGTATGTCACATTTTTTTGGTGCGCATTAATTGAGGTCATGTTATAAATTTCCATTGTTTTACATTTTCAATGGTTGTATTTGAAGAAAGATGTTTTGATTTGCAATTGCTGAAAAGCTTCCTTTTATTGAATATTTGGAATTGCTTGTGTTTTTTATGCTATGTACGTTTCATCTTATGTATTGGTATAATGGTTTTTGCTAAGTAGATTGTTTTTTTTATTATTATTATTCACTGGGCTTTCAACTTTAAAGTTATATTAGAAGGCCCGAGGATTTGTAATTTTCAAATGAGTTTTTCACCTACAGATTATGCTTCTTGAAATTTACCAGTGCTTATTAGATACTAGATTTATGACTATATTGGTATATATGGTGATTTCCTTTGATGTTTCCTGCTTTTTCATTTCTGTGAACCAGAAGGTAAAAGGGGAGGGCATACTGCAACCCCGCATCCAGCCAAGGGGGCAGCAAAAGCTTCTGCAAATGGCAACAATACCAAGCCAGACTCTAAAATCTGGTGGCAGGTTTAGGTGCAACTCTTGTGAATGGTATTTGTTTACTATGACTTTGGAACTCGCTCTATCATTTCTGAACTGAGTTCAGAATTGCTAACTGGTTGTCGATGGTGGGCAGGTCATTTGTCTCAGAACCTTCGTTGCAGTTTCACTCAAAAGCTAGACATGGCAAGTAAATTTTTGTTGAGAGAGATCTCGTGAGATAAGTATGTTACAAGATTTTGTAGGTATGGCATAGGAAATGAAGCCTGTGGCAATTGTGACTTTATTTTGATATTTCTGTCAAAGGGATTTGATGGGATTTATTCTTTTGGAAGCCTTATTTCAGTTATTATTTAAGCACGATATCATTGATTTACTGTAATGTTATTACATTTTTCCATCCACATTTTGATTATTTTGTGCTGCCTTTGCCTCTTACGATTATTGTTGTTATAGTTGAGATTTTGCTCCATTCTACTGGTGTAAATTTATTTACTGAATCAGCCAGCTTATTGTATTCTGCTTGTCAACAAGTTATCGTGATTGGCACTTGGCAGAATTGTTCTAATGGGCTGGTTACCTTGTGCAATAGCCAGCTTTATCAGTAGTCAGTTTCTGGGTTTTCAGTAGAATTCTTTTCCAGATTGATATCTGATAATTCCGTTGGTGTCAGTTGGGGTTCCCCTCGCCCTCCACATGTTTCCAACGTTTTAAAAGTTGGTTCTGAGTTCGAACTGGTTGCTTAATGGGTTTACCGTTTAATTGTCTGGTTTAGCAATGGGTTGGCGGTTCAAATTGTTTCAAATATTCCGATTTAAAAATAATGTTATTGTCTGAATGTCTTGATGAAAAAATAATGCAAAATACAAAATATTACTTGCTGAGTTAACATCTTTGGTTAAAAATTCTCTGCTGCAAAAATCTCGCTCAGAAATCGATGGGCCAAAACTCGAATTTGCTCAGACAACTTTCTAGTTATATGTTTTGTGCAGATGAGTTTATTTTATAATTTTAAACTTCTGCGAATTCTTAAAATAGAGTGTTCTTCACACACGTTGAGGTGGTACAAAGTTGGCACAAAAAAACTGTTATTAAATGTGATTTTTAGGCCATTACAGCTTCAATGATTGAAAGTTTATATTCAAGAATGCATTGATTTCACAACAAAATATTTCTATATTATGCTATAGAAAAAAGTCAAGTTGCATCATATGTCAGATCTTCTATTTATTTCTATATTAAAAAATCCAACATTAATATTATACTTAGGTCATATTCTTGCTTTGTCACTCCTTTGTAATAGCAACCAAAATGGCAAAATGGTATCTTTCAATTCCATACCAAAGTCTGTCATTAAGAAATAAATCCTTTTCTTCAAGATTAAATCCGAAGTAATCTTCCCCCCTGATATTAGTAACATACCATATGATATAGATACCAATTAACTAATAAGGACCCATTTACAGAGGATCATGTAACGTAGTTGGTTGTAATCTATTTTTTTTTTCCCTTCTCAATAGATTATTTATTAAAAATAAATAAAATTTCCCTGTCGTGCCAATTATGTTCTTTCTGTATCTTTACTATTTTTTTTTCCCACTAATTGATTTGACATCAACTTGTTTTAGTTTAAGTTGCAGTAAACTCTTTCCTTTTTTAATTTTTTTTGGTTGATTGTTGCACAATGGAACTTTTTGTTTCTTGATTAAAATTTTAATTCTTTTATTCCCCTCCCATCCATGGGTACACTGTCTTAAAATTATTATTATTATTTTCTTCTTTTATGTTTATAATCTAATTACTTGTTTGAATGAAAATGGAACACTTAAATGCCCAAAAACTTTTATATTGATTTCTTGTGTTATGCTATATATATATATATATATATATATATATATATACAAGTGTTTTTCTATTATTTATAAATTAATGTACCCAAAGATTTCTATTCTATTTATTTTGGCCTATTAATTAATTAATGATTTATTTCCCTCATTTCATCAAATCGTTTAACTTTAATTTATATGTTAAATATGTATTATCATTTTCATTTTAAATATTGGAATCATTTTCTAATATTAATTTTTCCCCAAATTATATATTTAGATTATTAGTTATTTTTTTAGATAGTTGGAATTCTCTGTCTTAATTAAGATATTTGGAGAGAATCATTTGTTTGTCGGATATGACATATTGAGTTTTTTTTTTTTTATAAGAATTGAGGTTCTTAGAGTATGTTATTTATTTATTATCTATTAGAAAATTCAGATATTTCATTGTCAGACTAAATAGCTATCTATTCAATTTTGGATTCGATCTCTGTCGGATACTAAGTGAGTGGTAATTATGGTGTACGTAAAATAATTTTTTTTCAATTTTTTTAGCATGAGAATGAATTTCAACCTAAAATTATTATTAAATTGTTATTTTTACTTTTATATTAACAAATGGATTTTTGTAAAGTATTTTGTACAAATGAATTTTTGTAACGTGTTTTATTTAATTATATAGATTATTTTGTATTACTTATTGTTTCAATTATTGTTAAACTTCTCTATAGAGCTTTAGGTATCTGAGAACAAATTCTTGATATTTTTTTATTTAATGCATTCCGTATTGATATTTTGAAAATTATCTGAACTGATTTATAATTATTTTGTTTAAAAATAATATTACTGAAATTGTTATCTTTGAAACTGTAATTGATTTTGTTACTTGAAGTTATTATACAAATACTGTTGACTGAATTTTGCTTATTAAACATTGTTTTTTTAAATTGGTACACTACACAATTATCTATTATTTAATTTCATCGTGAGCAATTTATATATTTGTTATTTGACTCCACTGTGAGCGAATTATATATCTATTATCTAGACTCCCCATAAATACCTCAACATTAAGATTGCACTCATTGTCATCATGCATCATATAACATTTTTCTTGCATTAGAAGCATTTGCATTGGGATTTATGGTGGAGAATATATATTATCTGTATCTGTTACTGGTAACATGCTTACACTACAAGAAAAGAATTGAATAGCGACGAAATTTAGCGATGGAATGACATCCGTAGCAGTTAGGTTCAGATCAGTGATGGATCAACGAGTGAAATTAACAAAAAATTTTGAGAAAAATAGCGTAAAAAATAGCGACAGATTAGCGAGAGAAATTTGCTACAGATTTTGACCGTAGCTAAATGTTGTAGCTAATATGGAGGAAAAATATGCCGCTTGAAAATTGCGACGGTTTAGAGACGAATTTGCGAGAGCCAATTAGCGACGGATAGAAACTATCGCCAAACCGACATAATAGCGACGAAATTACGTCTATCGCAATGGTTGCTACGGAAAATGCCGTCGCTAAATCATTAGCTGAGTTTAATTAAAAATGTAGCGACGGAAAATCCCGTCGCTAAAAATAACGATGGAATTTCCGTCACTATTATGCCGTCGCTAAAAATAGCGACGAACATTCGTCGTCGCAATTCATGGTGAAGAAAAATTCGCAATTTCAGCGACGGAATTTTTTGTCACTATTTTTAGCGACGGTTACTTTCCGTCACTAAATATAGCGACAGATAAATTCTGTTGCTATTTCAGCGAAGAAATTTTCTGTCGCTAAAATAGCGATAGAAAATTCTGTCACTGAAATTGTGAATTTTTCGTCACTATGAATTGTGACGGCGAATGTTTGTCGCTATTTTTAGCGACGGCATAATAGCGACGGAAGTTTCCTTCGCTAAAAATGAAAAGAAAAACGGCGTCGTTTTTTCTGGTTTTGTTATAACCCTGCAATCTAAAAAAATTTTCTCATTTTTTCCCCCCCAGCCGGCATTTTTCCCTCTCCATGCTGCTCAAATTTCCAGTTCCAGTATCTCCTTCCTCTGCTCCGGTCGTGCCTTCCTTTGCTCCGGTCCTCTCTCTACTCTGCTCCGGTCTTCTCTCTCCTCTGGTTCTCTACTGCTGTCTCCCACTGGATTCGGTCCTCTGCTGCTATCTCCGAGCTCCGGTCGCGTCCCAGCCGGCGTAGCATCCCAGCCCCGGTCTTCCTCTGCTATGGTCCCTCCCTTCCAGCGCCGGTCAACTCCCAGCAAAGAAGGTACGTAGCTGCTGTTTATTTTTTTTTTGCAGATTTTGTAATTACCAATTATTTGACATTTGGTGGTGTGGAGTATCACCATTCTGTATTATTGTACCGTTGATTTTTCGATTTTCTGATTTTTTGATTGAATTACTTATTTATTTAAGTATCTACTTATTTCTTTATATATTGAATAAATGTTATTCGATTGACCATTATTTAATTTGGAAATTGAAAGAATTTATAAAACCATCCGAATATTTATATGTTCTCAGTCTGTTGTGTACTATAATTATCATTCACTGAGTGCGTTGTATGCACATATCATGTTTTATTTTATTTTTTCTTTCAAAGTTTTAGTATTTTATAGCTGGTCCAAGTCTTAGCTGCTAATTGATTTAAGCTTCCTTCATTTTCCTTAGGCTACAAACTTTGGTATGACTCGACTTTATGATCTTTCTTGGGCACATTTAATAAATTGTCTTTGGAGTTATTTTCATTTTGTAATCTTATGGGATAATTGTTTAATTTGTTTAGTTTCATTTCTATTAAGGAAGTATTTTTTATGTTGGAACTATCAATTTTGGAATTCAGTGTGAGGCTTGCATAGGTTGATAGTGATCCAATTTTTGGGTCGCTCCTCCTTTCTGAACTGAACATGCACATTCCCCACCTGTTCATGGACATTAAATGAGCTGTAAGAATCAGTAAACAAAAAGGAAAAATGGCTAAAAGAAAGAATAACTTTCAGTTTAAGAAAATTTACCATACGATCAGCGAGGTTATCACACTCATTCAGGCTCTCAATTTCGCCATATTTGCTTAGCTCCTCAAATAGATTCTCATAGAAATCCTGCAATTTCAAATCGACAAATGAATCTTATTCAATATAATTCTAAGGTAAAAGCATCAGGATACAAAAATCAATCTGGCCATCACAATAGCAAAGAAGAACACAAACAATCATTACAAATATAAAAGATACCGAACCACCACACACAAAGTTAACATATATACCGCTTATTTTAGTTGACAATAAACAAAGTGTATATTTTTCCAGTATCTTCAAGAAGGTGACCATATTAATTTTGAATTTTAAAGAAGTTATCAGAATTTAGAAATTATAATTAAATTTACGAAGACAGCACCAACAAATAAAACAATAGCTTCTTCACCAGTATTAACGCATCCTATATCACAAACTCTCTAGTCAACAAATATGAATTAAAAATACAAACACAATTTCAATTTCCTGAAAAAGAAAATTAAAAAAATAAACAACAAAATCCATCTGGAGCTCATCATCAAGATTAAAATTCGATAAAAAGTGATAAACATTGTCTAGCAGTATTGAAACCCTAACTTGTAAATAAAACAAGGAAGAAGAAATAAAATAAAAATAAATAAATAAAATGCGAGAGCTAAACCTAAAAATGCTCCTGGATCTTGCGGGGATCAATAGGATTACCCTGGGCGTCAACGCCGGGGGTGATTATATCCGTGCGCTGATACATATTGGAAAGCAAAAGCGTAGGGCTGACGCTAGGTTTTGTATGAAGTCCGGAGCATCGGCCACCGTGCCTGCAAGCTCCGATCTTGAAGTAGAACGGGAAATTCACCCTGTCCTTCTCCGTCCCGAATATCGACGCCAAGTGCTCCGCATATTTCTTCTGAAAAAATGCCACCAGTTTGATAGAACCATTTGCGTATTATTCTAGGTGTTTCCTAAAATTTTAGATAATAAAAAAATATTTTGAAAATGAATGATTAATTGAGCTGGTTTGCCCGAGAGGTTAAGGGGGAAGACTTAAGATCTTCTGTGCATAAGCACGCGTGGGTTCGAACCCCACAGCCAGCAATCTTTCTATTTTTATTTTTATTTCTTGGCAAAATTTTATGCCTAAATTTAAATTAAGAAACAATTTTATTATTAACTTTAACTATCAAATTGATCAATAGTTTATTAAAGAGTCACAAATTTCATTTTTATTAGATTTACCTAAGAAAGTTACTTATTGTTCGGCCAAATAAGTGAGCTAATTAAATTACCAAAATTTTTGTACATAATGAAAACTAAGCATACTCATTTTTTTCATTAAAAAAAGTGGATAATTTATGTATTATTCCTTTTTTTCTTTACATATTAACATTTGTTTAAGTTCAAATCATCCAAATGACATCTATTAATGTCCTATCCACAAATTTTTATGAAGTAAAATGATATTGTTGCAAATTATCCATTGATACTTACCAAATAAAGAATTTAAAATGAAGCAACACAATCATCAATAAATTGTCAAAACCATATTGATTACATATGTATAATCACTTGTATTTACTTAAATTTTTTGTTTAGCTGTGGAAAAAATGTATATGTTTCCAGAAAATTACTCAAATAAAATTTGAAAATGAAATTATATGTTTAGTCGTAGAAGTTTTCTATTTAGCAAATTAGATGACTATTTTTAGAATCTTCTAAATTATAAGTATTATCTAGAAAATATAAAAAAATATATATTTTTTTATTTTTTTATTGTAAAAAGTAGCGTGGTTTCCTTACTAGATTTTCTATACGATGTTATTTTACTAACAATTTGACAAAATTAACAAAATTATAATTTTTTTATTTTTTATTTTATTATTGTTTAAATTTCCATGTACTTTACAACATACTTCATGACCATATTATTTTGTGTAATGTGAATATAATACAAATCCAATAATTGTTCAAAAATTACATAATCTAATAATAATAATAATAATAATAATAATAATAATGAATTTTGTAGAAAAATCATAAAATAAAATCATTGAAAATATATGCAATCGAACATAGTTGTCGGTTTTAAATTTTCAAGTTTGGAAAATAGAAAAAATAAAATAAAAACTGAAAACAAAAAAAGAAAACATAAAATGTTTTCCACAATTAAACAACCCCTTGTATTTACTACTTTTTAAAAATTAAGTATATGTATGTTGACACTAAATGTTTAAATATTTTTAAAAAATAATATTTTATATTTTAATTGTACAAAAAAAATCAAATATATATGCCTATAAGGTTCAAAAATAAATTGAATGGCTAATCTATCAAATTGTTTACCTTGTTCACTACAATTGTTCAAACATGTTGGCCTTCTTTATTAACCCATAGTCCCAGACTCAGAGCCCATGCTAGATCTGGACCTGGACCGATCTAAAGCCTTAAATTATGGGCCTTGACGGACCTAAAAGTATTTCTTCCTTGTACATGTTACTCGAAAATCTTTTTTAGTGGAAGTGAAATTTCTACTTGAAGGGAGAAAATATAATGATATTAGACATTTATTGCCTAGATTCTTAATTATAATTTACTTTTGGAAAAATACTTTCTTATATAATTTTTTTTAACTGTATAAGAAATTATATAAACTTTCTGTGATACACACGTATTAAAAGAAAATTAACTTTTATAGTAAATGAAAAATCATTTCCTAATTGAGAGAATTAGGAGGACCAAGATTTATAAATTTCAAATCCCAATTACACTTATATTGGAAATTTAAGTGACACAAGGTAGCAAAGAAATAATTAGAAAATTCAATTTCTGTGGATTCAGAATTTTAACATAGTCCTCTTATGCTTAACTTGGATGAGAAGATTTGTGAAAAAATAATAATAAAAAAAATAATGTATGATAGTATGTAATAAAATTGTGATACAAATTAATTGGTTTTATTATCCTTTATAGATAAGCTTTAATTATTCCATATTTCTACTCTGTCTTTTAATTAGAGTAAACTTTTATTTGCTGTTGATCTTTTTCTTGATGGAGTTGATAATCAAGTTGGGTTCATATTCATTTCTAGTTTTGAGATTTTATTGGGTTTAGATTGATTTATGAATCATTTTCTTTTCAATTAAGTGGGTTAAAAATTAATATCTTTAAATAAAAACGACCGACTTGAATCATATTCATCAATCATTTTAGATTTTCTTTGAATTTTTAAATTAATTTTTCAAATGAATTTAAATTAGGTAAAATAATAACTAGCTATACTCATTGGACTCTACTATCTTAATCTACTTGGATAATTAATTAATTAATGTATAGTGATAAATTTCTAACATTATAATAACAAGAGAATATGACAAAGAGATGCTATTGGAATATTTACAAATCCAAAGTAGTTGACCCCACGTGTCAGGTGTAAGACTTCCCACAAAATGGGCATCGTGAAAAAGAGAACTCAATGAATAAATCAATTTTTGGAACTCATAATTCACATTGTTACTATTTGAACAATGTGTGCATTGATCAAAATTGTGGTGTTAATAAACTATTCAATCTGTATAAACCGAACCTGTAAATAAACGGATACTTATTTGTTAATCGAATTTAGTGTACGAACATTTTTGAATCTCTTGGATGAATTAAAAGAAAAAAAAATCATTCAAGGAATTATTTTTATCTCTGAGTTATTTTTCATACTGAATTAGTCAATATGGCAGGAACAGTTTATATTTTATAAAATAATTGCCACTCTTTTTCTTTTTATTGCTATTTAATTGATTAGGATTTTTGGTTGACCTAATAAAATCAATTCATATCAACTCACAAACAAATTATAGTTTGATATCAGTTTGTATTTTTTTCAAATCGTATTTTATAGATTGAATTGAATTTTTTATATTTCAATCTATAAACCGATTCGCAATCCACATAATATATATATAATAATCAATTAAAATTATATATTGAGTAATTCAATTTTAAAGGAAAACAAACATATATAATAAAATTATTTTGCTATTATTATTACTTAATAGGTGTTATTGTTTTATTTTAGTTTACTAGTAGAGTGTGGTTTGACTATATTATTATTAAAAAAAATCAAACAGTAATTTGGATTAAATTGATTATTTTATATTTATTAATTAGATTGAGTTGGATTCAGTTGATAAATTTTTAATTCATAAATTGTGGGCTGAATTGAATGTTATATCTAATTTGCACCAAATCAACTTGCAAACACATCTAATCAAAACATTTTCTTTTCATAAATATTTTGTTAAGATTGATATTGAATTTATTATCATTTATCTTTTATCATGAAATATAACGAGCGTCCAGTATTCATGATTATGCATGAAGACATTGATACTTCCAAGTTCCAAAATCCCATTAACACAAAGATAACGAAATGAGAAGACATCTCATCTAACTACTTCATGAATATCCATCAAATAAAACAACTTAACTAAGAAAATTCTTTTAAATGTTAAGTGTGTAGTTAACTAATATAAAACTTTTGATGAAGAACTATTTTTTAAAAAAAAATAATTCTTTCGATAATTAGTTCATTTGAAAATTATTTTTTTGCCCTTATTAATTCGAATTTTGAGTTGAGTACATTTTACTTTATTTTCAATTTTTTTAATAAAATTTAATTGCAATTTTATAATTTTTTGTGCACCTAATTCTATAATCAAAATGAAAATTCAATTGCAAAAAAGAAATAGATTGAAAAATGGATATATGGCAAATGGCATGTGGGATTGGCAGAATTCTCGCTGTCGGCTGTGCTAAAACTGGACCATGCATAGAAAAATCCAATTTTAATTTATTTTTTTATAATAATGTTTTCTTGTACTATTTTTTCATAAATTAAAAAACATTTTTTCTTCTACACTCTTTAATAAACCCCACATCACATGAGGATACTGACCATTGTCAGTCCCTTCCCTTCCACACTTCTCTTTTCCTCTTCAGTCTTCCCCAATAACACGAAATCTTCCAATTCCATATATATAACATAGAAAATTAGGAATTTAATTTCTGTTTACTCAAATTTTGATGAAACAATTTAATTTTCTTATCTTTTAATTTGTGGAGAGAATTAAGAATTAAAGTATTATACTGTAAAAAGATATTAAAATTTCAAGTTGCAGTATAAAAATAATTAATATTGAGATATTGGGAAAAAAGACAAAATCATCCATACTTATAAACTTGAGCATTAATGAGCAACATTGACAAGGTAACACCTTTAATTTGCAAGAAAAGTATCACAGCATGTGCTTCCTTGTATATATGCTTTTCAATCCCATACATTTTTTTATCCCAATTCCCAAATAATGACAGAAGACAAAATGTTATGAAAAAAAAATATTATAAATTAAAAATGATTTTTTATGATAAATTATTATAAATTAATTTAGTTTATTAATAAATTTTTGTTGATTTAAGTAAAAAAAATTGTTAATATAGTAACATAGCATCATTCATTTTTTTTTTTTTTACAAATAAAGAAGGAAAAAAGACAAAACTCATCTCAATTAAAATGAAAAAGAAAATTTGTCAATATATATGCATGATATGCATATTTTCATAATTATTGGATGTTGTCCTCCAAATTTTTTTACAATGATGAGTCCGTTCTGAAATTAATTTTTGAATCTAATTATTATTAAATTTAACTTTACAACTAATTTATCTCATTTCCATATAGAAACATTTTCTTTTTTCTTTATTTCACATATTTGCCTCTTTTGAATTTTGTAATTTCATAATTACTTGTGCGCTGAGTTTTATAAATAATGCAAAAACAAAGAAAAGATTACAAAAAAAGGTGTTTCTCACTATGAAATGGAGATGAATTGATTGCAAAAATTAACTTTTTAGCAATTAGATCCAAAAATTATTTTTAAATAAAGTAATTATAAAAAAATTAAGCTTAGACCAGTCTCATAACCATAAATATGCATTTTCTTATAGAATGGGTACCAATTTCCTATTGCATAAACTAGCTTCAACCATTGGGTTCCTTATTTACCTTTTACTACTAAAGTTCATTATGCTATCACTAAATTACTTTAAGCTTTGTTTTTCTCTAAGTGGATGTCTGCCATCCAAAACATTGAAGCTATTGTCTCTTAAGACTTCTCCAAGTGACCACACAAATTGAAAATGGCCATTAATAACTTATATATCATTATTATATAAAATAATTAATTCTTACAATCACATTCATATTTATAATGTAAGAAATCAATTCATTTACATGATAATCTTGGTCACAAAAAGGATTGTTTTGTGTTTGAAGAGTGGCAACAGAAGTGCAGTCCCACAATAATTGAGAAGCTACATTAATGCAACCCAATGGGGTTGGTTGCCATTCATCAGAGCACAGATAAAAGAAAAAAAAAAAGTAGATAACCACATTTATAGTATTATCTTTTTCCTTCCTTTTTATATTTTTTTCACAAGAAAATAACTTGGACAAATGCCCTTTATTTGATCGGTTAATTAATGGAAATTTTCCATCATGTTAACTTAGTTGATACATTTACAAATAATTTTATTATGAACTATATTTATAATCTCATTTTTCTTTTCATTTCTTTTTTCTTTTTTTTTTTGAAAAAAAGAAGAAGAGTGGTTTAGCAAAAGATACAAGTCCAATTCATATAAAGATCTCAAAGGCTTGAGATTTGAGATATTAATTTTTAGAATATGGTTTGATATGGCCAGCTGGAGCATGGGATGGGGTTGCCAGAAAACATAATGGTCTACTGTTGATTAATGCTCTATTTGTCTGCACACTAAAATTCTGAATGTATTTTGGAAATTATTTGCCTATTTCTCAATAAAGCTGATCTAGATGGCCAGACAATGTACTGCATCTTGAAGAACATGTGGTTAGCAAATTTAAAAAGATTGTGATGATGAATAGCATATAATATTACTATTGAGTAGTCTTATGATCTTCCAACACTTAATTCTTATTTGGTTTGTGAGAAGATGAAAATTTTCTTTTTTTTATATATTTTTATCTTTCATCACAAATCAATCATGACAATATTGAAAAGTAATTTAAAAAAGAAAATATTTATAGCATTCCCTTGTTACTATTAGCTACCCATTGTTTTTCTGCCATTTTCTTACATCAAGCCTATCAAAACAAGTTGCTTTGGAAGTTTCCATAATCTATGACTTCAAATTAAAAAATAATAATCTTCTTTAAGACACTAATTATTGTTATCATTTCCTTAGAAAATTAGAAGAAAAAAAGAAAGAAAGATTGTGTACCTTCCCGATGCTCAAGCAATAATTAGTATGTTTCTTATTGCAATATATGAGTTGTAGTTACATTTCCATAGTAAATTATAACTGTCTTTGATTAAAGTGCAAAAAGGGTTTACCATAGATTATTGACACTTCTAATTGAAGAAACCAACATTTAGCATCTTTTCTATGACTCATTTTAAAACTCAATGCTTTAAAACAAAGATTTACCCTTGTGATGACAAAAGGGTAACACAAATGCTACATATCTAAAGAAGTGATATTTAGCATTTAAATCCATATTGGATTGCATTGCTACATCACATAATTCATGTCATAGGCTACAAATAAGTGGGACAAAGCATGAAAAGTGACCATAAGGATGTCTACTTTTAATTGTTAAGAATTTGCATACCAAATATAGCAATGATTTAGGGTGTTTTTCTTATCTTTATTACCATTTGCTACACAGTTGGCTTACAAGATTAGTTAACTTTATTTATTTCTCTTGAAATAAGCCTTACAATGAAATATTATGCTAGAAAGTATGTTTTTTTTTATGTATACAAAAATTCCATTATTAGTTATTTTTAGGGGAAAAACATGCTTTACAAATAGAGCTAATTGAATTAAAAGAAAATTTCAAACTTATAATTTAATCATTTATGAATCAAATCAAATCGGTCTATTTAAAAAATGAACAGAATTGAGGAATGATTTCTTTTAAAAACTAAATTGAATTGAGCACTTCTGTCTCCTTGTCATTGCAAGAAGATTTTTGGTAGATATTTGCATAAATAGTTTACTCATGGAGCACTGAAAAAAAATGACCAAGTTTGATGCAAACTATGAAAATAAATTTCTTATAAGTTTAGTGCATTAGGATAATTTCAAGAAATTTACTAATATATTAATTAGTTTCAGCTTAATAATATATACATTTTTTTGCAATGGATCCATCTGGAGATTAGTTTCAACTTTATATTATCTTTAATTAACTATTTCATGATTGATTGGGAGGTTGGGAGATTGAATTTCAATTAAAATTCTACAAATTGAGAAAATAAATTATATATACATGATATCAAGAATTATAGATATAATTAAAATTTCGTATATAGAGATGAAATAAACAAATGGATGCAAGGAATAATAATTTAACTTAATTTAACTTTGATTACAAATACACCATTTCATAAATTTCATCAGCTTTCTCAGCTGCAACTATGGAAAACTAACAATCGAAGACCAAAAAGGGAAAAAATTTTCAAAAAAAAAATTCTCTCAGTTACAAGCAATCTATTTCAAAGAAAGATCATTATTGTTGCCTAAAGAAAAATGCTGTTTTTTTTCCTGCTAGCTTCTCTGTATGATATATTTGCCAAATAACAGCATTTCTTTTTCTATTTTTACTATTTTCTTTTCTAATATGACTAATTAGCCTAATTTTCTTAAAAGAGCTGAAATAGTAGGAATCGCAATCAATCATTGCTGATAGATCATCCCCACTTTATATATTGCGTTGAAGATGAAGAAAAAAAGCATAAACACAACATCAAAAACATGAAAATGGCTGCCATCGGTCGACCGTTGTCTCGAATTTAAGTAGCTGCTGCTAAGAACTGGGGATGATGGTGCCAACATAGCCAATCCCAGTGATGAAGAAGGTGAGAGTTTGCAGGAAAAGGTATACGAAATAATTGTTCTTTCCATGAACAAAATCATAACATCCACATAAGAAAAGAAATGCTGCAAATCCCAGCTCCAATGTGTTCAATCTGTTAAATCACCATAAAAAATAATAATTAAACTGACTCATTTACACCTTCATTTAAAAAAAAAATAATTTTTATTGTCAGTTTCATATTTATAAAGTGGGAATACACAGACTTGGTCAAAATTTTTTTATATATATACAAAAACTCAAATGAATTTTACTCGTACAAATTAATTTTTTTTATTAATAGATCGACCTAGTAAAATACTGTCGTGTAAAAACAGTAATTAACTAATTTAAACAACTTGCATAGTTATATTTTCAAATAAAAGGAATCTTGAAAATATATGTAGTCAAATGCATGATTGCTATCCCATATTATGCAGTTAGGTAGAGCAGAACAATTGTCTGCTTGCAACTGAAAGTCTGAAACCATAAATAATTTTGAATCTATAAAACAGTACCCTGACTTCAATTATAATAATAAAAAGATTATCAACTGCAATTAACAAAAAAAAATCCAGAATTAATAATTTATAATAGTAGGATACTAGGATTTGATCATAATTTAAAATATTATTTCCCTGTTATAATATAGATTTGGTAGTTGATTCTTTTGCTCAATCATTTCTTCAGAACAATTCTTAGGTTAAATATTGAATTCATGACTTCTCGCACTTGCCATGATTATTTCATAATAGGTGTATCAATTGAGCTAACCCCGATGAGTAACAATTCCTCCTTTGACTATTAACCAAATTCTATTTTAATAAACAGAAATTTTTCCCATGGAGACATGCAGCCAATTGTAAAAATAAATAAATTAATAAAATTATGAATTCTAATGTAATTCTTTTTTACCTGTCGGTGAATTTAAATCGAGGTCTTTTAGGCAATTTGAAGCTGTTCTTGTTCTTGGCAGCTTCTGCATTTTTCTCCAATTTACTTCCTAGTTTTTCAGTCACAACCCATTCATTAGCTCTTCCAGCTTCGAGCAGACCGATAAATGTTGCCTTAGTTCGGTGCAGAGACATCACATTCTCAAACAGAATCCAATAGAACAGTAAGTGAATTGATCTGCAAAATTCAACAACATAATTAGTATTGATTTTCTATTTTTTTTTTTAAAATCTGAGAGGAAGAAGATTGTATTTAAAATTAATGAAAAAAAATTATACCTTGGAGTTCCTACTGAATTTAGAATGGTAATGATGGAAGGGATGTAAACTGCTCCCCAAATTGGAACTTTAACCTCAGGAACTAAAATTGTCAATGGAAGGACCACACAGTAAAACCAAAACGTGACCATATGTGCAATGATTTTGCGAACGAAGAAGAAGCTGTATATCACATACACTTTCTTCCAGAATTTCACTTTCTGAAAAATGTTCAAAATTAATAAAATTGGATTGCTAGTAATTAATTACTGTGGTATAATTCCTGAAATCAAACTAACCTTATTTCTTACAATTTCCATCACCATTTTCCTGAAAAGATTAGCAGGACCACAGGACCACCTGTGCTGCTGGAACCTGAAGGCCTTGAAAGTACTTGGAAGTTCACTTTTCACCTACCCAACAAAAAAAAATTGTAAATTAAATATTAATGTATTCATTCACGAACCAAACCAGTAAAATACTGCCTATTCTTATTTTACAAATGAGAAACAGAAATTAAAAAACTACTTCTTGACACAGTGTTATGTTACTTGCTGGAATTAAAATAAGAATCTAATTTTAGAAAAGACTTTTCCGAATTCATATACCTGAAGATCACCAAGATATACAAATTTCCAGCCCCTAAGACTTGTTCGGACGGCAAGATCCATATCTTCCACAGTGGTCCTGTCTTTCCACCCACCAGCCTCATTAATGGCAGCAATTCTCCATACTCCAGCCGTTCCTGTATTAAAATTCAATTATTTTTTTTACAGATTGTTAACTGCCATCTTCATTAATTAAAAAAAGGAATCCATTGATACATTCTTCATGGCATTTTTTTTTTTGCTTTTTTTTTTTTGTATTTAATAATATCCGAAAATTGTATTTTAAAACAAAAATGCACCAATTAGGCAATCTAGTATCTACCCAATTGGTAGTGCCACATTTTTCTTATAAGAAAAATACTACTTGTCTCAAATATTTTTATTCAAACTCCTGGCGAGCATACATTAAAATATTTGTAATTTATCAACCAACCTGCTCAACCTGAATTAAAACACTAGTATTTTAATACGGTTGGAACAAGTTAGTACAAAAAAAATTGGGACAAATAGCATTACTCTTCTTATAATGATGTTACTTGGGGGAGAAATTAATGTCATGGAATCGGTCCTAATATCGACATCATTATTCATAATTGCATTCATAAATTCTCATTTAAAGTTTCAAATTATAAATTGAACTTTTCAAAATATGCAGACCTAGTCTATTTTCTATTTTCAAAAACGTTGTATCTCTGTTAGTAGTCATTCTCATAAAAAAAATATATAAAAAAAAAAAACTTGCTTGCTGGGGCAGCTTTTACTTGTCACATGATGACTATCCATTTTTTTATTTAAATCCGATTCATATATTTTTTTTTATAAATAAAATATAAAATTAATTTTTATTTCATAAATAAAAAACTGATTATGAAAATTAATATTTTAAATCGCAGTTTAAATCATGGATATCCATTAAAATAAGTAAGAGAAATGTGGTTAAGAAATGCATATTAGACTACCCTCGTTAAATTTAAATAAAAATAATAAAAAAACGAAATACCATTAAATCCAAAGAATGCATGAGTCGCTGATCCAACTTCTTGCTCCACTGTGAAATGGTAATCAAGTGACATCTCTTGCATTCTTGTCAACAAGCATTCATCTGCGTTAACTGCACAAATTTTCACCAATTATTAGTGTTTAAATTTATAATTGCATATAATTTCACAAATGATTTTAGTATTATTCAAATTAACAAAAAATCTAAAGTGATAAAACTAACATTCGAACTCAAAATAACACCAATACCATTAAATTAAAACTCAAAACTCACTCATAATGAAAATTATATATAATGCTATTACTATATTCTTTATTTATGCTGATTCTGAATAATATCCTTTAATAATAATAATAATAATAATAATAATAATAAACGAGTTTAGTGTCACAATTAAACGAACCGTTTACTTTTTCTCTCCTCACGTGGTTCACCTCAAATTTTGCCACGTCAAGGAAAGTGTTAAAGGAGGGACGAGGGGAGGAGTCTGTCTATCTCGATTTCCTAATTTCAATTTAATTTTTGTACAATTAATTAGTCCGTTTTGTTTAAATTTTTTTTAAATTAAAAATATCATTTAATATAGGTATAAAATGAATATATTACTTTTTTTTAGAAAAGTTAAAAGTAATAATTAATATAATTAATTTATTAATGGAGAAAATTTACTCCAAAACTTTAAAAAGGGTAAAATTGGAAAAAAAATGAATTAGAGCAAAACAACAACACAGAACATAACAGGGAGAGAGTAATTAAACCTACAAATCAATCCCAATTGTCGGCAATTTCACTACAAGGATATGGTCCTACCTGTGACCTATGCAGCACTTCTTCTCTATATTGGCACGTGCCAGAGAAGTGGAGTTGCTGCTCTTCCAATTACACAATTGCCCCTAAAACTTTTGTTCTCTCCCCAATTAATCCCAAAAGCGACACATATGGTTGACGTTGACCGTGTGTCATGTAGGGAAACAGAGGAACTGGCCCTGCCAGTGCAATTCCATGTTTTTTTGCATGAAATGACACTATTACCCCTAAATTGTTTGGATGGATACGTTGGGAGTATTTGTCATTTAAATGCCAATAAGTAAAATTAGAAAATTTCCTACCCAAACCTGTCGATAATAAAACATAAATGGTACTTACATTACATGACCATTCATGAATCACGATTAACTTGATCCATCATGAATCAACGGTGGAGATTGATACTAATTACGGAAGGAATGATGGAATGATATTTAATTAATTGATGGGGTAAAAGTGATTAGAATTGAGGATTAGGAAGAATAATTCCTCAAATATATTTGTGGGAGCTGCTAAGATGAGAACGTTCTCCACATTGCAATTTTTCTTTTTCTAATTTTTCCCGTGGGACCTACAATCCCGTGATGTACGGTGATCAGGTGCACCAAATGTCATGATCAGGTGCCTAAGTTAGCAAGGGCAAAAGTGACCACCAACCCCGTGATTAGTGCACATAACCCCCCATGCAACAAGTATACTAGTTCAGTGTCTACCAAAACTTACAAATTAAAAAAATTAAAAAAGAAAAAGAAATAAACCCTAAAATATGCATACACCACCGACAGTCTTTAAATATTTTTGGTAACAAAGCTAAACACATATCCACTCATTTAAGAATTTTTTTTCCTTTTCGAGTTTTAAGTATATAGTATTTTTAAAATTTTAAAAAAATATATTTTTTTATTTAAATATATAATATTTTAAAATTTAGAAAAAAATATATTATTTTTTCTCAATAAATATATTTAAAATAAATCCAAATTAAGGGATAGTTGAAACTAAAAAAAACTGATCTTTTACTTTACAATATACAATTGATTATAAAATTCAATATTTACTTTCCCGTGTAAAATTTAATTTGCTTGCATGTTATTCTATTATTGACTGTCTATAAACGAAAAAAAAAAAGAATATAGTGAAAGGGGAATAAGTGAAATGAGCATACCAAATCGCCAACGAGCTTGAACAAGGGCAATGTCAGGGTTATGAACCAAGAAAGGAATGGCGCGTAGAAGAAAGTCAGGCTCAGGCTGGAAATCAGCATCAAAAATAGCCACATAATCGCAATGTTTCACATAGCTTCTCTTTAAGCCTTCTTTTAAAGCACCCGCTTTATAACCTCCTCTTGTTTCTCTTATTTGATATCTTATATTTACCCCTTTGCTTGCCCATCTCTGGCATTCTAGCTCCACCATTTGCTGCACAATCATCATCTCTTTCAATTACCATCTCCGACTCACACACACAGATATAAACAAGGTAAGAACTTTTTTAACATATCAGGAATACCCAAATCTCAAAATTAACTTTTTTCTGGATTTTTTTTTACTGTGACATGTGCATAATTGTTAATATTCAAGCACCTTGATTTCTGGGTCGGTTGAATCATCAAGAACTTGGATCACAAGACGATCCGCTGGCCAAGAAAGATTAGATGCTGCTCCAATTGAGACCTTATAAACCTGTCAAACAATAAAACTAAACTAATAATTTAACAAAATTTACAGGAAAATAAAAAGGTTCAAACTTTAAAGAATTTTGTACAAAACCCAGAAGCTAGAAACACTCAGAAGAGAACAAAAACTGAGTACAAACAGATATAGTGATAGAAGTAGATACCTCTCTTTCATTGAACATTGGGATTTGAACGAGAACAACGGGGAAATTCGAGCTGCCAGATTCTAAATCTTCTTGCATAGGTTCCCATTTGTAACGTTTCACTGGTTTCTTCCAAAATAGCTTGACAAGGATGATGACAATACCCATGTAAAGCCTTTCCATGAAAAGCATCAGTGACATGGTTAAACAGATATAAACCCCAAGTTGTAACAGAGGAACTATTACTGGAGCTTTGATTAATCCCCAAATGAGTGACATTTGACCTCCAATATCATCTCTTGATACCTGAAATGTCTCTGGTATTATGATTCTCGGTGAATCTTCTGCCATTTCTGTCTCTCTCTCTCTCTCTAGCAGTAGAGCAGAGGAAAAACAGAGGATAAGGTGATAATATAGGCTATTTTCACTAACAAACAAATGAAATAAATTAAAGAAGATTCTGTTTCTGATATCTTCAATTGTTAACAATGTGGAAGAATTGCAGACTATAAAATCTGATAAAAATGGTAAAGAACAATTTACCCCTTTTTCTCTGTATCTCTCTTTCTTCAAATTTATAAATTTTACCCAGAAAAAGAAATGCCAGAAAAATCTTAACTTTAAAATATTTTTAAAGCTTCCTCTCTCACAATCTGTCCCCAGCAAATGCTCTGTTTCTTTTCTAGCAAAATGAAGCGAGAAACGGAACAGTATCGAGACAGAACAAGAGACGAAGGAAGAAAGGGGAAAAAACAGAGAGAGATGTAAATGTGGTTTTTCTGTGAAACAAAAAGTTGAGAGCAATAGAGAGAGAGAGAAATATGTGGTGTTTTATAGCCAATTTTGGTGCTATTTGGAACTCAATTACTCTCAATCTCTATTAATTTAGTAATAATATTTTTTTGTTACCAAAAACAGATTTTTCTTGGAGACTTTTAACTGTTTCAACTACAGGTATGCGTAGAGTATTCAATTCCACCATAGGACCACAGATTCTGCCTCAATGGAAAACATATTTTGTAGAGGGTAAATCTGTCATTTTATGTCGAATTATTGACTTGAATGCCCTTATCTAAAATTACCTTATTTCTTCGAGAGATAAAAAAGTGGTTGACTAGGTAGATGATCCCATTACAATAAAGCCTGAGCCTCCGTTTGGTTTCGGCTAACAGATGATTTATAGTGTCGTTTGATAAAATGGGTGGAGTTGTTAAAATATAAAATTATAAATAAAGATATAATTTGTGTAATTTAAAATATATATATTACTTTATGATGTATAAATGATATGAAAAAAAGTAAGGTTAAATGTCGGAATATGAATAGTAACTGGTGACGATAAATATTAAAATAAAAAAATGATATTTTATATTTTAAGGAGATTAATTTTGTACTTTTATTAGAAAATTTTCAGTTATTACAAAAAAAAAATTCTATTATGAAATTTTTTCGATCAATTGATATTAGAATTAGTACTAGATGTTATTTGAAATATTTAACTAAATACATTTGTAATAGCTATTGGGTATCAAATAGATAACATTTGCTCCAAAAAAAACTAAATCAAATACCATCAAAATTTGAAAACTTTAGGATTTGAGGTTCAAGATAATAATGTTTGTAATAATAGGTTGTTATATAGTTTAAAAGGTACATATGATATGGTCAAAACTGGAAAATCAACTAAAAAAGAAAAAAGAAAAAGAAGAAAGCAAAAGAATACCCTAGAGGAAAAAGAGAGCAGAGAGAGAGAGCTTAGTGAGGAGAGAAGTGAGAACTATGAATTCAATTTCATTTATGAATTGAATTAACAATAACTTGTTATGCAAGGAAAAAGCCTAATTTTTATAATTAATTTTATGTTTGCAAAACAGAACAAATAGAAACGTAAGGTGAGAAGTGAGAACCATGTAGCCAATTTTATGTCAATCTTTTTCAAGTTCTACATGTTCATATTTTATTTATAAATAGAATTAATAATAAATTATTACATAAAAATTATGTAATTTTTACAATTAATTTTCTATTTATAATACACAAATTAATTTCTTATTTGTGATAGTATATTTTAATTTCATCCATAATAATATATATAACATAATCTAAACAAATGTTCTTTCCAAAATGTCGAAAAGGTAAAGCCTCCAGCACACTGTGGCCCATCTACGTCTCAAATTAGGATATTTCGTTTATATCTTCTTTATGATACTAATTCTGCAAAAAGAAAAATAAATCGACTTGCTTTTCTTTTTTTTTTTTGGGGTTAAATGTTCAGAAATAAATTTGATTGCTTATTAATTTTGTGGTATGAATCTATTAAATACATTAAAACTGGATTTGGCTGCCACTGTAGTTACTACATTGAGTTGACCAAAAAACCCTTCCATCGAAACGACGTCGGTTGTTTTTTTTGGAATAGCACACGGACAAAACGACACCGTATGAATACCTTCAACAATCAAAAGGGGCGACGTCGTTTGGTGGCCAATTTTCCCCACAAAACCCAGACAACACGCCACTGTTTAAGGCCCAGAATTGGTCAGTCATGTCCCCACACGAAAATACCATTTTACCCCTGTTTCTTGTCCACCAGTTGGGCACCACATGTCCAACGACCACAGGCATTTCAATCCTTCCCCACAATTGAATCAAACAAATTCAAATAAAATTTATGATTAATAAAAATTTTTAATGTATTCCTTTCTAAAAGAAGTTACAAAATATAAAATGTAATTTAAAAACTATAACTAACTAAAACTAAGAATAAGTATTTTGATCATGAATTCATGAGTATATAAAAATATTGAGAATTATAATATAGTTTTACCATAAAACAATATACTTTAACTTGTTAAAATAGTTTATTTAGAAAAAAACTAGATTATAATCTTCAAAATAAAACGCTAATAAAACTAATTTTTTTTATAAGCTAGTAGATTATGATTTTTCTTTCTTTTTTTACCATTGTTTTTTACCATTTTATAATAATAATATAATAATTAAATTATATATTATATAATTATATATAATATAATTATAAAATTATGACAAAGATAGATGTATTTATTATATTGAGATGAGATATTTAATATAATTTTATATTTTAATATGCATATATATTATATAATTCGTTTATATTACGTATTTAAATAGATTTTATATAATATTTTTGAATAACATAAAAGTATTATTTTATATTTTTCAGCTATATTTTCAATTAATTTTACTAAATATTTTTAATTGAATCAACTAAATTATCAGCTAATTTTACCAAATAGGACATAAATTAAATAATACTACAAAAATAGTGAATCAAATGGACATTTTGTGCTTTTAGTTCTTATACGTTTCATGAAATCTTTTAATAATAATAATAATAATAAATGTTTTTTAAAAGTTTTTTAAGTAAAGTACGTCAAGTTAAATATTTTAAGGTTTTTTGTTAAGATGATGGAGATAATTTAATTATTTCAACTATAGTGATTATTGAGTTGATATATGTAACTTTATTGAAAATAATTAGATTGAGTTACTATTTTTCTCTAAAAATCTATTAATATATATATAAGTGGTACATCATGTTATTGTAGCTACTATAGTTTCATTTTTTTTTTGCTCCAAAAAAAATAACATCATTGCAGTTCACGTTTCAGATTCGTAGTTGTCTCTCTTCAGCAGATCGCCACAATGGTGGAGCTTTCATTAACAGATGCTTCCACATTGAAGAAAAAGATGAAGATGCTTACATATTGAAGGTGTCAGTAATGGTGTTGTTCGTGAAGTGAACAGTGGATTTCAAATCGAAATCAATGCCTAATCCAAAGCTCTCATCAACACCTCTGATCGATGCATAAAATCAGTTACAATCTGCCAATAGAAATAATGATGAGGGTTTTTGCTATTGATCTTCACTACAGCCATTTGAAAACTAATTATGTGTCATTTTCTGTATTTTCATTTATTCTTTTCTCGGGTGGCAAACACACCTATTTGGAAATTTTTATGGAAAGGAAAAAAAATGTTTGTTTGGATTTTTTTTTTTGAAAGCTTTCAATGCTCCCTCCTTTTGTGGCAATGTTACATGTCTGTTTTTATTTGCTAAAATATTGTTGCTTTGAAGCTTAAAACTTTGACATGATGAAAAAAATGATACTAAGCTATAAATGATGTCGCTTTGCTTTTATTTTTTATTGTTTATTTTGGGCTTAAGCCTCCTTTTGATTTCAGAAAAATAATAATAATAATAAGTGTTTGATAAAAATTTGATAATGTTGTTTATAAGTTAAAATTAAATTCTTAGTACATATTTAGTATAAACAAATTTTATGCAATTAGTGGAACTTATTTGAAAAAAAATTAAAAAAATTGATATAAATTTTTTTTTTGTATTTACATATTTAAAAAGAGGAAAAAAATATGAATGTGAAAATAAGGCAAATATATTATACTTCAAACTTAATTTTGAAGGTGATGTAAATATATTTCAATAATTTTACATTATTTTATTTATATTAAAAATAGTCTATTTAACTGTTAGTGCTTATATTGATCATAATAAATATTGTTCTTATTATAAATAAATTAATATTTGAATTAGTAACTAAATGTCATATTATTAGTTTTTTTGTTTCTTTTTTAAGTGAAATATTATATGTATATTTTTTAACAATATTTTTATATGAGTTTTTATTATACATATTACTTTTATTATAATTTAAAGTTATTTGTTGCATTTATTGTATAAGATTTACTCTCCTGAAGCAACGGAGAGTTGCTTATTAGTTTAATATTAAGTTTGAAGAATTGGTCGATAATGAAATTGATTAGTTAGTTTATTATTTTTAGGGGTGTTAATGATTTGGTTTGGTCATTTTAGACAAAAAAATTTATGACAAAGCTAATAAAATCAGCTTTTATACACTTTAATTTTTAATCAAATCAAGTAATATTAAAAATATTTAAATAAATGTTATTTGGATTCAGATTGGATAGTCAATTTGATCAATAAATAAATGGATAATATTAAAATATTTTGATAAATATTAACTTAAAATTATAATTAAAATAACAATATAAATATCATCCAAAATATAAAAATTCATTATACTATTTCTAGAAAATTCAAAATATAATTTATAGATTAGTAAAACAATCATGATATTCCAAAAAAAACTAAAGAGTGTAGGTAATTAAAAAGTTTATAATTTTGGAAAACTAGGAAATTAATAATATTAGTGCACTATATATATATATTAATAGAGATCCTATATTATTGGTTTGATTTGCTTTTATTGAATTTATATTTTTTTAATCCAAATCCAAACTAAAAAATTGGTTTATAAAAATTTCAAAATCATAACAATACATAAAACCACCTAAACCATGATTTTCGGTTAGAATTGAATTGGATTAATTCGGTTTGATCTATTTGGTTAATTTTTGTGCCGCCTTAATTATTTTTATTTTTATAAATGTAGTGTAGATTTATATACATTTTGATTTTCATTACATGGGATTTTTCAAATAGCCCTTATTATATCTTTGAACATATTCAAAACTAGAAAAAAAAAATGGTAAATTCATGATTATAATTTTCCTAATTGCAGTTTGGATATTCTCTTTTATTTCATTGGAATTCATTTTAGACAAAAAAAAAATATATGTTTTCATCTTTAAAATACCTATTATCAATTTATATTAGATTCCTTGTTGAAAATATAGATTTTTTTTTTTACCAAATTCAGTTAATATGTATTTATTCATCAACTAAGCTAATAACTTATATAATATCTTATTACAAAATAATTTTTACAATCGATTTCATATTTATAAATTGAGAATCAGCTTAATTTTTTTTTATTTTTTAATATATTATCGACTTATCCATCATTTTATTTATTTTTTTTTTCATATTAACAAGAGAAATTCCAATAATGACAATAAACATGGAAGGAAATGTGGCTAAAGCAGCAATACTTTTATAGTAATATACATATATAGATAAATTAGAAAATATAGAGAGAAAGTTAAGTCAAAAGGTCATATCAATATTTGGTAACTAATTTACTTTTTCAGAAAATTTCTTGAAGAAAAACTGCTAAAAATAGAGAGTTGTGGTATGAAAATTAGAGTTGGAGATGTCACTTTAAATGTGATGCCCATTTCCAATATATTTTATGAAGGCTTAATATCTCTATTGGTCCTTATACATAACAAATTTTATTATTACCGTTTTTAAATTTTAAGTGTGACTATTTTAGATTTCCACATATATATATATGTATATTTTAAGTACCTATACACATATTTTAACATAGAACATATTTTTTTTTTTTTAGAAAAGAAAAAACCCAAGATTATGTGCAAAGTGGTCACACTTAATGATAGCAAAACGACTTGTAAAAAAGAAAAATTTCATGGCATTCTAATATTATGTCAAGATAAAGGGATAAAGTATCAATTTATTCTTTGAATTAATTTTTCGATATAATGAATACATAATTTTCTATTTGTAGTCAATTTATCTTTTTTTACCCCTCAAAATTACTCTTAGTATCAATTTATTCTATCTCAGTATTTTGTATTTATGTTCATGTATGCACATTTTTAATGAAATAATTATAACTCTAGTTGTTTGTTATTTTTTGAAATTCAAATAAACCCCAATTGCCTATTATCAAACAATTGTGAATAAATATAAGATGTCGTGATTTACCCAACTTCTACATCAAAATTCAAATAAAAAATCAAATAAAAATATGTCCACGCCAACACAAATGGACAATATAAAATTGTGCTAATCAATCGGAGCAGAAAATGGAAATAATTTTTTTTTTGTTTTCTAATTTATCATTAATCACTCCGCACATGATGCCACTCCCTTAGGTTTTGTTAGTGTTCTCAAATTGACCACAATAACATATGCAACTTCAATGTTGTTTTGTTTATTCCTCTCCTTTTATTTTATTTCGTCTTTAATTGCAATTTTTTAAAATGTAAATTAGATTTTCATTGATAATTAAAAAGAGTACATAGATAACGTCCAATAAAATTACATAATTTTTAAATATAGAAAATATCCGAAAATAATAAAGTTATCAGTATATAAATTTTTTCAATTAAAATGAAAAATTGTAATATGTCACAAATAATTTAGCCTTCAATAATATATTCACTACATATGTGAAAAAATCGAATCACCTTTCATAGAAAATTGACAACTCTCTTACCAGGAGACCAAATATCTCCCATACAAGGATAAGGATAATTTTTCATAACAAAAACTTTTTGCATGAAATTTTATTTTAACAAAAATTAAAGAAGATTATAAATTTAGATCTAAAAACTACAGATAGAAAGATTCACCAAGAAAAATAATAAAAAATATTTAAATAAATTATAGATATGAAATAAATAATAGCAGATTTGATATTATTAAGCAAAAAAAATTAAGAAAAGAGAATAATTAAGGACTGCTGTCGGCATCAATTACAGTCATATTGGAATATCTTTATCAAATCATATTTTAAACCCCTTGAATTTTTTACATTCATATACTGTATATTAAACTTATGAATTTTGATTTTGTCAAATTAAGCCTCTGAATAATTATGTTTTTCCACATTAAATACTTATTAGACCACAAAAATGAAATTGAATGTCTATATTATTTATTGTTAACTTTGATGGATGTCTTAAATCAGAATCTATATGTTCTTTTCTCTTTTTTTTCGGTAATATTTATCTCCATGAAAATTATATCTAAACAAATCAAGCATTAAAAATTAATGATATAAAAAATGTTTATAAAAAATGTCATACTTAGTAATGATGACATTTTAAAATTTTAATTTATAAAAAAAATTAATTTTAATTTTTATAATTGTGAAAATTTTCTAGTATTAATTCTTGTTACTAATTACTTTCTCTAGTTACTTAGCTTATAGCTCAAAATGATAAGGTCTAAATTTTAAAGTTTACTAAAAAAAATTTGAGAAGTGTTAGCAACATTATCCTTGTTAATTTTTTTTTTATCATTTGAATGATACAAAACCCTTTATTTTTTTCTCATATGGATCCTATAGTATTAAAAAAAAACAGAGTATGTGTCATTTAAAAAATGAAGAATATAATATAGAAAAAATATTTAATATTTTTCAAATGTTTTATTTAGATTGATTCCTTTTTTTTTGTATAAACTAAATAAATAATAAACCATGATCATATAAGAAATTTTAATATTTATTCATAAATCAAAATAATTAATCAGCCGCATGCACCAAAATTAAAACTTAACCCAATATACAAATATTATTTAGGATCTTATGGCCGAGTTATTTAATAATAATAAGAAGAAGAAGAAGAAGAATTACTTTTTGCATAGCAATGGCAGAAGTGTGGGCGGGGTTTTGCGCCTTGAGCTATGTGAATTGGAGTAAGCTTTTGTCAATGTGAGCTCATTTATCTTCTACACTTTTGATTTATTATTTTTTTTGTTAAATAAATTTTACTTTCATTTTTTCTTCTTATGAGCAAAATTTTAAGTACTAAAAATTTTTGTTTTTTGTTTTTCTAAAATGAAGTGCTTCTTAATTTCATGCTCTTTAGGGTTTTCTCATCCAAAAAATGAATCATTATCCATGTGAATTAAGTTGGAAGTTGCTGTGGCAACCCCTTCAACCAGTTTGGTTCAAAAGTTAAATCGAGTTGAAAACCCAAAACACTTGTTATTTTATAGAAGAATACTTACCCAAAAAAATGAAAAGGAAAAAAAAAGAACAAATATGAAGAAGTAGATATAATTGAATCAAATTGAAATGAATATTTTGATTAAAACTATACTTGATAATTGGGTCGAATTATAAGGGTTTAGATCAGTTTCAAATCAGGTTAATCATTCAATCGATTTTTTAAATGTCAAATTCAAATAATTTTTGAGTTCGAAATGATTTTGAATTTATTCTTTTAAAATTAATTAAATTTCAAATCAATTTTTTTTAAATGAATTCGATAATTATAACCGAGTAATGCTCTCCCCCTGCGATCTCCCACTGGAGAATGGCATTTCAGAAAATTGTTTTCCCAGCTACAATTAATGAGCGAACACAAAAAATCCTTATATTATTAAATACATTTATCGTTAATTTATCATATGTTATTATTATTATTATTATTATTGAATAAAATTCATTCATAATTAAAAATTCAGTACAAATTTTGAAATCACATATCAAGTAACTTACTCAACAATATTTTGTGTTTGATAAACTTTCTCAATAACGATAATAATAATAACAATGAGCATTAAACATTGATAAAATATAAAAAAATCATGATTTTTGTAGTTATCGTTTTTTTATAAATCAAGCTGTGAAACTATTATATTATTAGATAGACTTAGTTTGAGATAAAAATATCTCAATCTAGACATAGAAAAACACTTATAGAAGATTGTTGCCTCTTCATAACAAATGGGAACAAAATAAATCTCATGGTAAATAATAACACAAATTTTTATTGTGAATGATATAAACTAAAATTTAATAAGATAAAAAATAAAAATAAAAAATACATATCTACGACAAATAATGGAAGATATAATATTATTGAGCATAAAATAAAAAAATAAGAGGAATATTGTCCGTGCTAATAATGTGCAACATCTTTGAATAACGATTAAGAATAAAAGAAACATAAAAATAAAAAAGATGGTGAACGACTGGAATTTAAATTATTATTTTAATCTAACGACTAATTAACATGATAAACTGTCTCATATAGTGTTATTTAAAAAATAACTAAAAAATACACATTAAAATTATTAATTTGAACTACTGAAGTGAGTGACAATGTTATCTCTTCAAATTCTATGCACCTATTGCAGTGAATAGCTCTGTCAATTATCCATAAATACGATTAAAAACAGTAATCATGGGGATCATTAATGACATAAAATCAAGGGTTTAGGCTTAATTAATGAATTCAGATTATGTTAACAATAATTTGTTAATACCTCCGTTCGGTTCTATATGTCCTGTAAGAAATAAAATTTGTTTATCTCAAATTGACATTTTAGATAATTAATACAAAATAATTTTTTTCTTCCCAACTTTATTTTTGTCTTGATTTTAGGTAAGTCTTATCTATTAATGAAAACTTTCAAACTTTATCCCTTCTTTTAAGTTGCACCTATTACTAGCAAGTAGAGAAATAAAATTTATTAAATTTATCTCATTACTACTTTTAATCTTTCTAAAAAAATAATATAGTCATTTTATACCTATAATTATGCATATTAAATGATATTCTTAATTTTTGTGAAAAAAAATCTTAAACGTCAGATATAATGAAACAGGGGAGTACCAATTACTGATGCAAATGAGCCTAAATCTTAGGATTGTATGTCTGTCATTTTATCAAAAAATTTGAATTTTTTCAAAATTCCATTAATGAAGTTCATAAATAAAATTTGAATATTTTGATTATGTATATGTATATGTAAACATATGAAGGAAATATGCTTTCAAATTAGGTTCATGTATTTGTTTGTTAGTCAAGTTAATAATACAATATTTTTCAGAAAATAATTTTATTTTATAATTATAGAAATGATAATTAAATTATTTTTTAATATATATATATATATATATATATTCCAAATCTAAATAGCTACTAAGTGATCTCTTTTTGGCAGCCACTCCATATTTTCCCTCTCACAATTTGCTTGAGGAAGGTGAGCCTAATCACAAATATCACATTAATAATGTGCCAAAAGTTAACCATAGAGACCTACCACAATATTCAGTGTTTGCATGTGGAGCCTCTTCTTTTTTTCTCATACCCTAATTGCCTTTACTCTTCCTTTCTTTTCATATTTTTATTTTCTACCCCATCTGAGTTTTGTTTACATTGAAAAATTAACAAGATTTTGAAATTATGAGACAGACACCCAATCACTGAACTACGAATTAAACTGAATTTATCAACCTAAAATAGTAATAAAAGAAATTCTAGATTATGAAATAATCAAATAATACGTTAATATAGTATAAAAAATACATTAATATATAAATTATTTTCTTAAGTAAAAGTAAATGAACTTTCAAATAAAAAAAGTAAAAGTAGATGAAAATTGGTATATATATATATATATATAATTCTTAAAATAGGAAATTAATAGTGGTGAAAGTTTTTTCTTTATAAATGCATTTTCTCTTACATGACATTTCCTTTTCTAAACAACTAAGTATGTCCCTCTGAATTGATAGCAATATACAGAGGTATATATTGTCGGTCGGTTTGATACTTCAACCTTTGGATTCCTTTCCTTTTTTTGTTTTTCCTCCTCTTGTATATACTTTTGTTTTTTCTTCTTACTTTAATATATATAAGAAATAATTACAATGAATTGAACAAACAAACTAAGTAATTAACAATTATGCAGCTATATAAAATTGTCTTGCTATTATACTGATAATGGTATACACACCTAACTTTGATGTAAGGATTCAAGGTTTGTTTATCCTCTTAAATTTAACATAATAAAATTATATTATTTGTCATTTCTATTTTATTATATTATATTAATAGATCATTTTGTTCAATTTTTTATTAGAAAAAATATTAAATTATTGTAAAATGATAAAAAAGTCCTTTATAACAATTTTTTCTAATAAGAAAACAAATACTATTTATCTCATGAGATTTGACATATTACATTAATATCCCCTGAAATTTTAAATTTTATAATATTTACACTCTGAGATTAAAAATAGCTTTAGAATTTTTTTATTATCTATTTATCTCATTAACTGTAAAACTATTAAAATTACTAGAAGAACTATATAATTTGATGAAAATAAAATTAATGAGCCAAATAACATAATTTTAAAACTTTAGATGATACTAGTGTATTATGTCAAATCTAAGAAAATAAATAATAATTGTCACTATTTTAAATTCAATAATTCAAATATAAAAGTGCAATATGGTATATTATTGTTAATATTTATATCTTTATTCATGAAGAAGTAGAATTAATTACGCCCTCATTGAAAGATCCTCTCAGGCTAGCGTGTAAAGAGGATTTGTTGAAGTCAAAGTTTTGCAACTTAGCACGACAAAATTAATTATATAAATTATATAATAAAGAAAAGTACAAGTTGTCTAAGCAAAAGATAAATAAGATACTCAAAATTCTTTCTAAAGAAAAAGAGATAAGACACCTAGGATTTCACTTTCTAAAATTAAAAAAGAACCCTTAATTTTAATTAATTTTTAAGGGCCATAAATGAAAGACTTATTTTTTAATTAAAAAATTTAAGTGGCATGCTGGTCACTAATTTAATTTTTAAGGAAAAAACTTCCAAGTTGTAATTTTGGTAATAATGAACTCCTTCTTCTTGTTTTTTTTTTTTCCTTTATCCAAATGCTACTTGAGTTAGAGAAAATAATTCAACCATATTTCCTAAGTTAAAAAAATTTAAGCGGTCGTGCTATTCAATAATTTAAGTATTTAACTATACTTTGATGGAAAATCAACATCAACTAAAAGGATTTTAGTATTATAAATATTATAATTTAGGAATTTTTTCTTCTTAATTGTAAATTGAACTTTATTAATGTTACAAATTACAAAATTCAGGAACTACATGTTAAAATTATCCATTTTTCAAATATTGTAGGTCAATTTTGATATATATATATATAATGGTTTTAATTAATTTTATAATAAATATAAGTATTGCTATAGTATTTAGTATTATTTAATATAACTAATGATTATAATGGTTACCAATGAAATTATAACCATTGAAAAATCTTATATATATATATATATATATATATTTTTGTTGGTCAAAAGCAAAATATTTACTTGTAAGATTTGGGTCGGTTCATTCGGGCCTATATATATTTTAATATGTTCAAATCCATTCAAGTCCATCTACATAAATATCAAATTTTGTATCAGGCCCAATTTCGGATGAGATGTTATATCATGGACTCAAGTCCATATTGTATTATGAATTTTTTTTCATTTAGAAAAACATACATTTTTCTGGAATTGGATTTTAGTAAACTTATAAATATAAGACAAGTTAATCTGTTATAATTTATATATGTTCATCGTTTTTGAACATATAAATTCATCAGTAATAATTTACAATTTCATCATTTTGAAATTCACTGTTCATAAGTTACAAGATTATCGTTTATAAGTTACATGTTTATCATTTATAATTTACAAGTTCATTATTTTGAATTTATAGGTTTATCATTTACAATTTGTTGTCTCACACTTATAAATTTATGGTTTATAACTTCCAAATTTATCGTTTATAACTTGCAGGTTTATCGTTTACAACTTATTATTTCATCACTTATATGTTCATTATTTACAATTTGCAGATTAATCGTTTTGAATTTGTAGTTTTATTATTTTGAAACTACATATTTATCGTTTTAAACTTACAAGTTAATCACTTATAGATTTATTGTTTATAATTTATAAGCTCATCACTTGTAGATTAATTATTATTACCAAACTCATCATTTTTAACCTCAAATAACTTGATTTTTTCTCTCTATATTACTCATTTTTAGTTCAAATGCTTTCGTTTTCAACTTTTTTTTTCACAAAAAAATCAAAATTAAATAATTTTAACCCAAACAATAATAAAAAATCATTATAATATTAAAAAATAATAAATATAAAATCAAATATGAAAATTAAAAAAATATATGTTTATAAAAACAAACTTAAAATATACTTTTTTTTTCTCTTCTCTCTTACAATAAGAATAAAAAAGAGAAAAAAAGAAGATATATGAAACATCATGAGGATATATAATATAATTTTCGAAATGAGTTCTGACCAAACAACTGAGTTAAATTACAATTAAAATAATCTATTATATTATTTAAAAATTAAAAAAAAAAATCAAAAATCTAATTTTGGCTTCCCAGTGACTAAATCTTATTAGCAAATTTCATCACTTAATCTAATTTTATTTGTTAGGTACTTATATCTAGCTTATGTGTTATAAGTAAATAATAATAAGAAAATATTCGGATAATATTTGTTAATTAAATACTATAAAAATTGTGAAAATAATCTTATATATATAAATTTTTGTCGGGCTCAGGCAGGGTAGGATCAAAACTGACATTTTCAAGTCCAACCTTCCAAAATTGGGCTTATGACCTGATTCAGACTAAACCCAATCCATATAAAAGAGAAAATTACACCATTTATACCTTTTTTAATTACTTTATCAAAAATATTTTCATGATTCTAAAAATTTTATATCTATACTTATTTCTTTTAAAAATACATCATTTTCAATTTTCTCTCCCAAAAATATTTTCCTGTTATTTTATGCTTTGTTCTTTCCTTTACAGGTAGTATTCTTCCTCTCCATCATATCCCCTGTCATTGCTGCTCCAGAAGTCGCCCTTCATATCCTATGCCATTGCTGCCCCAGAGGTCAGCCTTCATGGTAATCTGGATTAATTGTCAATTGCGGCAATATTGAGTTAAAAGCAAGTTGGGGTAGCATTTGATTGCCGAGAGAGGGAGATTGAGAGAGGGAATTGAAGGAAAATAAAATTAAAAATTGAATTGTCCCTTTCTCCTTATGTAGTTCTACAACAGCAAAATATTGGATTTATGGAGAGAGAGTTGATTTATATATATATATATATATATATACTATATTCAATATATAATGTGATAAAAAAGGTGCATATTTAAAAAGATCAATTTTCAGAGTAAATAAAAAGGTATTTATATAAAATAACTTATCTAAGCTGATATAAAATTGCACCTTGATCCAATATCTATATTTTCATGGTTGAAAAACAACTAAGTTGAAAATGTTATGCTAGAAAGTAAAAACCTTTTCATTCACTATACAGTTTCATTTTTTTCTCAACATTTAATATTTTTTTTTAAATATAAAAATTTCAACTTTGTGGTTCATTTCCTGCCTTGTATTCTCACTTTCTTGATTTGCATCAATTAAGAATTTAAGATAATAAAAAGTTAGGTATTGGAATTGGGTCCCCTTTTATCTTTATGTAATTTGTCTGTTGTGTAGACATGGGCAATAAATCTGGGATTTAGATTTTCTCAATGCAATGATTCCTTAATTAATTAAAACCATTTTGCTTATTTCCATATTAATCTTTTTGTTTCTGAACAAAACCCACTTTTCTAATTTCTCGTCCAACTTTTCTCCTTAAAAGTTTAATTTGACATTCGGCCGCAAACATTGCTTTTAAGATATCTTGTTTCACATGACTTCACACTTTCTATGGACAGTTTTTGACTTGTCATTTTTTCACAGAATTTTGAATTTTCTTTTTCATCAGTTTGGCTTTTGTTTGGCATTTTTTTGAAATTGTTTGCGTGTTGAATTAGCATCTGATATTATTTTGTTTAACTGATTGGATGAAATTAATTGTTTGCTAAGCAATGTTGTTGTGCAACGTGGCAAAATTAGGATATTTATTTTTTTAAAGTGAAGGAATGATTAGTAATAAGAAGAATATTCTACATTTTTTTTAACTTTTCACCACTCATTTTATAATTGGATGTTGAGTAAAAAATAATTTTTCTTTTTTTTTTCAATATTTTTAACTTTTTTTTTTTATCTTTTTACCAACTAATTAGAAATCAAAAAATAAAGAATATTCTTAACATTTCTCTTGACAATACATAATTGGTTATGGAGAAGAAAATAATTTTTCTTTTTTCTTTCAATGTTTTTAATTTTTTTTCTTTTTTTACCAACTAATCAGAAATGAAGTATTTGAAAGTATTAAAAAATGGAGAGTGTTTTTAACATTTCTTTTGACAATATATAATGGGTTGTTGAGGATAAAATAATTTTTCTTTTTTCTTTCGTTAATTCTAAATTTCTTTCTTCTTTTACCGACTAATCAAAAAGTCAGCGTTTGAAAGTGTCTAAAAATGGATAGTGTTCTTAGTATTTCTCTCGACAATAACAAGAAGAGAGACAAAGACAGTTTTCTTAAAATTTTGAAGTTTTAAGGTTTCATTTTTGGTTGTGATTTAGGGTAAATATGAAGTTACGAACCAAAGCAGAAGTAATAGTATATTTAAGAGGCAGGTTTTGAAGGTCAAAAAAGGGAATTGGACATGACAAATTTGAGAAATCAATGAATCTGTTAGCCCATAGGATGGTGTTAATTAAAAATTCTTTTAAAGACACCAACTCATCACCGCCAAAATCTAAAGGAAAAGAACTGAAGCTAAGGTCGGCCATAGATTTGGAGAATTCGCTTACACAAGGAAGCGAAGAAATCCGAGGACGAGTTCTGCTAAGTCTGCAAAAAAGAAAAGAAAAGAAGTAGACTAAGTGCATGTGAGACCTAAACAAATCCCAGTTTGGTAAACACTTGATCTAAACTGATGTTTAATCCTATCATCCAAGCTGCATCTCAAAATGCTGGCCTCTCCAAATAGTTCTTTTTTTTTTTTAATTAATTTTAATGAACTATTATCCTTAACATTCATTTAATTAGACCAATTAGTTGCATATATTGGCTAGAAAATTGATGTTGGATACAATTGGAGGCCCTTTACCTAATACTAACAGATTGGACCTTCAATTTCATCATACTTATTCAAACCCCAATCTGCTAGCTGCTTCCAAACACATGTTTGCGCATTTAGTTTCTTCCTTGCAATTTCAAGTAACATACTACTAATACTCAAAAAATAATTTTTATATCATGGATCCATATTAATATTGTATTAAAAATCTAACATATTCTACAAGTGCAAAATTGTATTTATTTTTTTTATATATTTCAAAAAATAAAATATTTTATTATTTAAATAAATGACACATTATACATCGTAAATACATATCTATGATATAATTTGCACTCAAAAATAATATGGGTTGGGTGCACTATCTCAATGGTAGAAAAGTATGATCCACGTTTATTTTCTAAAAATAATTTGTCTTTGGAAGATATAATATTTTTTTATTTTTGACTGTAACATTAAAAAGATGAACTGATATTTTATTTTTTTATATTCAATAAATTTTGGAAAATAACTTCTCATTTTGAGAACGAAAAATTGATTTTTCCTTATTTTTGAAATATTTTCTATTGACTTATTTTCATTCGATTTATTTTTTAGGAGTAAAAAAAATATTAAAAATTAAAAAATGAATAATTTTCCTGAATAATATTTTTGGAAAACAAACGTGGCCGAAGTCAACTCCATTTGCCTTTCAATTATTTATTACAACTAAAATATAAGCACCCCCTCAACAACCAACATTTTAGATACCCAATTAGATCCGTCTCGTTTATATAAGATTTAATAATAATGAATGGATTTTGGACGGCCGGACGAACATAGATATTAATTTTATTATCTGTGACTGATTTAAGGAGGATACAGTTTTAGTCATTTGGATAACAACTATCTGAATCCTATTATATAATTTCTCTTCAATTTTGATTGTATTGTATTAAATTTTATTACGTAATATTTTAAGTTTAATTCATGTTTATTTAGTTTTAACTTTAATTATATAATTATAGTTAAATATTTGTTTAATTTTTGAAATTTGCAAGACTAAGATTTGTAATTTGTACAATATCATATTTGATATTTAATTATTGAATTTATATTTATTTAATTAAATGAATAATTATATAGGTATGAGTAATAAATAGACAGTATTAATAAAGTTTGGAATGAGTATGGGTGATGGAGAAATAATTATAAATAGATTTGAGATAGTTACAAAATAAAATAACATTATTGTCCCTAATTAAATAATATCTAAATTAAATATCAAACAATTTTAAAACAAAAACTCACTTAATATTTTCGTATAATTTAATATTTTCAAATTATACAAAATTATATGAAAATTATCAAATTTATAATTCCATTTCATGATTATTGTTATGATTTATTGGATGCCTGGATCGAATTCTATTTAAATTGAGAAACCTATTAAGCTTATGATGGGAGAATTCTAATAAAATTTCTATATAAATTTCATACAAAGTGGTATGACTATTGTTATGATGTTGTTTAAATTTACAAACCTATTAAAATTATGATGGGAGAATTCTACTAAATTTCTATATAAATACAATATATATCCTCTCTTCCAACGGGTTATTTTTCTCCATCAATAGTTAATTTTGTGGGTCGATAATTAATTAAAAATACAATAACGATTACGTGATTTATTTAAATGCTGTGCATATATTATGCAATTAATTTTTAATTTTATGCATGACTATCTTGTGCTGTAAAATTTAATTAATTAGCACATGTAAAATTCAAACTTAAATTATCCTCTTTTAATAAGTAGGACAGCTCGACAAGTATGCAGTTGATTACTGAAAATATTAAAAATCCTTTGCAGTCCAACCTAATAGTCTCTAATCTTCTTAATTACTGAAAATTTGAAGTTGGAATGGTAAGTAAGCATTTCTTATTTTTCATTCTTCCTTATAGGAAAGAGACGTACTCAACATTGCCGATGAATTTTTTTATTTGGAACCGTTAGCATATTTTAATTTATTCATATATCAAATTAATAATTTATTACCATACTAAAAAAATAATTTTCCTAATTAGATTTGTATTTGTAGTGTAATTTTTTTTTTATATATGTCAATATATTAATGGTCAGGTATTTGAATACAAATATGAATTTATTTTAATTAAAAATTAAAGAATATTTTTTTTATCCTTGAACTTTACGAAATTGTTATCCCGAGATCCTTATTGAATTTTTATTCTATTTTAAGCTTGAAAACTTAATTGATGAAAAATTAAATTAAATTTCATGCTAAGTTAAATTACAATAAAAATTAAGAAAAAAAATATTTCAAATTCTAAATTTTTAGAGTTTATTCCATTGAGTATCTTAATTTCTAATTTTGTTATAAACATTCAATTTTAGTTAAATATCGATACCTTGGCATTTCAGGTTTCATACCACTTAACGCACATACAATAAACATCAGCATTTTTTCCGTTAAATTTCTCAATTAAATAAAAAAATAAAAATTTAACTAATGCAATGGATACCATATTTTGTTTAACAGTGACAATCAAATCAAATGTTAACCACAATGATAGTGGTTAACAGTGACAATCAATTTAATTTCAATAAACAGTGATAACGGTAAATTATTAGTAATCAGCGATTTAAAATTAATTTTAAAATATTTAGTAAATTATCGGTTAAAAATTAATTGTAATTTATAAAATAACTATTGATAATTAATATATATATATACTAAATTTTATTTGTTTATAATGTATATAATATATAATATAAAAAATAATTAAATAAATATAAAATTATAATAAAAAATATAATATTTAACCAATAAAAAATTATTATAAATTGATGAAAGTATAAATTATTTTTTTATTTAAATATTTAAAGTGTGTTCTTGATATGAAATACTGAAAATTTTAGTTTTTAATAAAAAAACTAGTTTTAGTATAAATTTTAAAAATTAGTGCTTGAAATTTCTAATCGCTGACCTTTACTTTTATTTTACCAAATACATAATTCAACTTTTAATTTGTTAAATATTAAAAGCCGAATTAATCAAATATATAATACAATTTTTAATTTGTTAGACTGTCAAAAACTATGAAAAAAAATCTGAAACAAATGAGTACTAAATCTTCGACACAAAAATATAAAAATTGAATAGAATGAAAATTTGAATGGATGAGATCAATATGTACAGCAAATTTGAAAAATGGAAGACCTAAAAAAAATAGATATTCCTAAAAAAAAAAAGGAAAACGTACTGCTAGTTGAAACAGCACAGGCAAGCACATGATCATCAGGTTCAAGGCAGCCAGTTGACTATTAGTGCCCTAATTAGTTAAGCATAGTTGGTAGAAGAGCTGTATATATATCTCCTCTCCTAGTCTTTATTTCTTGCTAAATTTTTTTTCTCCTCTCTCTATCTTATAGTAAGCTTGGTTTACTTGTCGAGAGTGAGAGAGAGAGAGAGAGAGAGAGAGAGAGAGCATGAGTATGGGGGTAGTGAATGGAGAGGAGGATGCTAAAGTTCCACAACAACAACCTCTCCATATTCAAAAAGACCTCGATGCTGGTGCTCTTTTTGTTCTCAAATCCAAAGGTACATATCAACTTTCCTTCTTTTTCTTCATCGGTTTTGTATATATATCGTTAAATTATATTATTCTGTTAAAAAAAAGTGTTCATAATCAACTGTAGGTTTGAAAATTTGATCATGAATTAAGCAAGATAATTAATATATATTACGACTTAAATTCTTAATCTTGGGTTGGAAAGTTTGAATTTCTTTGATTTATATTCAATATTCTTGCTATTTGATATGATATGATATTATATTTTTGGTTCACTTTAGTCTTCTTTCATCCTGTTTTTCTTTGGTTAATATTCTTTCTCTTATCTTTATTTATTGCTATAAGTGGGTAGATCACATCAAACCAATTGTCATTGAATTCAGTGGAAAACCCTTTATATAACCTCAGAAACACAAATATTTTTTTACTTGCATCTTCAAGAGCAAATTAATTTATTACTTACATTAAATTTTTGTATTCGATCATAAATTAAATTAATAATATATAATTCTATTTTATAATTATAAAAAATATTTTTTCAACATAATAATAAGATTTAAAATAAATAAACACCCCTTAAAATTAAACATGATTTTATGCCATTTTTGACTCGTTCATACTTCATTTGTAACCTTTTGTCACTATGCCATTATTCTATCTTTTGTTGTTGATTTGCTTCTTAAAGAAAAAGAAAAACTGACATTCGCTTTGACTCGAGAGTTGTTTACCTTTTTGCCTGTAATTACTTGCTTGGGCGTAATGGGATAGACTTATTTATATTTTTTATATAAAATATTAAAATTTTATTGAAATAATTTAAATTATAATTTTTTATTTATTTTAATATAATTTTATATTAATTGGGGTATTATTAAAAAATAAAAATTCATATTTATTTATAACGAGACACATATTAAAAAGAAAAATGAATTATAATTTTGGACAAATACATATATATATTATGGACAGAGTACGGAATAATTTATTTAAATGAAACTGAAAAAAAATTTGATTATTTACAGGATCATGGATTCATTGTGGATATCATTTGACAACATCAATTGTGGCTCCAGCTCTACTCAGTCTGCCATATGCATTCACATTTCTTGGATGGGGTGGTGGAATTTCATGTTTGATCATTGGAGCTCTTGTCACTTTCTATTCATACAATTTGTTGTCTATGGTTCTTGAACATCATGCTCTCATGGGTAATCGTCTTCTTCGATTCAGAGATATTGCTAATCAAGTATTAGGTAACATAAATCTCTTCTCTTCAATATTTAGTTTCATTCATATACTACTAGTGGAAATATCTTATCTAAACTTTATTCATATTTTCATTTATAAATCAAGCCGATAATTCATTATTGTGTTAAGCAAATAGGTTTTATAATTAATTTCATATTGTAAAGAGAAAATTGTTTGTTATTTGATTTCGTGCATGAATAAATATATAATTTTGATTTCGATAACTCAATATATTGCATTTCGTAAAATAAAAGGCTCAATTATTTCATTCCATGCATAAGTTAAACAAAAGAAAAAAAAAATCATTTATAGCTCTCTATACCATTTTTTATTCTTATAAATTTTTTATTTAGATTTTTTTATATAATTAAACACATATAAAAGTATTTAAATTTTATGAAAATGGTAAGTTCAAATATTTTATTACACAAAAAATCTAATCGAGTGCATTTGTTTGAAAGATCCAAAAATAAATGTACAAGACAAATTGACAAATTGTGTCAAGCATAAAAAACTGAAAATAATTTAGTCCTAAACAGAAATTTCCCTATCTAAATATTAAGATTGATTTCATTCCATAATTCCATTGTGATTAACAAAAATTGCGAATAATCGGATGAAATATAAATTGGCTCTCTTAACTTGTTTGCTCAATTTTATTTACAATTAGCTTTTCGATCTAATTAACGTGATTATTAATTTTACAGTTAATTTATATCATTTCATTCTATAAAAAAATTACTTTTTTAAGTTTTTTTTGTATTAATTACAAAACTTGATGCACAATTAAATAGAAATTAACGACAGGTGAGAAATTCAAGAAAAATAAAGATATTTTAAACATGAAATGACATAAATTGACAGCAAAAATTAAATTCTATACTAATTCAATTTAAAAGTTTATTTGAAATAAATTAATTATAATTAATAAAAAATAATCGGAGGAGACATAGCCTTCATCTTTATAAAAATACTCTCTCCTTTCCACTCTAATGTAAACTTTGTTTAACTCTTAATGATGTTTTTAAGATTATCAATAAAAAAATTTCCAACTTTACCCATGCGTTTTATTGAAGTAATTATAATTTATTATATCTTTTAGTTTTTTGAAAAGATGATAATATAATTATTTTATATCTAAATATTTGTATATTAAATATAATTTTTAATTTTTGTGATATTATTTTAAACAACACTTAAAATTAAAATGGAGACTAATTTATTATATGCCTACAATATAATACCATTTGTCAACCAAATAAAAAAAGAGTCAGAATACTAAAGAGAGATAATTTTTGGTTATTTATTGTTATTGAAACAGCTAATTTATAATTATGATTATGATCTATTTGGCAAATTACCACATTGATTTGATCTGCCATAAATATATATATGGCTATACCTTTACTCTTCTTTGGCCCACATTAATAATGTTGTCTGATACACTTATTCCATTAATAAATACTTGAATAGGAATTGATGCTCAACTTCTAATTGATTTGATCTGTGAGAAGATAAATTTTTAAAAATAATTCATTCCATTAAAATTCTTTCAAACAGAAAAAAAAAAATACAATGCCAATCAAATAATCATTGATTGAAATATAATGAACTGATAGAGAGAAGTCTCTAAAATGTTTGAGCACAAAAAGAAAAAAAAGTGTGAATTTGAAAATAATTTTTTTTATTGAACTTATGTATTTATTTATAAATTGAGCCAAATTGTCATGTAAAAAAATAAAATTTTATTTTATAAAAAAATCTATATCATAATAAATTATTGACTTATTCAGAAATAAAAATATATATCGAGTTTATATAAGAATAATTTATGCATATATGGCTTTCATAATAGTTGATTTTTTTTTTCATTTATAAAAATTAAAAACTGCTGTATCAAAAAAAATATATATATAAAATTTGAAAAGACAGGAAATTGATCATTTAGTTGCCTTCGATCATCTAACAGTCAACCCTATAAAAAAAATCTGAGGTCAACAAAAAACTACTGATCATAAATTGCTTATTCAATTTCAATATGCCTTTTTGTAGAAAATATCTAAATCATGTGATTAGAAAGTATTTGGTAGTACTTATCAACTTTTCTTTTAAACGAACTTTAAGTTTTTATATTATTATTTATTTTGTTTAGTTGCCTTGAATTTTATTGAACTTGAGTTTTCTTTATTATTATATATTAAATACCACAATTTATAAATTACCCTCAAAATTTACGACTTGTACAGTAATAGGTTGTTCAGCCTTTTAGAACAAGTTATAGTTGATTTTATGTATTTATTTTTGAATTTATCAAAATTATTTTATTAAATCTTTCAAAAAAAATTTCTATTGAATCCTTCAACTTTTAATGTTTATTTTAATAAACCCTCTAAGATTCAATTTTATTTAGTTGATTACTCATTTGATAAAGGAAAAAAAAAGGTAACACTTTTAGCAAATAACGTAAAATAAGAGATTAAAAAATTATAAGAAATATATATTTCATTTTTGAAATTTTTTGAGCTTGCTTTGTTGAGCAACTCAACTTTTATTTTTTGGTATACAGTGGCTAGAGCTCTTAAATTGTCAATTTTTGTTTTATTGAGCCTTTACAAATTTGCATATTTTTTTCCAATTCATATTAATATTTTCCGTAAATAAATATTTAGTAAAATAAAAATTATAAGTTTAGAGTCTTAATCAATGGCATATTCAGGATTTTAAGTAAGCGGGGTCAAATTTTTATAAGATCAATAAATTATTTAATGAAATCATTATTTTTCAATATTGAGTGGGGTCATTATTTTTATATTTTTATATTTTTAGTAGGGTCATTTATAAATTTTTAATAGAATTAAAATACAAAAATATGTAAATTTACTGGACTAGAAATAAAATTTGCCGAAGTGAGCGGATCAATTAACCCCACTCACTCCCACAAAGATATGCTTCTTGGCTTAATAAAATAAATTTAATTAATTCGGAGGTCAAAAATCACATTCTTTAAAGGGTAATTTCATAAAAAAAAATATTTGCAATTTCACTGAAAATAATTTCATATATATATTTTTAATTTTAAATATACTATAATTTTAATTTCATATCAAATATAACATAAGAATAAATTTAATTTGATTTGAAAATAACATAATTCTCTAAATTTTTAATTTGATACTGTTGATATTTACTAATTTGTATGTGTGGCCAAAAACAATTTGATATATTCACAAAAACTAATTTAGTTGATATATTCCAGCATGTCCCTAATAGTAGAATCGATTTTTTTTTTCTTTTTTTGGTTTTTAGGGCCAAGATGGGGCCGGTATTATGTGGGCCCAATTCAGTTCATGGTGTGTTATGGTGCTGTTGTTGCTAGTACACTTCTTGGAGGCCAATGCATGAAGGTAAGATTAAGATGAGACAAATTCAAATTTTTTTTTTAATTTCTTTGTAATATCTAAAAATTAGAGAAATATTTTTTAACCTATTTATTTGCTTTCCTATATATGCAGGCAATTTACTTGCTGTCAAACCCAAATGGGAATATGAAGCTTTATGAATTTGTAATCATATTTGGAGGGCTAATGCTGGTGTTAGCTCAAATCCCATCTTTCCACTCTTTAAGGCACATCAACTTGATATCCTTATTTCTATGCCTAGCATACAGTGCCTGTGCCACTGCTGGGTCCATCCATATTGGTAAGTACTAATTACTGCATAGTAAAATTAATGACATCCTATTCATTATCGACAAAATCAATGATGGAATGTCATATAAAAATTGTAGAAAATAGATAAATAATTTTAGATTGGGTCCATTAAGAATTGAATCTAAGCAAGTATTGTACTGAAATTTATTATTTATATTGCAATAGTTGTTTAAATTAGAATATGTAAAAGATTGCAAATTTCATATACATTAATTTCTTAAAAATTATGTTCACAAAAACTAATTTTCATAGGAAATTCATCGAATGAATCGAAGGACTATTCTCTAAATGGAGACAAGCAGGACCAAGTTTTTGGAGTCTTTAATGCAATTGCCATTATCGCCACAACATATGGCAATGGGATCATCCCAGAAATTCAGGTATGAATAATCACAGTTTTCAGGATAAATTCTAGTTGGCTTATTTATAAAACAGTTATCACTTTACAAGAATTACAAACTATCATTAGACTGGTATATGAAAACCCGATTAAGATAAAAAAAAAATCCTACTTGACTGCATTTGTTCTTAATATATATATATATATATATAAATCTGAACTATGAAAGGCTGAATTGAATGAAAGAAAAATTGGTTTGCAGGCAACCATAGCAGCACCTGTGAAGGGGAAGATGTTCAAAGGACTATGTATATGTTACAGTGTAGTAATAGTCACATTCTATAGTGTTGCCATTTCGGGCTATTGGGCATTTGGTAACCAAGCCGAAGGTCTCATACTTTCCAATTTTGTAAGCAACGGAAAACCATTAATGCCTAAATGGTTCATCTTAATGACCAACGTCTTCACCATTCTCCAACTTTCAGCTGTCGCTGTGGTAAGAATCTCACTTAATTTTATCAATTTCCCCTATGTCTCTTTCATTCATATGTTAATGTCTATGGATTTTAATTTATCCGCACAGCAGATTGTCACCTCTGAACCTCAAAAACGTATTATAGTAACACAACTGTTTCGTACTAAATAGCCACATGTTTAATAAGGTTTAAGAATGGGCTGTTGATAGCTGACTTTTAGTTGCTGATTCCATTTGTATTATAGGTTTACTTGCAGCCAACGAACGAAGTGCTGGAACGAACATTTGCAGACCCGGAAAGCAAGGAATTCTCTCCAAGAAATGTAATCCCGAGGCTGATTTTGAGGTCATTGTCTGTGATAATATCAACGACAATTGCAGCAATGCTTCCATTCTTCGGAGACATTAATGCTTTGATCGGAGCGTTCGGATTCATGCCTTTAGACTTCATCTTACCAGTTGTGTTCTTCAACTTGACATTTAAACCGTCGAAAAGAAGCTATATTTTCTGGCTGAATATCACCATTGCTGTTGTTTTCTCTGCATTAGGAGTTATTGCAGCAATTGCAGCTGTTAGACAAATCAGCCTTGATGCTAAAACTTATCGATTATTCGCTAATGTATGATCATACAATTTTTTTTTTTTTTAAAAACAATGGGTCAACACTGCCAATCAACACAAATCATGACCACATTCTGGAAATTTGGATTATTATTATTATTATTATTATTTTTACTAAGTTGGTAGATTTTATTGCTATATTTTGGAGATGAGAAGCCAAAATGTGCAGTAGGGTAAGTTTGAAGGAGAGGGGTGAAAATTATCCAAAAATTCAGCGGCGAAGGAAATCTTTGCAGGCATTGAATCGACGAGGATCCCTGTTTGCAGTGATATGCATGCTTTTTTGTTTATAAAGGAAATAGAGCATGTACTAGACTATCTTTCAAGTCAAGTTGTGTGTACAATTATTTGTAGTTTACGAATTTAATAAATTTATTTTATGTAACAATTATTCATGAATAAAGTTTTTTCGGTTCCAACTTAAATACAAAATCAAATGTTTATTTAATTATTCTTTGATAAAAAAAATTGTTTATTGAATTACTATTAAATGTATTGTTCATTTTTTTAATCATAAATCCTACAATGGGTTTTTTTTAATAATATATATATACATATATTAAGTAAGAAATATTTTTAAAATTAATTACCTGAATAGGACCAGATGCTATTAAAGAAACAATATTTTTGCGATACACACGACTTGTTTCAACAAATGTAAATGACCCTGTTGTAAGGAAAGAGTTTCGAACCTCCCTGCAATGATCGAAGATATGGAAAATTATACAGATTAGTATATTAAATTAAAGGGTGAGATAGTATGGTAGGAAATTTTTCTCTTTTAATCAGAGTTTTAAATTCGAAGTATAGAGCACTTTTAAAATTTGGGAGGCAGGGCTTGCCTCTTTCCTAATTAGTTTGCAGCACAATGGATTGTAGGATATTGAATGATCAGGCATGTAAAAAAAAAAAAACCCCTATGGATGTGCTTTGTGTTTGTCAGAATAATGCAATCAAGGAAACTTGACTCTGGGAAACCCAAACATAGTACACTTTTCACATGGAAGGCTTGCATTAGTAAGGTCCACAATTATAAACATCACCCCAGCCTGGGCAAGAAATTCCCTATATGAAATCACTTTTGTGCTGATTCCCGGATTTAGTCTCTGCAATCCTTATAAATCTAACAAATTTTATCTTTTTTTCTGTTACTGCTAAACTTAAATCTTGTGAATATATGCATCATGTGTCCCCTTTTCATTTTTCATTTGAGAAAATCTTTTTGGCATGCTTGCCTTGCCATTGATCTATTTCTTTTATTATTTAAAAGAAAAAAGAAACCAGATGTTAAATGTTTTCTTAAGAGAAGACAGACGTCTATACTATGCTGTAAGCATGCATGAATAACTAATTTAGCAAGGAATCCTATATATTTGACAAGCAGGATTTGATATACAGTCTCTGGAACTTGCAGTTGTTAACAAATTCAAGGGCATTACAAGTTATGTGGCTCCAAATGTTTTCAGTTCTTTATCATTTGCTCAATATGTATTTATAATTTGCTTTCAAACCCACCAATAAGTTCTGTCACCTGATTACAACTTACAAGCCAGCAAATGCGCTAATTGTATTACAGAACTTCAGGGTCAAATATGCATTTATCCTTTTTATTGCTAGTTAAGCTGTTCACGAGTTGAATTTTCTTGAATAGTTATGCATTTATCATTTTCTTCTATGTTGTATGGTTGCTCTAATGGATCCTCCTTTTTCTTTTTCTTTTTTCATTCCAGGTTATTGTCACAAGGACTGTACGATAAGTTCAACAATTTATACTAACAAGTAAGTTGAAATCTCGATTACCTGCAAGCAGTGTTACAAACCCAAAGTTGTAACTCTTGAAAACACTAAAGAGTTTCTAACTCCTCCCTTGCCTTTGCAAGGGCGAGAATCTCTTAATGTATTGACTGCCACCAAAGGCCCAAGGATTAAACTGCATAATCAGCCATTAATATCTGTCAAAACCCAGGAGAGTAGTTCTGACAATAAACAAGCCACTTCTGCTTCCAATGTAGCAACAAAAACTCAAAGTAAAATATGTAGTTGGGGTGTCATATGGAAGAAGAAGAACACTGAAGACACACGAATTGATTTCAGGCGTAAAAACATTCTTTTTATAGGCAAGTGAAAGGGTGTTCAAGAAAGGAATAATAGGAGTGAACTATGATTTTGGAACAATTGCTGAATCCAAAAAGTGCAAGCCCTCCACTCAAACGCTTCACATGGAGGAAGTTTGAGCAAATTACAGAGGTCAATTCCAGGATGGAGCTTGAATGGAATGAGTCTGGACAAGAGCCATAGAAACTGCTAGTCAGAAGGCATGCAAAGCCTCAATTGAATGTGGAAGGTCGGTTTGAAAACAACCATCATACTGAATGACCTCATGAATTCCAAGGAGGAGTGGGATGTTTCCACTAATGGTCTTGAAGGTGACGTGCAGTTTGACTATTATATCAACTATGAGGATATGGAATTTGAACCGCAGACTTACCTGATGATGGAGGCCAGTTAGATGGACTAGATGGTTCAGGGAATGCTCTGGGAAATTCTTGAAAGTCAATCCTGTGCAGTTTCACAAGACGCAACAGGAATATCTAGTAATCAACTGGAACCAGTGATTGCTTCAAAATCATCTGTTAATACAAAGCCTTGAAAGATGTGTTCTCACTCAGATCCTGTTCCTGATCTTTCATGTGGGGTTTGCAACTTGTTGATACACAATCATCGTTCTCCTTGGGTTGAGTCCTCATTCCCGGATGGCATTGGGAGGTGTAGTAATTGCCGGGAGTGGAGGTAGCTGAGGTTTTGGGTATTTTTGTTAAAAAGTGATGCTACAGTGGAAGTTGTGAACGAAACCATAGTTTAATATTTTAGTGAAGCAGGCTAGCATATACCGAGGTTGTGCATTATTAAGAGGAAAGACAGTGGTGAGCCAGCATTTTTCAGGCTGTGCATTATAAGAGGAAAGGCAACTAAGAACTGGGCAGCTGGGGAAAGGGTTCCTCTTTAAATTGCCTATTCGATGCTTCAGGGTTTAGTTCTCTCGTAGTCACGGAATCTGACCAGTGGAAAGTCCAATTTATCCCTTTCCTAGTCGATTCGGATAATGCAGTCCATGAAGAAGTATGCAGCTCAAATGAGATCATTTTGGTGGAAAAGATAGAATTATTCCACAACCTCGAAAGATATTTTTCCTTGCCGGGAGAAAAGCAGGTTTTTAGTTGTGTGCTTATTCGGTTACTTTGTGTATAAATCACATTTCCAGCACAATTTTCTTATGTTATCAGTTGAATGCATATTATATATGTTCTTTTAGTATAGATTCTGATTTTCTTTTAGTATAGGTTCCATCCAGTGAGAATTTGAGGCCGAGGAATGAATTTTTTATAGTGGGCATCTATACTTTTAAAACTATTGAACATCAAAAAGTAAACTTAGGTTGGCTCATAGAGGAGCAACTCATTTTTTGAGCAAATCTAGGCTTTATTTTAAGGCATATTTCGAGTGAAATGTCTGGAGATCAAGGGGTGAAGGATTAACATAATTCTAATCGAAACTAAGAAAATGTAAACGGCGTCTGTTATTGAAACTATAACTATGCATCGCCAATCAAATACAAACTATTACAACTCGTTCTACTCCACATGTAATATCTTTACAATGCTGTCAGGTTTCGGTACACAAACAAATCCAGTAAAACTGGGCAAAGAAAAGGAGAAAAATGAAAGGAGAGAAAAAATACCCTCACCCAAGTGACAAAAAAACTCACTAAGCACATTACAATTGTGCAAAAGAATATCTCAAAATCCCGACCAACCCCCTGGAAATTACATGAATTAAGCTGACCACTCGCCCTTAATTCCGCTAGCCCTTGCATCATGAATCTCCTGATCCACCTCTTGACTTGAGGATAGATGGGTGGGCAGCTGTATAAATCAGGTTTACAAAGTGTATATTGAACAAATCTTCATACATCAACCACCTTCAGATTGTTAGAGCAAACCAGCCAACATAGCCCCAGGATCAGTTGAAGCTATGGCCGGACTAGTTGGTTGGATTACTTGAGGTGCCAGTGGTGCTGGTGCAGGTCCACGCTGTGCTGTTGGAATGATAATCAATTGTTCCTTAATGAACTCCTTCAGCCTGCAAGTTGAAAGGTTAGAAACATATAGCATTTTAGGAATGTGGAGTGAAAGGATGGGGCCTGGATATCATAAATACATACTCAAATGTTAAAGTAGGGTCTCCTGAGGCAACTGTCATTCGCAACTGTGTTCTATCTGCAGGATCAGTTTCAATTCTCACCTGAAATATTAAATTGGAAAAGGCGGTTCAAAATTTTTATTCCATCAATATAATAAGATTACATAAATGATATGGAAATAGCAGGAAAAGAAAAAATGAAGTGTTTCCCTCAATGAACTGGTATTCATCAAGTTTCTTATGCATTGGCCATCAAGTTTTGAGTCCAAAAGTGAACATATTAACTTCAAATCAAATCTAGAGAGAAGATGCATCTATCCATTTTTGATAGTTACATTGCATAGGCAGAATGATAAAAACCACTGTGCAAAAACTTATCCACGACAAATGTATTTCATACCAAGCAAAGCATCGGCCGTGTACTCTCTGAGTAGAAGGTAGTACTCGCAACCAGATTATTAGGATTTGGATCCTACAACAGAAGATGAAATATCAAATATCTATTTTTGTAACTCAGAGAAGAGAAGAAAAAGAAAAGGTGAAAAAGAACAAGTGGCTTACAAGCCCTGCACAAATCATCAACCGTAAAGTGTTAAATAGACTCGCCATTTCAACAAGAGGCATTGGTCTTACACCTCTGACCTGGGAAAGCAATATCAAAATAACAGCACAACATATTAAACACAGAAAATAACATGAGAAATAACATGTTAGATCCTACATGGAAATAGGACTTATCTCTCAATATTTAATGAGTTGGCAACGTCAAAGATAGTTTACACATTCTTTCCAGCATTATATGCGATGCTGCTAATGGAAGGCATGCTAACTTCTCATATTCTATTCAGACCTCAGTAGGCTATGAGTCAAAATATCATGCATTTACACAGGATTCAGAACCTGTTTCTACCTTGTGAACATGGTCTAGAGAATAGGTAGGTATATACATTATCAATGGTCAAAAAAGAAGCAAACATACCGTCATAAAATAAAGCAGACTTGGAGAGAATGAGATGTTCTTATTTTTAAAAATTAAGTTTGCCAAAGCCATAACATACATACTAAGGCATAATATACATACTACTTCTTGAAGCTTCAGAGGTGGCCCTGAAAGTGACCTCCATTGAGGAAAGAACTCTTCTGCTGACACCGATATAGGCTGCAGAAATTTGTTCAGAACAGCTGGAAGGCGAAGCTTGACATTGACCTATAAAGAAGGCCAAAACTTAACTGGATGTAAATACGTTCCAACTTTCTAAAGGCTGGTAACAGAGAACTCAATATTCATCTAATAAGTACCAAGTTAGTGCCAAACTTGTAGGAGAAGTCAAGAACAGCAACATCCCTACTTGGGCAAATATTCATGACTTCAAGTGGACATTGAACCTATAGAATAGTCGAAGAGGAAAACAAGAATGAGGAGAACAGGATCAATAGCAATATAGATATAAGATGTTCAACAATGAAAAATTAGTTACAAGCTTTTTCACCTGTGCCCGTGGAGGGATAGTTTCTGGTACTAATGAGAGCTCCATCTTAAAATGGGCAGGAGGTAATATTAGAGCTTGAACAGAATTAAGTGGAGAAGTGTTTTTGTTTCCCAAGAAAAGAACAAGACGCCCATGCTGTGCCCGCCATTCTGCTTTAATACCAATCTGTAATATAAGTGCAAGATTTAAAAGAATTCAGACAGTAAAATGCAGCAGAAAGAGAAGGCTTAAACATGAAGAGATGATAGCCGATCATAAATCTGCTGAATTAACACTAGAGAGCATACAGAGTACCAAAAAAATTGATAAAAGAAAATAATACCTGAATGTATGGATCCTCGTACAAGACACCACTATCTTTCAAGCATAAAGCATAAAATCTTTCATTGATATTTCCTATTGGCTGCAAACGAGGCAAACAAATCAGCTACCATGAAACAAGAATATATAAGCGATAAAAGCTCCACAATGTCTTGATAGCAGAACATCCAATTCAGACCAAAATGGTGCTCTGCTGAGAGAATGATCACATAACCATCAATTTTTTCACCGTAAAGGATTTGAAGAAGAAATTCACTTTTATGTTAAAACTGTGTTGGTAAACAAAAGAGGAATAAATTATCTAAAGAGTCTTCAACCATTATAAATAGCAAGCATGTGAAGCAAAAGACAGAAAAGAAAGATATTAATCTATATTACTAAATAAATATAATATGGTAAGAGAATGGCGGGAGGTGTGATATAAATAGGAATAGCAGAACTCCTCTAATCCCAAGGCCTAGAAGAGAGTTATTCATCTAGATGTGATAGCTACTGGTAAGAAAATGGAGGGAAGCATGATATAAATAGGAATAGCAGAACTCCTCTAATCTCAAGGCCTTGAAGAGTTACTAAACCCAATTAATTGATGGTTATCAGCCAAGTTTACACATAAATATACAAGGAAAGTGCAACAGATTTCCATCCACATCTCTGGTCTAGGACGCAGGAACAAAAATATAGAATATAGTATAGAACTCGCACAAAAAATTACCTGAACAGAACTTGTCTGTTCTCCAACAGACACAATAGCTGAACCATCCACTTCACTCGGAACACCTTCCACTCCAGAGACTGTATTCTGCTCGATAGCAGCACCGGGAGGGCCTTCAATAGCCAGTGGGCCCAAAAGATCACCTAGAATGTCAGCTGAGGGAGGTTGAGGATCAATTCTATTCAAAGTCCCATTTGCAAGTGCCAGTTGTTGGTCTTCTTCATTATGCTCCTGTCAAAACAAAAAAATAAACAAATTCCCATATATGACTGAACAATTAAATTGAAAATTTTAATGGAAAACAAGGCAGAACTAAAGCATTCTCATAAAGAATTAAGAACTAACCACATTGCTGGTCATGCTGGGCACCTTAACAAGGCTAAGCTGGCCAACAGTTGAAGGTGGCCCATTAGCAGGAGGTAGGTCACTCACAACCAAAGCATTTGACATTTGTTGCTGCGCCCGCAACTTTATAGCACTTTGCTCTGCAGTATCAACTTCTGCATCTTCAGCTTTTTTAATCAATGCAGACTGAACGCATAATGAGAAAATCAATGTCAGTGCCAATTGTTTGCAAAACCAATTCATAAACGAAGTCAATGATTTTTCAAATTGTAACTATAGAGTTCTCTTTTTGGGAACCAATATTGTGAAGTCACTGCACAAACCTTACGCTCAGGGAATTTAGGCATTTCAGCCAATATTTCCATTAAAGCTGCACCCTTCCTACTTAATGCAAAGTATTCAACTGCTCGTTGTTGTATTTCAGCATCAATGCAACTCTCATATCTATAAGAAGATATAACTATGTTAAAGACCAAAAACAAATTAAGAAATAGCAGCCCAAAAGTAGATGCAAGAGAAGTAGAGTTTTCTCACTTGTTAAATATTGCCCAGATTTGGTTTTGCAGTTCTGGGTCAGGGGGTTGACTGTGCATTAAGATCTTAGCATATGTTGAAAGAAGAATTGGAATAGTGGAAGATCTGCAGACATATTCGTCACTCTAAGATATAGCAACTGAACTAACCAAAAATAATAAACTAACAAGAACAAGAACAATCTTTAGGAGTCTTACGATACAGTAGGAAGCTTTTCATGTAACACATTAAATATTTCCTTTGGACTGCACCCAGGCCGTCTGGCAAGAAGGTGACTAAATTCTCCAAGGAGATATGCACTAACCTGTTGCATGTTTTAACGACTAAATAAATTAAAACATCTCTCTATTGAAATCCATCTCCCTGCAGCCCTGCTCCCACTATTCTACTTTTTCCTCTGTTAACAATACTAAAATTAAAGGCATTCATAATTCATACTCAAATACAAACCTTGACCATTGTTTCATGTATAGCAGCCTTGTCAAGATACTCTTTGGCTTTTGCTGCTGCATAAGGCTGATAAAAAATTTCAAGTCTCAGCTGAAGAATATCTGTACAACACATGTTTATGATACAAAGATTTTGATTACCTGCAGGTCTTCGTTGTTTGTAACAAACTGTACAACACGAAACCATATGTCATCACTAACAAAATCCCCCGCCTTGTCAATCAACTGTAGGATCACATCTACATACCTATGTTAAGGAAAAATGACATTATATGAACATAATTAATGTTCTGTAAGCAGTCATTTGAACACCAAATACCTCATGTTAAATTTTGGTATGAAAGATCAAGTAGATCACGGTTAAGCTTGGAAATATCCAGAGAAATTATTCTCACTTAATAGGGTTATGTTACATCAAAATCCTTTCGAAATTTGGTTGTTTCTAATAGGAGTCAAAGTAGTGGCCATGCTTTTGTGAGATATTAATCTATAGAGATAAAGTTACTCAATTGTGTTCATTCTGCTCTCATGAATTTTTAGTGGATAGCCTCTTCCTCATTTGGAGCTCCTTATACAGTCTAGTCCTAGTGTACATTGAAAAAACATTTTTCAGTGTAAAAAAATAGACTTTTTTTTTCCACAAATTAAAGAAAAAGAATCCAAATATGTTAAACTGCCAGTCTAAACCACATTAAGATACAATTCCAATTTCAACTAAGAAACCTCATGTTGTAATTTTCAATATTTTACTAATCTTGCAGCAGGAAAATGTCCTTACCAAGACAAATCAGGTGCGAACTTCTCTGCAAGAATAGCAGCCTTAAGAGACAATTCCTCACGCATTGCAAAATCTGCTGTACTTAGATACTGATCATAAGATGAAAATCAATGATATAATCTTTCTATGCTTCACAAAAGAAATTTCTTAATGGTTTATGTAAAATTACAAACATATCGAATGAAAATTGCAAATAAACAACTAGTACACCCAGACTCAAATAGTACCTGTAGTAGTTCTTCCACTATGTCCTTTGCATTTGAAACATCACACATACCGTAAAGTAAATCAAGAGCACGCCGCCGAATGCTGGAGGAAGAATTTGAGGTCAAGTAAATTATGCACATATTCAAAAATATAAACTCAACATTAAATTTTAGTAATCGCAATATAGGATCCTTATCCAGTTGTTCTACTGTTGCAAACATGTTTACATAGGATATGGTGCATACATCTGACCTAGTCATGTTCAGATATTTTCTCCTTAACAATCCTTGGCAAGAGCTATGTTACTCAGACACTTCAAAAATGAAGAATTACTTGTGTCCTTTGGATACAATACTGGTATGCGTATGAGATCCTTCCCGGATCCTTCACTTTAAAAGTGGGTATGCTTGTCTAGCTATTTTGTGCCTCAACTTAAGATGCTTACTGCAGGTAGAATTTTTTTTATTTTTTCTTTTTCTTCTTAGGCACTTGGAACAGAAATTTTATCTTTATATTTCTTGTCTAGCTATCTTAACATAAATGTTATAATTTGATCAGTCTTTTAACTTAAATTATTATATATTAAAATTGAAATATTTACATTTTTGTATGTATATAGACTTATCTTTGTATCTATATCCTAATTTTGGATCTTTTTTAGCCATATCTATGTATTCTAAATTTTAAAAAGTAAGAGGTCAGACTTCTAGATATGTACCCGTATCGGATACCCATACCCCAGCCTAAGCAACATAGGACAAGAGAAAAGATATAAAGAACTTCGGAAGAAAGAAGCTAACACAATATGGTTTATTAGCTGACAAAATTTATAGAGAACTAGTACAGCCAAAATTACACTTAATATGCACAAGGATAACAAACAAAATGACATTTTCAAACACTGGGATATACTCAAATTATAACCTGACATCAGGATCTTTCAAGGAGGTGATGATCTGAGCCTGGTGTCTTTTGATGATATCTTGCACATCTGTAACCATCAACATCCGAGTCATATTCTCCTGCAGCAAAGCAACAGAGCCATAATGCAAAATCAAACAGCCACAGAGCAACAGTTAGATTACACAAATTCCTGTAATACATAGACACAAAATAATTTCTGCTTCAGCAAGATAGGGAATCAATCAAAGTTAAAGTTATAGTGCTTTTACAACTTACCAAACCAAGGTAACGTATATTTGGTTCACGCACAGCAATAAATTTTCCAAGAAGTGCAACACATTGAGACATCATCTCTTTTTCAGCATCAAGATGCATGACCTGAAATAGGGAAATTAAACATCAAACAACTGATGATTTTATTTTCAATAAATAAAGCTCCTAAATGCTGAAAATGAGGGCAGGACTCAAGTAAACATATTTTCCATGAATATTATGGTAGATAGAAAACATCCAAGACATGCCGATATCTAGGGTGGAAGAAGTCTGCTCCTTAAAAAATCATAGAGAGGGAGGGAGAGAAGGAAGGAAGAATATATAAAATCCAAATATACATGCATATATAATTACAACAAGAAACAACAATGTCGAATTTCCCCTTAAAAGAAACTTATTCAATTTAAAGAGATAGGAAACTGAGAAACCAAATTATAAATTTTTAAAATGTTTCAGAAACTTAAAATTAATTTCAGCAAGTTCTACCAAAATAGTGTTATTTCTACTTTTCACCAGAAGACATTTAAAAACTTGTCTGAATCAGAATAACAAAAAATCAATAAGACTACCAACATTATTCTATAGAACATATTTCAAACGCTAGAGAGCTTATTTAGCAATATCCTTACAAGGGCAAGGGCTTCAAAAAGAACAGCATGTGCTGCATTGTTCTTATTCACATTCTTCACAACATCAGTTCCCATTAATATGCGCTGTAAAACCTGAAATCATGAACTAAGGTTTCATGAAAATCGCATGTCCTTTGGAAGTATCAAATAAATTCAACAAGTAGAGTCAAACCTCAAACAATGATCTCCTAGTATTAGGATCTTCAATAGTTGGAAAATACTGAAGCACTCTCATTGTTTTAACCTGTGCATTTGAAGAAAAACCTTAACATAAACTTATAACGCATTTAGTTATATTACTATAAGACTCAATTATTTTATAAGCAACAAACCTTATATGAATTTCATTTTGCCAAAATTGAAAATAATACTATTTATAAAAAGCCATAAGGAAGAGAGACCTGAAGCCAGGGAGATGGGATTCCATAATAAGTATATTCTTGAGGAATATCCTGGTTCCTAGCAAGGCGCTCCAATATCTTTACACACCTTGGGAGACAGCTCCAATATGCTTCATGGTTGTTTGATACTAAAGCAACAAGAAGGCTCATAGAAGATGTCAAAACACCAAGATCACGTTCATCTAACAGTTGAGCCATCCGATCCGCCCTAAAACATTTGGCAAAAGAAACAGTTCATACAGGCATGGGCAAAAGAAGGTAAATTTAGATAAAAGTTTATTGCGTACAATTGAAGCATACCAGCCATCAACAATAACAACATCTGGATTTTTCCTATACAAACGCAGCAGACATAATGCAGCCTTTTTTCTCACCAACGGTCTGCAGCTACTAGAGATCTGAAACCAGCACCAAAAAGGAGGGAAGAGTGTTAGAATCAATCATTTAGAATATGCCAGCTGATTGACTAACTTTTGTCATCTCTTACAAGTAATTTTTGAACATCGGCTGCCAATGATTCAGCAAATTCTCTCCCACCAATATTTCCAACCTGCAAATATGGAATCAAAATCTCAGTACGTAAGGCTCCATTGATTAATTTGATTGACAGCCCAGTGCAGAAAGAAGCAAGGGTGCTGGTTTCTCTAATCCAGCCAGGAGATTCCAAAATACCGTCATTGTCATGGAAACATTTAATAATGCCCTAGACCAAAAACAATATGAAGCATTCTACATAGCTACAATATAAGTCATAGAGATGTGCACAAAATCTCCAATCAAGTAAGAAGACAACTAACAGGTCAGGAATTAGAACTTTTAAAGCAAAAACAAACCCAATAATTACAACACATAATAGTGATTATAATTAATATTTCTGAACCATGGAATAGCATTCAGCTGGCAACAATACAAGGATGCTAAAGTCAAACTACATCTAATGTCAAATTAATTCCAAATCTGCAAGGTGTTAAACCCAATTCAGTTGCATTGACCTTTCAGTTGTGTTTAGTATTTCTCCAAAAATTTTATGGAGGCAGATTCATTCAGAATAGAAATTCTAAATGCCAACAGAAATATACAACCAAATGAAAAGATTAGCCATGTTATACTCAATTAACTGAAGAGAAACTATAGATATGAACAGGCATGTCCATGCAAGGGAAAGGACATGACCTTCCTATTTTGTGTAACAGCAAATACTAAAACTTCCCACAACATTGACTAAGGATTCTCCCTTGCAACCAAAAATACAAAGATTTTAGGCCAATTGAGGTATTTTCTCCCCTTTCAAACTCCCTCCTGTTTCATACATGTCAAAGTAATTAATAAGTCACTTCTCTTTATACAAAGACATATTCCAAATGCACAGCTCCCAGCCAACACTCAGCAAATCTCATGACTAAATATGCAAGTTATGAAATGCTTGAAGTCCAATTACTGATGCATTAATTCTACAGTAGTTCAGAATAAAAAGCATCTATGACTGAATTTTAATCCCCTCCCTCTCCTTTTCATAGAATGCTGCTTACATAAAAAGTCATATCCCAAGCCAAAAACTGAAAAGAAGCTACCCTATAAGATGGAGCTCTCTACCAAATAGCCTACCAAGGAAAAATGGCTCTAGCATTCCTGAGCTTCTACAACAACTGCTTCATAACAAAATCACATCAAACAACTCTTACTTGAACCCATCCATATTGCCTGATCCTTCCTACAAACATCCACCAACATTTATATAATACAAAACATTTGAAAAAGTCTAACTTTGAGGTTCAACACTGATACTCTGAATGAAAGGAATATCTTACATCACCATGCTTGAGAAGAATGCATATAAGAGTTGACAAAAGCAAAAAATACAAGTTTGGATTTTTCATCTTTAGGGAAGATGGTATGCACCATGAGATCTCTCAACCTAGGATTTGTAAGCTGATTATAACTCTTTGGTACAACATATATTGCATAAATTGTCATTTCAAAAACCACATTATATGTATAAAAGGGAAAAGTTAATTGCTCATGATTATGAAAGAACAACAGACATTGTGACATTTCGCTAATGCCACTAAAGATTGCATTGACAACAATTTGTTTCTAAGGGTGGCAACATATATCGTGATGTCTGACAATAGGGAAAATCTTTTTTGCAAGCACCTTGATCAAGAGCAGATATTTTAAATAAGAACAGATGTCATCCTTTCTGTTATATGCGGGGAATATGACAGCCAATTTCAGAACTGTTCTTCAGCAAGATTCCTTGATTCAAGAACAATAAGAAAACAGGTATGAAAGCTAGAAAGATTTCTTGTTGTCTTACCATAGTCAGTGCTAGGCACTGAAAGGTTTCATTTCTGCCAATAATGTCGTTGCGAACAGCATTTATTGCTAATCTCAGAAAATCATGGTTCTCATTGAGCAAACATGAGGTCACTATATAGCCAACCTGCATCCAAAGCAAGATGCAAATAAACCAATTAGCAGAATTTAATTTAGAACAAGTACATTTACAGATCAACAATCCAAACTATTGAAATTTCACTTTTGTCAGTCATATTATGCCTATTATTGACATATTGTCCAAATATTTAATCTTCAAAGCTCATTGAGGCATCAATCACTATATGCCAAATTGAGTATGCATAAAAAGTTTTCACTCCTTACTATCTACAATAGCGTCCATCATGAACTAATACATGCAGAAACAATTATGTAAATTGGAGTACATTGCATGGTTTATGTCTAATATAAATACAAGGATAGAGATTTTTTGCAACAATTAAACTCATAGAAGCCAACAACCAACCATCACATACTAGAAATCAATGGAGATCATAAAATACGAAGAGGAACTTACCTGCTTCTCTGGGTATTTTGGTGCGGATATTAAGGACACAGCTTCCATGTGACCAAAATCTACATCATAACCCAGCATATAAATGTAAAGCATTTTCCAGACATATTTCTTCTTTTCATAAGGAGTCAATCCCTGTTTAAAAAAGAAAGTCCATAAATAAATGTTATCTCAACTACAAAATTTTATAAATGTTTACAACGGGATCTAAGGAAAAGATAATGAGAGAGATTGAATAAAAAGGGTGTCCCCCGAGCACAAGGTTATTTGGTTTGCAGGGGTTGGGGGAGAGAAAAAGACAGACTAAAGAATATTAATGTCCAATTGAATCTGTATAAAGATGGCCTGGCAATACTGGAACAAACATAAGGAAGGAAAGGGCTTAGGCTGAAATGTAGCAACAAATACATATCTTGGAATGCAAGAAACCAAACTTCAAACAAAGTATGATAGCCCACAGTAATTCTTCTACAACTTAAAATTTCTCCAACCAATCCTAGTTCTCAGTAATTCACAGTAATTTCTACATCAAATTTCATCGTTCACAACATAACTTAGGGTGGAACATCAGTTCCTAACAATCGAAGACATCCTCCTACCGAACTCAGCCCCTTAAAGACCTTCCCGAGTACACAATGCCTACAAATAAGATGCCCGTGGCTTGAGAGTAAGTTTTAGCCTTTTGTTCTAAAAGATAATCTCAATTCCCATAGAACATTCCCCATGCTGGGCGTATTCCTAAATTATAAGTCACTGAAACTGAACTGAAACACTCAAAAATAACCATACCTACTTATCTAAGCTTAAGATAAATAATTGAAGAATGATTGACAAAATACTATTGATGTCACCGAGAAAACAAGGGAAAACTTCACGTTTCAAGCTCAATTTATATGCCACTCGGTTGCTCAAGTGTAGTAGATGTAAACTCTTTTCTTTTACAAGGTTTCCACTAGGCTACATTAAGACAGTACTAATGAAACCCCGAAAAACAAATTATATAAAGAGCTCAAGTTTCTCATTGCATGAGCTCAGTTGAGTGAAAAAACTTTTTTTACTAAAAGAAGTTGAAAACTTTTAAAAAAATTCGATGATCGAAAAAATAGAAATAATAAGCAATGAAGCAAACTCCATCGTCCTCGAGATCAAAATTATGAGAAATTATGGAAACCTAATTGACAATGAATATAAAAAGATAACACAAAACCCTAACCTTTTCATTTTTGAAGCGAGTACGGATGTTGCCAAGCTCTTTATCAACACGAAGCCTCTCCTGCTCTTTGTTTGGGCAATTACGAATATCGCTGATAAACACAGAGAGACCTCTCATGCCCGAAAGCGCCATTTTCTATCAGATCCAGCAAGAGAGGTATGTCTACCTTCTCTTCCAGCTCCAAAATTCCGATATCGTCTCTTTCCCTTTCCGAAACCAAAGCACAGAGATATAATGAGATCCAAGACGAAGATGCAGAGGGATCTTCAATGGAGATCTGGGTATAACTTGAAGAAGAGACGAATAGAGAGAGAAAGAATGCTATGATCTGAAGAGAGAAAGAGAGAAAAAAAAATTCTATTTAGACAGAGAAAGAGAGGTGGACTGAGAGGAAATTTGGAAAAGCCGTCGGGGCTTTGCGGGAGACGACTTTTATTTTACTATTTAGCCCTTCATTTTTATTCATTTTTCAATTTCATCCTCATTTTTTCCACTTATTCACCTAATACTTTTTTCGAGAAAAATAAAATCTTTTTCTTTATATTCTCTTATTTTAATTTGTAATATATTCTAGAAAAAATTATTATTTATTCCTGAAATTTGAACTATTGTATTAGTACTTTCTAATATTTAAAAATTATCTAATCGGCTCCTTCATTTTATTTTACTATTATGTGATTCGGTTAGATTTTTTCTAAAAAAAAGTTAAATTTTAGATTTTCTGTTGGAAAAATATTAAATTGTAATGAAATAATAAAAAGAAAATTATTATTTACTCTTGAGATATGCCTATTGTACTAGTATCTCTAGACAAAAAAATTATTCTTTCTATAAATTTAACATAATTATTACAAAATTTAACAAAAATAAAATAAAATAAAAATGATCGATCGTATAATTTTTGAATTTCATATAATACTAATATAATAAGTCAAATCTCAAACAGTAAAATAGTAATTTTCTTTACCTTCTTTAAATTGATTAATTTATTTGATGAATTAGTTATTATCTTTTTTTTAGAAAATATATTAGTTATTATCAACTTTCTGAAATGTACTTCTACATAATTTTGTTTTTACATAAAAGTTTAAATATGATATTTTAGAATTTTGTTTTTCACTTTTCCATAGAAGGTTATGACCTCTGGGTCATTACACCTTGATATCAGAGTTCAGTCCGAGCAAACGCTATCCACTAGCTAATTTCAATGTCAATTGGTCCTCATTCACTCAAATGGCAACTGATCCACACAATAGATGGAAGATCGATTCCAATTCATGAAATCACGACTACTAAAAATTGAAAATATCTTAAGAGAATCTTGAACATCTATTGATATCCAAGAGATCATAACAAAATTTCAAGTCACATCAATATTGTCTCAAATTAGATTCAACTTGTTTTCTCCCAAGATTGAATGAAAATTGAACTGTTTTTTCAAACATGTTAATGAGGATGACAACACTATGATATACAAATCAGAGTTGTAATCCATTGAAGAACAACTTCTTTTGATCGTTGCACAACTCCAAAAGCTGGAAATGTCCAAAAGAATAATAAATGACAAAAATAAAAAATGAATCAAAACCTTCAAAATGAATTACTGCCATAAGTGGAACAAGAAATTCAGATCACCAAAATTGAAGGTATTTCAATTTCTTCAAAACCTAAAGATTCAAAAATCCTTGGATTAAACAGCAAAATGATAATTGAAGATGATGATAGTCATAGTGTTGAGTTGAATAAGGGAAACAATGTTGAAAAAATGGAAAGTTGTAAGAACGAAGCACAAATTCTAACAAAAAATAAAGATTTATGGCTTGTAGATTTTTATGAAAATGCCTAAATGAACTATATTTTGCCAAAACTCTCAATGGGAAATACTAAAGCAGATTTCCTCAATTTTACTAATACTAAAATTTTATAGGATCAGAAAGAGAAAATGATAGAATTGATGATATGGGTCATGTTATGGGTTGCTATGGTTTTCTTAAGCTTAAATGGCTAAATCTTTTTCTTATACTCAAATAGATGAAGTTTGAAATATGGAGAAGGCATAGAAAAAGAATTAAATTGTTATTTTGTATTTTAATCTACTCCAAATATAACACTCTCTTACTATAGCAACAAGAACCCGGACAAGGGGATGTTATGCTAACTTTCTCGAAAATATATTTATTGATCATTGAAAAGTGAAACATTTTTTCTAAAACTTTACACATAATAATAACATAATAGACGAAAAATCATGTACATTTTATATACAAAAATATTATTTACAAAACATTTATACTTATGAAAAACACAGAGTTTACTTTACATATAACTTATAAGAAATTACATAACAGAAAGAATAAAAGATGTGAAACCAACTGTGTATAAATATGATTGTTGTACTAGATGAAATCATCATTAGTTATATCTACTTTCTATTAGTTTATCTTCATTATATCTGCCCAAAAGAAACTTTTACGCTAAACACTAGACTTAGTGGTACATATAAATAAAGTAGCATACAACTATATGTCATTTTAACTTATACATCATGTAAACATAATTTTTCTATATTTTTATGCATTATGCGATTATTTCATACAAATACATCATCATATCATGTATAAGTAATTAAAATATATAATTCATACAATATTTTTTATATAATTCTCAGTGTAATTACGCCCATAACACCTATAACCAAACTAATAATCAAGATAATGGGGTAGGTCATTCAGACATAATAAAATCGTTACCCAAGCATATTAAAGAGTGTCATCACCGACATAATATATGTTCATAATTGACATGTCAAACTATTTAATATTCTAGTTCTAGACTAAGTTTTCTACTTTTTACCATTACTTTTATTCAATTTATAATCCTTTTATTTCATAAATTTTATAAATATAATGACTCAGTTGATCACATAATTACTCAATGAAAATATCATTTGCATAATATAATAAGATCCAAATTAATTTACATATTAAAATTTTCAATTTATATTATGCTTTATTACTAGCAGAATTCATGCTTAGTTTTATATCTCAATTTTGGATTTGTTCTCATTCGAATTAAATTAAATTGTCTTCTGACTCTGGATCTTAACTTTAATATGAAATTTGAATCATTTAATTTTAAATTCTGTAGCAAAAGTTATAGGCATTTAAACATCAATTGTTCACTAAAATTCTATCCAGAATTTCCAATATAGATTTTAGGTCATACATTAATATCCAAATTAAACATAGTTACAATTAAAATCAAGTTTCATATTCTTCATAAAAGTTTTAGTCCTACGCTATGGTTTAAGTTTCAAACCCAACAAAAAACACACTAATCTGAATTTCAGAACTTAAGTTATAGTAATATATATACAAAATGATCTATAGAAATTTAGCAAAAACACACAATCAACATAACTCATTTTGACCAAGTTCATGCAAAAATTACAAAACCAAATTCATTCTAATTACAAATAACATATCAAATATTTAAATCATGAGAACATATAAAAATTTATAGGTTATCGCTTTAAGTTATGTACTTACCTCTTTGTTTCCTTTTCTTTTACTCACTATGTCTCTTTTTTCTTTCTCTTGCTCATTTGAGCTTGATATTTCTTAACCTGAGCTCCTAACTTCATTTAAACCTTCATTTTCTCATACATATTTCTTAATATAAAAATACCATTAAAAACCTTCATTTTATCATACATCTCTAAACTTTATTTTTTTTCTCTTAAAACCTTGAATTCTCTCTTTTTAAAACAAGTTTTAAATGAGCTCAAAACATTATCTTCGTTTAGAGAAAGCTAAAAATGAGATGAAACCACTTTATCTTCATTCTTTTCTTCCCATGGTGAAACACCAGAGGTTTCTCTCTCTTCTTTTCTTACCTATCTCTCTTTCTTTTTGTTTCTTTAAGCTTCCTCAAGCTTAATTATGTAAGAAAATGGCCTTATCTTGCCTTTCTCTATCTAAAAGCAAGATTTTGGTTATGGAGGATGAGAGAGATGTGGAATTGGTTATTTGAGCAGAAAATAATTGAAAGAAACGAGATAAGAAAGAAGAAGAAATGAAGAAATGAAGGAGAATGAAAGTCTTCCTGTGGAGTCCACTATAAGACTTTAATACTTTGATATTTTGGACTAATTAGCATTTTAATCTTCCTTTTTATTTATGGTGGTCATCCAACTCATGGTTATTATATCCAATTATAAGTTTAATTGATAATTATCCCAATTAATTCTCTAATTTTCGGTAAATTATAAATTTATCTCAAAATTTTTTAAATTTTAAATTTTAGTCTTTTATTGTATTCTAATATCTTTAAACACTTTACTATGTATTTTATATAATTATTTGTATTTATTTTGATTATTTTCTAGTTAAAATATGAATTTAGACTTTAATCGGTCAAATGCACAGATTTGGCGACATGTGCAACTCAAAACCTAAATTAGCTAATATGACACCCAATTTGCATATCTACATCTTGAAGATAAGGTGGCACTCAATGGGGAGGGTATTGTCATGATCCAAGATGAGAATGAGGAATATAATATGGTCCAACAAGAGGAAACAAAAGTACTAGAAGAATAAGGAGAAATCCAATCTAGTGAAGAAATGAAAACCCAACTCAAAGATGAAGTATAAGTCCAGCTCAAAGAAGAGATTCAACTTAACGAAATTCTAGGAGAAATTCAACCCAAAAAAGTGGTGCGAGAATCAGGGTAAGAGGACAAGCCTCTAGAAAGCTAGTTGATGAGATTCTTGCAACAATTGACAATAACTATTAGATAAGGTTGTTATGGATTAGTTTTAAAAGTTAGTTAAATAATTGTTGATTTTTATGCATTGCTTAGATGACATCTTATTTGCCATTATGGTAGCATATCATTAGATAGGAATTGGTGTAATGAGCTATCATTTTATTTCTAAATTTGCCTATAAATATAAAAGATGTAAATGAATTCATTAGGCATGAAATGAATAGTAAAATTTGAGTTCTCTCTCAAAAGTTACTCTTTCGTCTCACTCCCTCAATCCCCCTATCTCCTATCTCTTTTCTCTCATAATTTATGCTTCTGCTATTTCTCACCCTACTCTCTTCTTTTAAATCTATTATACTGGTTGGTTGTGACCTATAGGTCATTACAGAGTTGCACTTGAAGACTAACGATATATTTCACATATATTATTATATTTTTTTAAAGATGTTGAAATAAATGGCTTTAATATTATATTGAATTTGATTTTTTTCTTTTTTAAGTTTATTTTTTATCATTTTATAATAATAATATAATTATTAAGTTATTTAATATGTACATATATAATAATAATGAAATGTTATATGATAAAAATAAACGTATTTATTATATTGGGATGATATATTTAATATAATTTTTATATTATTTAATATGCATATATATTACATAATTCGTTTGTATTATGTATTTAAATAGATTTTATATAATATTTTTAAATAATATAAAGATATTTTTTTTATGTAATTTTATACTTTTCAGCTATTTTCTTAGCTAGTTTTACCAAATACTTTTAATTGAATCAACTAAATTATTAGTTATCAGATTTTCAGTTGTTAAATTATTAGTTGCTACTAGATTATCAGGTAACCGCTAGATTATTAGCTAGTTTTACTAAATAGAGATTTAGAAAATAAATTTTTTTATTATTTTTAAAAAAAATATAACATAGATGCCACATGTCAATGTCCTATTGGCAGCTGCATACATGTTAACGTTTCTATTTATGGGACAATTATATGTACCTAGTTCAAACTTTAAAAAAATTTATTGTAATAAGTCAAAGTTTAAAATCGAATTATATTTTAGAATTTTTTTTCCGTGTCGGGCAATACTCTAAAGGGCGGAAAAACATTCTTTTAAAAGTTTTAAGGTAGTTGTATATTTAAATCTCGAATTTGAAATTTTTAGTTAATTAGAAAAATTTTGTGTTCACTCATGTATATTCTTTTGAATTATTTTAGGTCTTTTAGCCTATTGTCATCCTTCTTTGGATGTACACGATATTTGCCGCAATAGTTGAATATGGAAAGTCGCCATAGGCTTCTCCCCATATATAGCTAGATATATTAGTAACTTTTATCTCTATTCAAAACCTTAAACCACAGCTAATTTTATGAATTTTACCCTATTAAATATTATATGATACAACTATTATAACCCAAAATCTAACCTCCAATATCACAATAAAATACCGAAAAAAACTAACCTTAAATTTCTGAGTTCTAACACTATTTCTTGGATGGAAATGGCAATGACGAAGCCAAAAAAATACGTAAGGCTTCTTGACAAAAAGGTGATACTAACGCGCATGGTCATCTATCTTCCTTCCTCTTTCCAATTCTCTAGTCTGCTAGCTGTCCCTTTGCGTGCGACAGTTAGTTCAAAGAAGTGACATGCCGTTATTGTACCCCGCTCCACTTTGCCCAATCAACAAACTGCATGCCACCATAAATACTGTTGGAAAATCGTACAACAACAGTAAACGCCATTGCAACAGGAGGGGCCTGCTTTGCCAAAGCTGATGCTTCAACCAGACGTTCCAATCCGTTAATGATTTGGTAACGAGTGTTGGAAGATACAGCAAGAAAAACACCTGATCAACAAACCAAAGCATAAGGGGAGAAGGAATGAGACTTGAGGATTACTAAGAACTCATTACATGAATAAGCTGACTACTATGCAGATGGAAGGCAACAAAAACCAAGTCGCACTTGAGTAATCTTTCGAAGTTTTTCAATGTAATTCTACTGTAACGATGCACTACCAACTACAGAAAAATCTTCATCTTAATATTTCATTTTAAACCTGAACTAAACACACAACACCATTGGCATGGTTTGCCAAGACCATTAGAAAAAGATCAGATTCATCAGAAAAACTTAAAACAAATTACTCAGAATGGAATTAGAAATCAAAAGTTGGAAGCTCTATATTGGATATAGCCATAACCCAAAGGACAGCATTTTATGTAACATACAATATAAATTTCAAACTAATGTTCAGATATAACAATGAACAAAAACTGAAGAGCAATCATCTAAACAGAATTGTAGCACATGGCAGCCATTATAAGATTACCAATGCTTTCAACAAATACTTTAACCATAAAAATAGCCTACACCAAAAAATATTTCATTATAATAGAACTCCTTGATAATTGGGTTACTATTTCTCAGCATATGATGTTCTTCAACCGATTAGCTGGCTGGGGGGAAGCGTAATCAGTAAACTTCCCTACATACATTAAAAGATGCATTATTATTCTTGCCGAAAAGTTTAATTGGACCTTTCAATAAGACAAAAATACATGATATACAGTATAAATTTTAAACTCATTTTCAGGTATAATAATGAAAAAAGAATTGAAGAGCAATCATCTCAATAGAACTATACGGCTTGGCAGTCATGATCAGATTAGCAATGCCTTGACCAATTAGTCCACAACCAAAGCCAACTGAACCATATAACACACCCTGAGTCCACCAGTGTACAATTAATTACATCAGAATTAGAACTTAAAATTAAATCAACTTAGACAACAGCTTAGGCAAAAAAGCCTAAGAGTTAAGTATGGAGCTTGTGTTTAATTTAAAAAAAATTAAATAAATGAATGAACAAAAAGGTCATGATATTAGATATCATTGAAATAATGAAGATGGACTATCACTTTGAGGATCCAGAGCAAAATGCAAGTAAATAATCATTATTGAACAAATAGGATATGTGTAGCAATGTGCTGCTTCACTGAGAATTTACATCCTGGCCTTGAAATGACTGATTGTTAGTGAAACAATAAATGCAAGAAAAACTCTGCAAGAAGAGACAGCAAATAGAAAAGAGATATAGATGAGTTATCCATTCGCACAACTGCTTGGGTCCTGCTGCAGAACAAGGGTTCTCACATGACCGTCCACAATATTTTTTTGAAGATTTATATATATAGTTTTGTAATGTAGCTAAGTAATGAAGAAATAAAATTTTCCTTATCGCTAGATTGCAACCAGGAAGAGAAGGTCCTAGTATCAAATCTATACAGTAATGTTTGTTTTGTTCACAGCCCTGGATCAGTTCTTAATTGATGGAGATGAAGCTTCAGTATGAGACATCTCTTAGAACAATGCTGGTAACATTTATACCTACAATCTGAAAGTTGTTACTGATATTGCATTTCCACACAAACCTATAACTTGCAACCGGAATCTGCTTGGGTCATGCTATTATTTTAATTTTTTTTTTCAATTTCAATAGTTTGACGATTGAAGCAAGCCGTTACACTATCATTAGGCCTGGATTTACCCAAGGAAAAGCAGATTATATTACAATTAAAGGCATCCCTATGTAACGAACGAATGTAGCACAACGTAAAAACAATTACCATCAGGCAGAAGAAAATTACCTTTCATATCAAAATTGTAATAACTAATAAATCACATAATATATAGTTGCTGGCACAAGAAGAATATCTGCTGGGAAGAGCTGCACAAGCCTGTTGTGTATTTCCAAATAAACCTCTTGACACAGATGGCTGGCCAATACGACGACCAAAGCAATGTCAACCAGAATGCCAACCAAAAGATCAGCTGCATACAACTCAAACTCTGACCAGAAATCCTTGCCCCTTTTCTGAACTTCAGCGAATGTTGCACAACAAGAATCAATAACTACCTTCCATATCAACAAGAGCGTTTCAAAACACAAGAAGCAAGCTTGTCACATTTATAACAAGGAGTCCTTCAAAACTTGTAACAACTGAAACCAAGGCATCCATACAAATTCCTTATATCAACAAACTACATATCAAATACAAATTCAAATGCTCGAAGATAATTGAGATGGAAGGAGATGACACAATAATCAGAATAACTAATGGGATTAGGATTACAATTAAAAATTTACATTAAATCAGATTACCCTCATCAAACCTCTGTTCCAACTTTGAAAAGAAAAGAAGGATCAGCCAGCATTCGGTTGCGTAACATGATACAGTACTTCATCAAAAATCCGAGAGGCCAAACAGATCCCTGCAACTCAAATGCCAAAAAAATAATAAACAAACAATCAAAACTTTCTTCTATATTGTTTTATTACTTTTCAACATCAAAATACAAAATCCAACAAAATGGTTTTCATTTTCACGCTTATAAACCTGCAAATCCAGGTATCTAATCAAACATTTCGCGTATGCCCGTGGTCCTTGCAGCCTCTACCATATCCGCCGGAAGTTGAACTCCGCGCATTTCCGCTTCCTTCATCACTTCTTCAAATCTCATTATCCTTTTCTTCTTTCTATCACTCTCATCTCCTCCTCCGCCACCACCGCCTCCTCCGTCGCCACCTACACAATCACCAGAATCCGCACAAATCACAACCACCGCCATCAATTCTCAAGTCCAAAACTCGTTCCTCCCCAATCAAATTACCATCTTTTCCCGCACCCGATGAATCTGCGGTCATACTAAAGCAGTGGAATCTCGAAACAGAGTGAGTTCGAGAGTATGAGAGGACAAATTTTGTTGGATTAGAAGCTTGAAAGGAAGAAGAAAATTTAACCATACATTGGATGATGGTAACAGTGGTGGTGGCTTCGTTAGAGAAGCAGTAAGAAGGCGGGAGATTAAAGCTCAGTGAAGAATTAAGTGGCATTGTTGTCACTAGTAGTAACTCTTTTGAGTTGGGTCTATAAATTGAAAAGGAAGAAGATATGTAAATATTTTAGAAAATACGAGGAATCAGAGAGGACAAAGCAATGGGTATAAAGTACAAACTATAAAGATTCAATTTTTCACTTTGGGTAGTTATAAAAAGCAAGTTTCTGAAATGGGGCGAGAGAAAGAAATGATGAAGGCAGATAGAGACCACTGGCTCGGTTTAGAAAATGGAGTGAAAAAATATACTAGCGTCGCCTGAGAGATTCGAACTCTCGCGGGGAAACCCCATGTACTTAGCAGGCACACGCCTTAACCACTCGGCCAAAGCGACAGGGATGACAAACTTCCTATTATTTTTTTATATAAATTCTTTTAGGAATCAGTTTCATTATTTAACAACCTAAATGATTTAATTTCAATTAATGACTTTAAAATCTGATAAACTTCTTTTCAATCTGATAGATCAATTAAAATCTTCATACATAAGCATCATGAATAATCTCTCTCAAGATCCTTGAATGGCGTCATTCCCTTTGTCACTTCATCGCCTTAATTCAATTATTTTTCAATCAGAAATTAAAATTTAGAAACAACTAAATGATTAAAGATGAATTAACTATTAAGAGACAATGGATTGAACTTACTTAAAATCTTGGCACCGAGGTTATACTAAAACAGAGAGAATGTGTAGAGTAGGACAAAATCAAGGCAAGTTCAGCCATATGCAAGGTGAATATTCTGATATATTGCCAATTACAAATCTTACAAACAATTCACAGGGCTGTGCAAGTATACATCTACAAGAGGAACAACAAAAGGAAGAGGGCAAAAAAAAAAAAAAAAAAAGCTTGAATGTGATAAATAGATTTTCTTTTTGCTGTGAAAAGTATGGTAGCTCCACTCGAAATCTGCGAGCCTATAAGTCCAGATTTCGACAGGAGCGTAGAGCATTTTTAACATTCAGTTAAACAACTCACTCCAAAATTTCAGAAAGAAAAGTTCCCCCTGCAGATCCTGAAAGAAACTTGAAAGAAGTGTGCTTTTAAAATGGGAAGAAGCTGTGATCCACTGATCTTTCCATATATCTTGAATCCATTGCTGCTCGACAATATTGTGTGACCCTCTCTGTACTGCCTTTTGAATTTATACACCTTTCATGAATATTGTCTACAGTTCCATTTTGTTATCTCTTAAAACAAAGAGGAGGTTTTTCTATGTCTTGAATGCCGAGAAGGGCGTGGTTGCTCAACTGATGATGCTCTTGGAGTAGGTCCAGTGCTATCAACAGTATTTGGTTGGGCATCTGAGGACCGTGGAAGAAGCTTACACCCAATTTTCCGGGCAACTAAGCGAGGGGAACTAAGAGAGCTATGTGATTTAGTCACCCTCTTCATTTCTTGTTTTATTTTACTAAATTCTTCTTCAAGCTCCCCAACTCTAGACCTCATATTTTCCATATCTACTTTTAGAACCTGGTTCTCACGCACAACTGTTACCCATCCATCTCTCTGTACAATCTGCCCTGCCATGTCATTTGGGAGAGTCGTCGGACCTGCAGGGGCACTTTCAGCATCCAAGACATGGAGACAGCCAGCAAGTGCAGTTCTCAATTGCATCTGCTCAAAAAACAGCACTTGAAGAACAACTCTAAGTGGCAATCTTTCATTCTGGGAAGCATGGGCACAGGCATCAATGGAGAGTTTCTGATAATCAATAACATTGCATAGTTCTTCCTTCTCTCTCTCAGAGATCCAAGGATGTGCCTGCACAACCATTAGCAATCACAAACCTTTAAAAGTAACAAGAAGCCTTTATTTCAAGAGAAGGTCTGGTAATTTAAAACCTTGAAATATATATCTATTGCTCTGTATAGCCCGTCATGCAATGGTCTTGAAGATTCTGGAAGGGCCTCAGCTAGAGAACATATCTTCTTAGGTTTCAAATTTACATCAGAAGCTACCTCTGCAATATAGTTATCCATCAATTTTGCAACCTTTCTTAATGGTTCAGATGATGGAGATGCTTCCAGGTCCAACGATGATGGAGAAAATGATGTTATCCTTGATTCTGAGGTCACATAGTGATGGGTGATCCGTTCCATGCAGTCAGTATCATATAAAGTATCAGAATCTGAGTAGGTAGGAATAAGAAGACCATCAAGAGTTGCCATTTCCAATTGCATCCCTATTCTCCTCTCTAATGAGTCCTTGCAAACTTGACTGACACCCAATATTAAAGCAACACGAAGAAGTCCTAGCAAAAAACGGCAGAAGGATTTCCCTTTCTTTTCTGGAAGAAGCTTTTCAATTGTTTCTAATAGAACTCTCTGATCAACAGCAGCAGGTGTCAAGCTGAAACTGGTAACAGTTCTAGTTTTGCCACTCTGTCCACTCTGCCACCTGCCCAGACCTGGAAGGTGCTTCCTAGCATAATACATAATTGCACCCACAAGATTTTCAGGCCTTATACCTCTTGATTCCATCGTATGGATTAGTTTCTCAAACAAACGTACACTAAGATAAGATATGTCTTCAAACCACCAGTCAGATTCAGTGCTTCGGATTCTTGCTCCAGTGCTTATTCCGTTCCAAAGAATGCTACCACCTGGGCTCTGTAAGCTACCATACATCATCCAGGGCCATCCGAACAAACTAGGATCTGTGCAGACCATCACAGATAAAGCATTCAAACATTTGCTCACTATTTGGAGTTTTTCAGCCTTTGCCAATACAGAATGAGAACTATGAAGAGCCAATATACAGTCCCTCCAGTTGTGAAGTATGTTCTTATGGAAGAAACTCTCAGATTTGGAAAGCAAGTTACCTTCCCCATACTCTTCTGTCATTTCAAGGTAGTCTGCTGCACAACAGACATTTACAATGTTTCTTGGTGTCAATTCTGCTCGCATGCCATAGCAAAATTTTACTGCGATCAAGAAAGTGTCAGGACCACCAGGGAATTCATTAAGGGCTGTGGTGAAAGACTTTTCAGGGGATTCTTCACACATCCGTGCTATCTTCCCACATTTTGATATTAGTGGAAACTGAATAGGCATATGTTGTTACAAACAGTTCCAAAATCCAATTACAAAATAATATCCCATTTCCTATAATACAAGAAGTTCTACACTAATAAATTGCAATAACAAAGAAAAAATTAAAATCAGTTGTTGCAAGTTGATTGTAATATGTGTTTTTGTATGTGTGCGTGAACCCAAAAGATCAAAATTTTTACAGATGAAGTTAAAATGCCTGGGCACAATCTGCAACCCAACTGTATCTCTTGCCCATTTCATTTCACTTTCCTCTTGAATGTAAAATTGATCATAAACTTCCATTTGCAACAAAATATAAAAGGGAAGCAAATTTCTTTAAGAAATGAAGTCAAAATTCACCCCACAAAAAAAAATTAAGGGGGTTATTTACTCAAAAAGAAAATTCTTTTAGAAGACTTTGTTTAGAGCATATATTGCCTAGTGGCCAATATAATATTCTGGATCATTTGCTTAAGTGAGTGATGAGTATTATCCAATAGTAACAAAAACATGTACCAAATTATGTATCGCTATCTTGAGCCATTACCAATGTTCTCGTGGTGAATCTAAAACTTATACTCACCAATGCTCATAGTTGCAATCCTCTAGCAGAATGTAATAAGTACATAGAGGAAATAAGATATCCTAAATAGAAAACTTTATAATGAGAATAAGTAGCGAGACCAAGAGCACATTAGTTCCACTAGTATCCTATTTTATGTGCCACATCCCCATATGCCACTTTGACTTCCTTGGATAAAATACACGCATCTGGCATTTTCTTCTCTTGCAACAGTTTCAACCACAGTTTCCACAGCTTTAGGTTCCAGTCAAATTTACAGAAAAAGTGAGGAAACTTAAAGTTACATAATTTTGAACTCTCAGATTTTACAGTACAACCATGAGTAGCAATTTGCCAACATCTGAATAAAAAGACATAAGCACAGAAATTTTCTGCCAATAGGCTCTATGTAACAGGTCTTTATTTTGAAAGGCATCTGAGAAAAGGCCAATAAAAGCAAGGATCATAATTTTGTGGTTTGGAAGAGTCGAATGTACCAATATTTTCTTCATTTGGAGTCTCAACCAATCTACCAAGAGCAAATTAGTTCCACCAGTATCCTATTTTATGTGCCATATCACCATATGCCACTTTGACTTCCTTGGATAAAATACATGCATCTGGCATTTTCTACTCTTGCAAGAGTTTCAACCACAGTTTCCACAGTGTCAGGTTCCAATCAAATTTACAGGAAAAGTGAGAAGACAAACTTAAAGTTACATGGCAAAAACGATGTTGAACTCTCAGACTTTACAGTACAATCATGAGTAGCAATTTGCCAACATCCGAAAAAAAAAGACATTTATGCACAGACATTTCTGCCAATAGGCTCTATGTAATAGGCCTTTACTTTGAAAGGCATCTGAGAAAAGGCCAATAAAAGCAAGGACCGAATATACCAATATTTTCTTCGTTTGGAGTCTCAATCAATTAATTCCAACTTGCTCCTCAGTTCTACATTTTTGTAATCCCATCCCCAGTTGCTGACAAATAATATAATGATTACAATTTCCAAGCTATCTAGCATAGTCAAAACCCAGAGATAAAAAGATTTCAATGCCATCCACAATTCCTTTTCTATTCCCTAGGGCTCTAGCTTCTCTAAACCAAGGGATCTTAATTAAAAGCTAAGAACTTGGTGGTTAACAAAGCACCTCATATGGTGAGAATCCATATATATGGAACTCAGTTGCTCGATTTAATATACATATTCTATTCAACCTAGAAAACTTTGCCACTAAAGAAAGGACAACAATCTTTGTTCCACCCTTTTATGCTACTGTGAGATGGAATTCTCTGGAGATTGAGAATTCATCGGTCACATCAAGATTTCAAAAACAAATCTCACTCAAAGTTTAGCAAGAAGAAAGTCTAACAACAATGAATTGATCATGATGCGCATAGCCCCAAAAATAAGCAGGTGAAGGTAAATTCGTTTTATAGACAACCAGAGATGCAATATAATAAATTAAGCTCCCAAACCTTACAAATGTGCCAATATTAGCTCACCTTATGGAGGTGAAAGTTCACGCCATCCAGAATAACAGTTATATCACTTAGCAACCCTGCATTGCAGAACCTGCCAGACCCACCAAAATTCACAACATTACACGTAATCCTCTCTAATTCTTCTATAATGACTAAACACTTCTCATCAAGTGATCACCACCGCATCTAAAAACCAAAACTTTTTTCCCTCAAAAACCCTTTGAACTAAAATTGAAAAGGAAAGATTGGAGCACACTTATATATATATATATATATATATATATATATATATATATATATATATATATATATATATATATATATATATATATATATATATATATATAGCATAAACTGTAAGATTAAAATGAAATAAAGAGGATAGAAATAGACTAATATTGAACAAAATAAGTACGTACCAGTAAAAACCAGCACCAAAACACAGAAGAAAGGGGTTGGAGAGATAAAATAGAATGCGTACCAGTCATAGCCCTCTTTGTGAAATCCAGTAACTTTCCCTGCTGAGGCCATGACCAGGCTAATAAGAAGGCAAAAACTGCTTTTTTATCCTTAACAAGGCCAAAGCTCAAGTGGGCATGGGAAGAAAAGCCTCTAATCAAGAGGGAAAATAGTCAAATACCCACGAAGCTGCTAAGAATTACTTCCACATCACAGTGTTGAAGGAAAAGGGAAAGAAAGAGAAGGCGAAACATAAGAAGCACAAAACATCCGAGGATGAAGGGTCTAAGGGGGTCAATGGTGGCCTTGTGGGCGACTATAGTGGGCCTCTTTACAGCTAAGAAAAACATAACACATCAACTGATATACACAAGTGCGAAAAGTGTGTGCCCGTCAAAAGCCGAATTGCATACCCAACGAAAACCCCAACGAGAAAACCACCAACCGCGAGCAGCAGGGGCCATACAATAAAAATAAAGAACACCCAAAAAAGGAAACAGTTAAAAGAAAAAAAGAAAGCACAGAACACGACATAGCGCCGGCAAAAGTGAAAATGAAAAGCTTTAATGGGATTTTTCAATTGTGGGATATCTAGAATTATTTTAATATTCAACTGAAAGCGGGAAGGATAGCCAAGAAGAAATATTTTTAAATTCCAAAGGCCGGCTGCTAAATAAATAATGTAGAAATGGAAGGAAGCAGAAAGCCAATGGCAATAATAGGGGAGGCCAAAACTAGTAAGAAAGAAATTATGTTTGTCTCGCGCTTTTTATCGAACACTTTGGCTGCAATCATCAGTCAAAACGCAGGCGTTCAGGATTATTTGGAGTGCACATTGAGCCATGTATCCCAATCCCATCATCAGGGGACCTACAAACTGCCATTTTCCTGGTTGTTTTCATTTTTCTATTCAAATAATTAGTCCGCATGGATGAACTGTGATTTCTAATTAATTGGCAGCTTCATTCTTCTTTAGGTAAACCATGTTGGAAATTATGCTTTGAGAATGAGAGAATTAGTAGTAAATATTCAATTTTATATTGATTTTTACATATATTAATTATCGAAAAAGAATTCAAAGAGAAAAATTAATACTTTATCCACTTTTGACTACTTGCTAGGGATTGAGGAAGAATTAAGGTAAAAGGCACATGTTGTGCTTTATAAGGCAGGTGAAAGGAATAATTTGTAGAATTGGTACTTTTCTCAGCATAGTGGTTGTTTTGACCACGAAAAAAAAAGGTAGTTGTGTTGCAATTGATAACCCATGTGTCCAAAACCTAGTTTGGCAATAGAATTTAATCAATTCTTTTTTTTTTTCTGTCATTTGTGAGAACTGAACTAAAAATTCTCTTTGTTTATCATCAATCGAATCACTATATTTGTAAAAAGTATTTTTGAAAAAAAAATTAGCTTTAATTTTTTTAATTATTTTTAGAAAAAAACGATTTTAATTATTTTTAGAAAAAAACGATAAAATAAATATTTTTTTATAAATATATTTAAAAAAATAAATAAATAAATTTTTTTAATGGCCAACAGTAATTCTAAACACCTCCTAAAACAAAGATAATTTTTTTTAGGTTACAATCATTTAAAGGGAGGAAATTCTCCTATATCTATGCCAGTAGGAAAATTCGAAGTCTGAGTTACTTTAAAAACTTTCTTAAGCTCTTTATTATCAGGATGTCTCCTAAAAGACATAAGTAACATGCTTGTTAGTTATTACATTACATGAAGTTATGATTTTTTTTTTCTTTTATGCATTTTTATGCTTTAAAATTTGTTGAAAATTTTCTATTAAATCACTCAACTGATTCTTATTTTATTGAGCTCTTGTATTTTTAGTATTTAATATATTAAAATTTTCAACTTTCTATATTGAAGACTTATAAAATGGAAAAATTACATTAACATTTTCTTAACAAATGATGGTAAATAAGAAAAATAAAGAAATTTCAAAAAATTGCATATTCTATTACTTTTTGAATTTGTTTCATTGAGCACTTCAATTTTCAATTTTGTTATATTAAGTTCTCTGGACTTTCAATTTTCGTTTTATTGATTCCCTAAAAAACTGCATTTTTTATATTTCACACTTTTTTGTCAAATAAGTTCTAAATGGATCAAAATTTTGAATTTCAAAATTTCCATATTTTATCTGAAAATAAATGAAAAGTATAATAAAAAATAATAGAAAAAAATTGTAATGTAATTACAATACCTTTTTTTTTAATCTGTGTAAAAAGAGAAGTGAAATTATCTTTTTTTGAGATGGAAAGACTATTATTATAGGCACTGTAAATATTTGGCTAAGATTGAATTTCAGTAATTGTACTCCATTAGTTGTTACTAACATACAAACTAATAACACCTATACACCTTAATTAATTGAATTAAGTGAATTGATTCTCTCAATTTTACCCTCTCTTAAATTTTGTAATGTAATTACAATACCTAACTTTTTTCTATTAACCTTCATGTGAAAGTAACTTTTTTTTTATTATATTTGCCTCTTAATTTCAATTTTTATCTTAGAATATGATTAAAAAATTAACAATCCGTTTGTTACACGAGAATGTTTAGTGAAGTCATAGGATTAGTCACTAATTTCATGTTTGATTTAAAAAATTAAGTTTGATTTAGTAGTTACAAGGGCTTACTAAAATTATAGAATTAGTCTTAACTAATACCCTACTCTTTTTGTGTCTTTACTAATCTTTTTCTAATGAAATTACTAATTCTTATATTTATTTAAAAAAAACCCTAAATTAGACTTAGTTTTTTATTTTTTTTACTAGAAATAGCCTTTGTAAAAAGAAATTTCTTAGTTAGTAATCTCTACTTTCATAAACTTAATTTTTTTATATAATTCAGTTTTTTTATTTCTTAATATATTATTTTCACAATAATTTTTTTGTGAGAAAAAATAAAGTTTTTATACCTAGGATTTAACGTTCACTTTTAATCATTGTTATGTCTTCATCATATTTTGACTTAATTAGATTAAAAAGACCCAATAAAAATATCAATTATTTTTTTTTTTCATATAGTGAATAAATATGAAATACATAAGTTTACATTTTTTATCTTCTATGTCTATGTAAGCTAAGATATTTGTACAAAATCACAAATCAAAATATTGAAATCAATAAACCCAAATTGAAAAAAATGTGATAATATGTAACATAAAAATAATATTAAAAATATATATATATATATATATATATATATATATAAATGATTATTCAACCCGAACTTAAAATTGATGTAAAAAAACATTGAAAATACATATTGAGAATAATAAATAAAAAAATAAAAATTCTAACAGTTTTTAAATATATAATAAATGATATTTAAGTAATTTATTTATTTGAATAATTTATTTTATTATTTAAAATGTCATAATACTAAATATGAAATTATAAATTTAAATTAGTTAATATTAGAATTAAAATATTTCTAGGTTAATTTAAATAATTTTATGGTTTAACTAAACCTAACATTAACGCTAAGCCCATAGGTGAACCAAACGGGCTGTAAAGGATTTACAGCATCAAAAGCTTTTTTTAGATTGTCATAATATTATAAACAAAAATAATTTTAGTAAATTAGAAGTCCACAACGAGTCAATGAGACCCCAATTTATCAATTTTTATTTGAACATTTTGCACCATTTGTGAATATTTTATACACTTTAATCTGGAAAGTACATGCATGCATGCATGAGATTTCTGCTAATAATTTTTGTCCCACAAGCAAGCAAAGTTCAAACATATCAAAGTTTGGTTCCTCAACATCACTAGCGTATCCATAACTTTTGGAATTAAACATTATCTAGAATGAATTTTTTACATATTTTTTTAATATATATTCTACTTTTTTTTTTGTCGAATTAAAAAATCTGCTTGAGGCAGTAGTTTCTACTCTTAACAGTTTTTTTTTTCTATTATTAATTAATTACTTCGGACTGAAAGAGATTTAAATTATTTTAAAAAATTGAAATTATTTTATTCTAATTAAGAAGCTGTCTTCTTTTTTGTTTTTGCGACAATTAACAATGAGATAACTGCAATAAACATTTCTATTGGACACTAATTCTTAAAAAAAAAAATTGTTTTTTGTTATATTGGAGAATATATTCTAAATGAAAAACATTTTAATATATCAAGCCACCTAATTGGGTAATAAATATTAATTAAATAGAGTGAGAACCCCACTTTGATTCTCAACAACTTCTCAATCAATAGCAGGTGATGTGATTAAGATCCAAGGTTGTTACTGGTCAATTTTAGAGAGGAAAACATGGCAAATTTTCCTCATGAAATTGAAGCAAATGCAACTTCTCATAATAAATAGCAAGAAATGTTAGAGACTGATAAGTCTTTGGGAAAAACCCATATTTGCCTCCCTTAAAAATAAAGTTTTTTTTTTATATTGATTCCTAATCTTTTTATATATTTTATTAGATTTCTAAATAATTATTTTAGTATATAATAGGTATATATTTTGATAAATTGATTAAATTAGTAATAATAATTTAACACACATTGGGTCCTTAAACTATCTTTTCTTTTTCTATTAAACTTAATTTTGGATCAAATGTGAATTGAAATTAATATTCAAATACCCAATAAAACTCAATAGAAATATGTTATTTTTCAAAGATCCAAATATGTGCTAACTTTGGTGCCTTTCATATAAAAATAAAAGAAAAACTTTGGCAAACTAACTCTATGCATTTATTTATGAATTGAGTCAACATAATACATTATTATATAGAGAAATTAATATTAATTTATAAATATATGGAATATTATTATAAAATTTCTTTTTTTTATGAAAATATATTATTAATTTGATAATGAAGCCATAGAAAGTTATATTGCAGTTAGAATCAAAGGAACTTATAAGAACACTCTTAACTAAGATTAAGACGGTTTACCTTATTTCCTCTAGAACCAGTGACTAAAAAAATATAGAAAAAATTCCAATAATGGCTCCAAACCCCAAAGGACTTTATTAAAAGCAAAAACATCAATAATTGAGAATTATTTTTCCTTTTTATTTTACGGGAAAAAAGGGTCCTAATGGAAAACAATTATATGCATCTGAATTTTTACTTTAAAAGATAAAACTTCGCCCTCTAATAAATAATAAATTGGTTCAATAATTTAAAAGTAATAAAATATAGAATAACCAAAGTGTATTATAGGTTTGCTTATACATGGATACATTAACCCATTTTAAACACAAAATTTCAATCCACAACAGTCTAATTTTGAAGAAATCAATCTCCAAAAAGGAAAAGAAAAGGAGGATCATGTGATCATCACTTGCAGACTTGCCAACATAATCCCTTCAATGATTTTGACCCATGAGACTCACAGATCTTCACACCAAAAATTTTAATATATAATTGAATTTCGTGAAATTTATTAATATATTTTTAAAAAAATTGACTATAAAAATTGAAAAATGTGTCATTTTTTGTTGATATATTTAAACAGAAAAATAAATATATGAACATAAATAAAAAAATATATATTAATTTTAACTAAAAATTAAAAGAGATTTGTAACAAATTTTGTGACATTAATTTATTTTAAACATATCCTAGAGTTTTTTTTTTAACTCTTCTATTGCTTTCAGCCCTTTGATCACTTGAACTTTTCAAGTTGTGGGATGCATATAAATAAATAAATATATAATATATAAATACATATCATCAAATAGTAATGAAAAAAATTATGAAAAAGAAGATAGATTCAAAAAATTGGTTCTAACTAGATTTTTGTTTTTTTGTTTTTTTTTTTAGATTCTAACTCAACATAAAAGGGTCCACAATTCTACCATGGCCAGTAGGCCACTACTAGATATGGGCCGCATCTTAGAAACTAAGAAACAAAGATAATCTATTACAAGTGCACGAAATTCACCCCATGAGACCATCTAACTATATTTGTTCAACAAATTATTAGCTCCCAGTTGAACCAGTATTAGAGTAGATAAATAGAAAGGGGTATTATTAAAATTAAAAGAAAACCTGCATATTAAAAAATAAAAAAAAATATACTTGATGACAATGAATTTCCGAATCTATAGATAAGTTTGGCCAACTTGTTTCTATTTCCATATTAAACGGGCATTGTAATATGCATACCTGTATTTTTATTTGTTTTAGGCAAATTTCATAATTCACCCCTTCCAAGTAAAAATGTGCAATAATAAACAATTTACCAGCTAGTTTCACTAAGCCATAGATCAACCCAGTCAATAACTTGAGATGTTAACTCAGCCAATAAAATGCCACATCAGAATAAAAATAATTTTTAGTTTATAATTTGTAATTAAATTAAAAAATTACTAAAATACATTATTTATAATAATAATAATAATAATAATAATAATAATAATAAGCGTTTTACATCTTGAGATTATGAGAATAAGAAATGTTAAATATATATTTTTCATATTACCTTCTCTATTATTTTTTTCATACCCCCACTTTTAATAATATGAGACCAATATGGAAAAAGAAAAAGAAAAAGAGTACGATATCACAAAGAATAGAGAATGTAATATATATATATATATAAAAAAAAGTAATTAGCAATGGCTATGAGGCAACCAGCGACAATATGATACTGGACAATATTTTGAAAGAATCAGAACTTCAGATTTGGGAACCAGTCCTTTGTTCCCTTGAGAGAGAGTGAGAGATGGAGGATAATATGTTTCTTATTTTTCTTTCTTCAAATTCACAGGTTGCCTTACACATTGCAGCGTAACAGCGTTCGACCTTTGCTTATAGTGGAATGAAGAGATCTGAACCTAAGCCACTCCCTATTTTTGTTGCCGAGTTCGATGCAGTCTTGGGCTCCTGAACCTCGTCAACGCTTCAATTTATCGACCTATTGGGCTGTTTGGGTCTAGGAGGTAGCAGCAGCTCTGTCAAGCTGTCGTAGATAAGGGTGTCTTTAATTAGGATCAATTCGAAATATCCTATCCAATCAATTTTAAAGGTTTAATTCGATTCATTTGGATATTCTGATCATTCCCAATCAAAATTTTTTAAGGGCACAAGTTTTATACGTTCGGGTAAGATTATTTTGCAACTTTGGATGGGACAATTTTTTATCGAACTAAAATTAAAATTTTAGATAATTCAAAGGATTTGGATGAGTGTTAATTACAACAATAGTTCCAACCTCTTCATTCAACTAAAATATTTTGTGCAGAGATTTATCATAGCAAGTTTAAAAGTTGGAATTAATAAAAAAATAAATTAATAACAAGGAACAAGGGGCTGAGAGGGTCAACAAATTAAATACTACACATTCCCTGGGAAACAAAACAGAGGCTTGACTTGAATGCCAAGCAAACCTCTAAAGCAACATAATAATCTTCTTATAAAGCCCCCCAAATATGCTGTAGCCCAAGCCCAACGTCACAAATTACAGCAACAAGATCCACTCGCCTATAAAAACCTATTATCTTTCTTGAGAACAATATTCAAAACAGACTCCTGAGCTATTTATGAGCCACTGACTATATGGGCACTGGAAAGACAAGATTGCAGAGTATACGGAACCAGCCACTAAGAGAGATTCAAAGATTTTCCTTAACAAAAGAATTCCAACTCATGATAACAAACAGCCTACCCAAGAATTTTCTTTCTCAAATACTCTTTTTTTTCCCGAACATTTTACTGCTCAGCTAGACGTAGGTTTAGCAATCACCTTCTTGATTGCCTCTGCATATGTCCTGTGTTGATAAGTGAGGGTTGATTCAAGCAAATCCCATAGGGATGTCTTTGGATTCCAACCTGAAATATGTGCAGCCAACGAACGTTAAAATGAGATCAGGATTCATGAAAGTAGAAGAATGTGGCTCGGAAACCATGGCATACCAAGTTGTCTATTGATTATGGTCATATCCGGAACTCTCTTGTCACTATCGTCATATCCCTCACCATAGAATTCCTTGGAGGAGACATCAATTGTTGGCACCTCTAGAGCAGGTTCTCCACTAACTTTGGAGAAGACCTGTTGACAGAACATATCATCTCCAGGATCTGAAGTACATAGTTATAAACAGAAAAATAGATTGTCAGAATCATTCCTGACCTCTGTCATCATTTCAGCAAGCTGCTTTACTGTAACCTCATTGTGTGGATTTCCAACGTTAAAAATATGACCATTAGCTCTGGCAGGATTTTCCTAGATAGATTATAGCACTAAATTAGCTATTCTTTCCATAAAAAAAGGCCAGAGAAAAGGCAAAATAGGAACAGATGAAAAACACATACAATCATCAAGAGAACAGCTTCAATAGCATCCTTGATGTAAACAAATGATCTCTGGGATTGACCACCATCCACAAGCTTGAGTGGCTCATGGCGTAAGAGAGCCTGGAAACATAAGAAAGTATATCTCAACTAGGACACTTGAAGAACAAAAAATGTGAATGAACCATGCAGGATTGAAATTCATTGCAAGAAAAAATTGACTGACATTGCTAAAGCATGCCAAAACCCTAGGCACACCCTCGCTTGGGCCATCAATGCCAGGAATGAAATCCATCCTGGGTCCAATCCAGTTAAAAGGTCTCACAATGGTGAACTCAAGGCCATTCTCTGCCCCCTCAGCTGTAATCAAGAATAATGAAATTAGAGAAAATATGTGTGTGTGTGTGTGTACACAGGTGCCAAAAACATGGCCAGACCAGTTGACAAGATACTTTACCATATATCAGCCTTTCAATCAATTGCTTTGCACATGCATACGACCACCTCTGCTTCTCGATGGGACCAAAAATGCAGGGGGAGGAATCTTCTTTAAGAATGTAATAGGCAGGGTCCTACCATAATATAGCACAAACAACAACTCAAGCTATTGCCAGTGATAAAGCAAAAATAATACCAAACAACCACATCGACTCAAGCAATTCAAGATATCAATTCCATTCAAAACTGTTAAGAGCAAGAAGAAATATAATGCACATATAATTTGTGATTGCAAGTGCAAATTATTAGTTAACTCAATTCTAAAGTTGAATAGTCTGCCCCAGCAAATGTAAGTATGGTGTAAAAGGCAACATCCTATAGACTGTCGCCACCACAGAAAACATCTAATTCCCTATGACCTTTAACACCCACATGGAATAAAAGCAATAATGCTGCAAAAATTGTACCTTGGACCTAGTGGTTAACTGTTATCTATAGCTAAACTACTCAAAGCACAAATCAGAAACCCTTAACCTTGCAGGTGAATTGAAGCTTCAAATGCAAAAATTTGATCTCACTGAAGTACCTGGATTCGTCACCAGGCATATTTGCACAAATTAACTTGCATATATGTCACAGTCATGAACAATGTCGACTGCCAATTTCATGATATTAAAAGATAAACTTAATACAGATAACAAACCCATTGTTTTCAAGAACATACGTAATTAAAGCCATAACCAGATCTAATTCTTGCACATATTGAAACCACACCACTATCTCTAAATCACAGCACCAAGGCACTCTGGACAGCAAGGAACAGATGCGTCCCAATATAACGAAATCTATATTTTATTTAACCCACCCTGGAATAATGCAAGAGGCTTGATAATTCATAAGCTTTAAGTTTACCCCCAAAAATGATGAAGTAGCCAGGGGGAAAAAAACAGAATAGAACTAATTACTTTCTGGTATAAGAGACTTTCTCTATGAAGATTGATTTATGTCTACAGCTAGATAAAATGATTAATGGCAATTAGAACAGATAATTAAAACTCAAGAAGTTCAAATCAAGATTAATACATAATTTTAGTAGCTTTTACTTCACAACAGTTTTAGATCAACAAACATTTAAATATCAATATCTACTTATAATTAGACAATGACCACCGCATATTTGCCACTTAATCCACATAATGTAAGTCAGCTACCACGAAAAGAATGAAGCATAGGAAATAAACGAGAAAGGAGAAAGCGAAGGTTCACCTGACGAAGAGGGCTATCTTTAGGAAGAAAGCTTCCGATTGTTTTACCATACACCTCGCAAGTCGAGAAGTGAATTAGACGCTTGTTATTCTCTGAACAGTACTTCACCTAAACACACATCAAAATCAAATCAAACGTCAACTTCGACTAAATCCAAAAAATTACAATGGCCAAATATCGTCGAAGCTTGATCTCGAAAACAACAACAACAAAAGAACAATGATAATCTAAAAAATAATTGAATGTAATGCTTAAAGAAAACGTGTATAGCTATAACTAATTAAAAGAAGAAAAAAAAACAGCGATATGTACCACAGGTAGCGCATCAATAAAATTGCTATAAATTGTGTCCAGTGGACGCGTATTGTAATCCGCCGGAGTGCAGATCGCCGCCAGATTTATCGTCTACACCACAAAAATCCACCGCATTAGCGCCAACAGAAAAGCATAAAGAAGAAACGACAATCGAAGTCACATAAAACGCAATAGTTAGCAAAAAGCTCCATAAGATAAACCAAGAAAAAGAGAAGGAAATGTTACCAGATCCGCCATCTTGATGAGGGCTTCGAGACGGGAGTCGTGCTTGATGTTAAGGCGGTGGAACTGAATCCGGTCGGCCCAAAGAAGGGTTTCGGGCTCAAGAAGGTGCCTGATCTTGTCGTTGTAGACATCAAGAGCCAATATCTTGTGCGGCGTCTCCCACAATATCTTCTCGCAAAGGTGGGAGCCAATGAAACCTCCGGCACCGATCATGCAAATAATCATCGGCTTTATCGGCCTTCCGTCCAGATCCACTCTATTCACCGTTGCCATTGTAGCAAACGAACTCAACCACAAGAAAACCGAAACAATAAAATCTCTCAAAATGAAAAAGGAAAATGAAAATGTTTATGATGCAAGTCTATTTAATGAAGCCGCAGCGGTGAAGGCTAATGTGCGCCCGAGATGAAATGAGAAGTAGATTTTTGGGTTGAGAAAAAATGCAAGGAATGGAATATGTATAGACACGGGAGGGAAAAGAACGGGCGCGATATGCTAAAGAGAGGCCTACGTTCGCTAAGATAGTGAGATTTAAATCCTACTCGCACGAGTACCAGTATCACTTTACTCGCCATAAAAATGCGACGCGTGTAAGATTAAAATACTGTAACTAGTATAGTCTGCGGAGTGTTGGATTTTTGTCAATGGATTTGGAATAGAGATTGGATCGGTGAGGTGAATGGTAATGAAAAATTCCATCCGTGTCCCCTACTCTTTTGACAGCTATAAAAATATTTAAGGGGAAGATCTAATTGGGATTTGTTACTTTATTAATTAGGATTATCCATGTTCTTGTTAAATTATTGTTTTTACAACTATTAGTTTTTTTAAGCAAAATCTTACTCGTTTCATTATTAAATTTGCACATATAAGAACATTTTTATCTCTGCGATTGTGAAGTAATTGTATAGTTTAGTTTCTATTGCCAAAATTTTAATTATATTTTTAAATTATTTTTATCTCTACAATTGATATCAATTTTAATTTAAGAGACTCGTTTAATATTTTAATATATTTTATTTATAATTATATTTAAAATATTAATTTCTTATTGCATATAAATTGGATCTTATTGTTAAAATTAATTAATGTTAATAAATTGAATAAATAAAAATAATTATAAAAATTAAATAAAGCACACGATAATTAATTTATAAAAAAATTTAACATATAAAATTATAAAACATAACTAAAAATCTAACTTACAATATTGGAAACATATATCGCGACTGGATTTATGGTCGTTAATTCCTTACTACAGTCACTAATTTCTTGTTGCCCTTAATTAATATTCATAATTATATTTTTATTTTATTTTTATATTAATTAATATTAATTGTATATTAATTATATTAAAAAGTATATATACATATATATATATATATTAATTTTATTAACTTAATTAATTATGTTAATTATTAATTATATATTAAGTATATTAATTAATAAAAAAATTATGATTTATTTATTTTATTCAAATTTATTATAAAATAATCAAAATGGGCACATTAAAATTTTTTATTTCATTCTCATTTCTAATTTTGCAAATTTACAATCTTACAACATATTCATGCAATTCCCCTTTAAGCATTTGTAATTGCTCTAAACTACTTGCTCGAATTTTTCAAATTCATTAAAACGGTGTATGTATATAACTCGGAAAGTTTAATAAAATCTCCTATCAAAATTTTGTAGTCAACGTTCAAAATTAGACTTGTCAATTAGTTCATTTAAAGCTATTTTAATTTGGATCGTTTTAAATAAATTCATATATTTTATTCGATCCATTATCTTTAAATCAATTGATCGATTTTTTTAATCGTTACCCTTTTTAATTTTAATTTTGTTATAAAACGAAAATAAAAACTAAAAACTAAAAATATGATTTTTTTTTTTTAGTAAATAGGCTTAAGGGGTGGTAAAATGGAATGATTTTAGGAGGTTGAGATAAAATTAAAAAATGAAGGTTCCATTCTTTATGGGACGTTGCATAGATGGTTGGTTGTGTTAGGAAGGTTCTAGTGATAAGGAAAATAGAATAACCTTATAAAACAAATTAAATATAGGTAAAAGAATACTTCGCTATTTAGTTATCTAGATTGGTTAATAAATTCGTTTAGGAATCAAATTAGTACTACATCCTATTCACTTTAATTGTTTTTTTTTTCAAAATTAAAGAAATATTAATTATTTTTTAATTTTGCCCTTTGTTTTTGTTATCACAACAATATTTATATATTCTTATCATTTTTTCTATATTAGGGCTAATCTAATCAATTACAAATATTGTTTTTTAGAAATGAAGTTTTTTAATAATTTCCTCTATTATTGTATCATAACTTAAAAATACACATAAAAAAGGTAAGAATGAAATGTAGGAAGTATAAATTATAATTAAAAAGGGGCAATGTTTACAACTTATTTATGAAATAAAATAAATTTTTATATAATAATTTATTATTAATTTAACTATAAAAAAATTTGTAGATTTCATATATGTAATGTGAGAGATTTTTTCTAAGAGGTTTAATTTGAAACTTTAATTAAAATATTTAGTGTAAGCGCATTTCTTTTTGAGTTATAAGAGAGTTTTAACGGGTTCAAATTAAAGATCTTATGTCCCTAGTCATAGGAAATTAAACTCAAACTTATTAGTTATGTGCATCTATTTTCAATAAAGTCTAATATATGTGTAGTCTCTTGTACTTGTTACAATATTTCATCCACTCATTTTTGGTAAACATCAGCTAAATTCTATGTTTTTTTTATTACAATTATCTCCTAATCCTACTCATTTTCTTTGCACCAGCAAAACTCATTATGTATATGCAACACATGGTTTGCAAATCAATTAAAATGCACTATACGTAATTAAAAAACAGAAAAATTATAAGTTAACGACATATTATATCAATAGTCAGTTTGAGCCAGATTAGTCAGAGTCCATTATAAAGATCGATTCATAATGCATAAGAATAAATAAAAAAATTATAAATTAGAAAATCTTTATTTTTCATTTCCTTCCTTTCATCCCTTTTCTCCCTTTTGTAAAAAAAAAAAAGGGGGAATTAGAGTGTCAAACATATGCTAAAATGTATATAGAAGGCCAAACCTAATGATTTCAGATCTATCATCTCAAGGCCAAAAAGAAGATGTTTCCTAAATCTATAAATTAGGATTAAATAAACACTTCAAAAGGTTGCTTCTTTTTTTTATTATTTTTTAAATTAATTGTGTCAATTTTTTCTTAATATATATTGGCATTTTGGTCTTGGTCCTTTATAAGATAGTCCTTTATTGTTTGGCTTTGCGTTGCACTTTGATGAAAGAGACGTAAAGTTCAAGAGGCTAATGATGAACACGCGGTTTAAATGTTGGATTGCATGTCACGAATGACTACAGAAACATACACAATGCTTTTCGAGTTTTGAATGCATTTTTATTGGCGTAAATTCCAATTTAATAAAATTAGCAAACCACATAAATCAAATTATAATGATTATAAGTTAAAAATTAATTTGGACTAACTCAATTACGAAATATATAATTATGATAATAAATAGACTTTATGAGTTCTAAAACTCGAACTTTTCAAAGCTCTCTATATAAGCATATAAATATTTTAATATACATTGGAAAAAAATTGATCTAAAAAAATAATTGGACAAATAACATTTTTCTAGTACACAAATTTATTCGCCAAGTTGATCTATAATTGCACATGCCTTATTCATTAAATTGATTAAACAAATTGGTCAATCTTCTAGTTTCTCCCACATGGTAATGCAAGTGGTTAGTGATTTCATACTAATTTTGTTAGAATCCAAATCCACAGTGATGACGTGATTAGTTTGTTTACTTCATTTTTACATCCATAGCAATGTGTGATAAGTGATAATAACTAAGAAAGTTTCCAGAGAAGGGAAAGCGAGTAGAGTGAAAGGAAGCTTGACGTGTCGTGTCAAATTGCATCCCGTGTCTTGTGAGAAGCTTACTATTAATGAGCTGTCTCTCTTCCACTCTCACGTGGCTCCTATTTTATTCTTCCCATATAAAAAAATTATTCCCACGCTTATCTCATTGCGCGTTTTCTTTACGCTCCAATGCCCAAGAAATAATTTTGTTTCTTATTTTATTTATATTAATTAATATATATATATAATTGAATAAAGTAAATAAAATCCATTTGAAGAAATACTATAATGGTAGAGTGAAATTACGTTCATGCCGATGGTTTTAATTAAAATCCAAACCCTTCATTCGAAAATCATATAAGAATATAAAATGTCCATTAAATTATTAGTTGAACACTTAAAATATAAATTCAAATATTTTCTCCCCCTTTGAAATTTTCATTTTTTTTATATATTTTAATTTATAAATCTCATTAATAACTTATTATCATGATATAATAATATTAAATTTAAATACAATTAATTTTTATATGATAACATATTAGTTATTAATTCAATTTAAAAACTAATTAACATATTATTAACCTAATATAGATATTGTATTTGCATTACAGTGATATTTTGAGAAATTATTATAGTTGAAAGATTGATGAGACAACCCATAGAATCATTTTCTTCTAGATATATTTTTTATATCAACTTGCTTAATCAATTGAATTTCACATGGGCACAATTTTTGTGTGTGTATATATATAATCCCAATTCCCACAAGGTGAGCCATGTTTTCTGATAATTTATCGTGGGTGGTGTTGTTTTTCTCTTTCTCAAGAAGTCAAGCTTTATCTTTTGCTTTGGTGGTATATATATATAATTTCACATTAGTACATTTAATTGCTTCATATTTTATTTAAGAAAATATATTTCATTTAAAATATGACTAAAGATATAATTACCCTTTACATCTCTTCGTATCTGATGCTCTCTCTTTTTATTTAAAAATAATTCAAGGAAAATGCCACTTTATTTTGTAAATTATATATATATTTTTTAATTTCTTACATTGACTTTATTTTCACACACTATATATATATATATATATATATATATATATATATATATATTCATAGTATTTCCAACATTATATGAACTAATAGCATATGAATTATTATAATTTGAGATACAATTAGTACAATAAAGAATAAAAATAGCCAAAATGTTGTATTTTTTTATTTATTTTTTCTCAGAGTTAACAAGATTTGTTTTAATTCCTCGAAGTCTAGGCTGTCTAGCTAATATAGTTTTTTTTTTCACCAGGGTCATAATAAAATCTAGATACTTTCACTTTATAAATTATTTTACCTTTGGATAAATATATAAATAAATAAATAATACTAAATTATTAAGGTCATTACAGAAGCTGGGTGAGCTGATAGGGGGTGGCGATGGTGGCCGTTAGTGTAGAAAGGGGTATTTGTGATGGGTTTCCTAGGTTTATTGTTGAGAGGATGATGATGGTGGCGGAGTTGTCGGCTAGCGGTGATTCACGGCGGTGCTTGTGGTCTCTGCCAGGTGCGATTCCTCCTAGTTCTATTATGGATTGACAGGTATTTATATTGTACCTAGCTATTTATATTCAGTCAAATTAAACACTTGTTTCTTAAAAATACAGTGGCGGTTTCGTAGAGTGGCAGCAGCAGCCAAATTTTAACGGTCTAATGGTATGCAAAATTAAAACTGGTAGCTGATTATTATTGTTCAACCACACAATATTATAGAGTTTTATTTTTTTATACACTTTGAATAAATTAAGTATTGAATACATTATTTTTCATATTTTTTTATACACTTTGTAAAAATTAAGTATTGAATACATTATTTTTCATATTTATTATAATTATTTTATGATAGCTGGCTTCAATTAATTTGTATAGAATACTGAGATTGATTGCAAAGATAAATATATAGTGTTCAAAGAAAATGAAATTTTTTGAAGGAAAGGTTAGTTTACCATCATAAAATTTTCTTAATTTTTATTTTAGATAGTGGATTTCAGATATCATTAATGCTAATGATGAAAGTAAAAATGAAAAAAAAAAAGAAATTTTTAAGAATCAAATTAGATAATTGGATATGAAGTATAGATTAAATTTAAAAAATAAAATTATTCGACTACCTAGAATTCTGCACCGACACCAAATTAAGAAAAGAAATTCCACGTTGGCTGAAGCGCGTGAAGATTACGGGGCAACCCCATCACTGTTGTTCCCCAAAACAGCTAAAACTAAAAGAGTTTGTTATTAATTCTCTTTCTCTCTCTATTAAAAAAAAAAAAAAAAGAGTAGCAGTAGCAGCAGCACCGACAAATGTGTTTCTTAATTCTTAGCGCAGCAATAGCTGTGTGGATTTGACTATTCGGTCTCCCTTGCATCGTGGTCGACCGATTTTAAAATATTATTGTATTATTTTTTTAATTAAATTATTGGTATATATTTTAATGTAAATATAATATATTTTTATTATTAAATAATCCTATTATTGTTTATTATTATTATTATTATTTTTTAAAGAGATAAAAAGAAAAAAATTATTTATTTATTATAAAACTGTTTTAGAAAGAAAAAAAATTTTAATTTGTATATTTAATTTAATTTTCAATATTTTTTTAATATTTTAATTATTTTTATTATTATTTGAACGAAAAATTATTAGTTTTTGGATGCAGATTTACTATTTATAATTTGTAGATTCATTATTTAATTCTTGTAAACTCATTATTTAGTAACTACAAGTTAATTTTCTTTAAAGAGATACAATAATAACAATTATCATATTATTGTTTATTATCATCATTATTATCTTTTTTTCTTTAAAGAGATAAAAAGAAAAAAATTGTTTATTTATTGTAAAACTATTTTAGAAAGAAATAACTTTTTAATTTGTTTATTAGATTTTATTTTTAGTAATTTTTAATATTTTAATTATTATTATTATTGTTTCGATGAAAAAATATTAGTTTTTGATATATTTATAGATGAAAATGATTAAAAATAATGATATTTGAACTAAAAATGAATCATAGAGAGATAAAATTGAGTCATTGAAAATTGAAGATGACAAATTTGTTAGAAACATACAAGTTAAAATAAACATTTAAACTTATAAGTTTATTATTTAAAATTTAAAATTTTACTATTTAAATTTTTTTGTTTTATCATTTAGTAATTGCAAATTTATTATTTAGTAACTACAAGTTAATTGTTTAAAACTTAAAAATTTAAAGTTCATATTTGTTAAAACTAAACGATGAATTGCAATACTAAATGATGAATCTGTAAGTTATAAATAATGGATATGTTAGTTTTAAACGATGAATCCGTTTTTTGATAATGATGAACTTGTAAGTTATAAATGATGAATCTGTAAGTTATAAATGATAAATCTTTAATTTATAACTGATGAACCTGTATGTTCAAAATGATAAACTTGGTAAATATGTTTTGTAGTTATCAATTTATCAAATTCAATGTTGAAAAAACTCGTGCTTTATTTTTCTTTACACGTGTAAAGAAATGAAATTTATAATGTAAAATAAATCGAAATGCATTACATAACAACCCATCTAGGCATGCTTCAAATTATTCTTAATGCTACTTTAGACCTTGTTGGACTTTGCCGGAATGAATAATAAAAAGGTTAGGGGATTTCTGCAACTGCCACGTGAAAAAGTTATGGAAAAATGTGCACTCTATTTTATTTCGCATTAGTAAAAAAATAAAATTTATAATGTAATATAAATCGGATTTGCCGGGCAAAAAATACTTACAAATATGCTTCTTTATGCACTTGTTCTTTTTCTGAAAATAATTAACACACCATTTTCAATTGACATATATTTTGTTAAAAATAAAAAAAAATATTTTTCATCATCTTTTTTTGTTTTGTTTTTGAATTATGGTAAAATTGCAATATAAATTGAAAAAATTATTTTCAAAAAATAATGGACCAATATAATTATGAATTTGAAAATTACGTACCAATTTAGTCAAAAATTAATTTAAAAAAATAATTATTGTAAGGAAATTCAAAATATTTCATAGAAAAACTAAAAAAAGAAGAAGAAGAAAATTCTGCTTTTGACTACTGAAAATAAATCTGAAGAAAGAGAGCTATTATACAGCAGAAGGTAACATCATCATGCTCATAACTTGGAACCATATCCTTCAATCATGTCTCCTCATCTTCTTAAATAATGTACCTAGACAATATGATATGCTACAAAATTTCCCTTCATTTTCATCTTGACAGACATTAAGAATCCGAAGCTAAAAAAGAGAAATTTTTTCCTTTCAATCTTTGTTGCACCTTAATTATCACTTTATCTATTGATTCAGAAGCTTTTGGGTTAATAACATAAATTATACCATAATTTTTAATTATTACAAAATTGTAAGATTGTAATGTGATATCCAAATTTAATTTTCAGTACCAATATGATGTAACAATAAAAAATTATGCCACGTAGCATGTTGATTTTATTTTTTATCTACCATCTCATTTTTTTTAATCAGAAATTGGATTTGGGTTTGCAAATTTTTAAAAAAATTAATATCAATTTACAATAATTAAAAAATTTGGTACCAATTTGCAATAAATTTTGATACCATTTATGTTATTAATTAATCTTCAATTCTTCGTTTTGGAAAGCTATGGTATTTAGAGCCAGTAAATTTTGAATCCAAAAAATGTAAGAAGAAATCTACAAAAAATGATAAAAAATGAGTTAGAAATTGACAAGAAAAGGAGGGGAAGGAACCCAAAAGCATGCTGTTTCATAGACAGCTGTTGTGGGATGATTGGGTATCTATTGGTGCCTTGGCGGCAGCTGCTGGTCTTCTATCACAGTTTGCCCCCCCAAAACGCCTGGATTTCAGGGGAGAGATTAAAAAGAGGAAGCTTAACAGTTTATTGGTGCCTGGCATTGGCACTGGTGGCCTTGAGCTATGGGAAGACAAACCTTCACATTGTCTCTTCAGACACAGACATTGGGGTGGTACCTTCAGGGAATTGTGAAAAAGTTTTTTTTTAAATGTAATTACCCTTTTTTTTAATGAATTTTAATGGTTTTTTAAGTTTGATTGTATGCCAGTTTTGTTTTATTTTTGGGGGTAGAATTTGGATCGATCTTGTGAAATAATAACATGTGTATAGTTTTTAAGATTTTTCTCGCACTATTTAGATTGCATTTCTTTTTTTTCACAAGTTGATCATATCCTGATGAGCTTAAGAGAAACTGAAAGTTTTTAGGCCATTTGGTTGGATCATATGTCATTGCACAATGAGACTGGTCAGGCATTTGAGTTCCATGCAGTCCCAGGGCTGGTTGTAGCTATTTTGTTTGAGCTGTTCTAATTGAGAATTTGGCCAAAATTGGTTATGAAGGAAAGAATCTGTATGTGCTAGCCTACGATTGGTTGCTCTCCTTTCCGAATGCAGAGTTATATATTCTCTCGTTTAATCTCTGTCTAATATGTTCTTAAACAACTATTTGAATAAGAGAACTGATTCTTTTTGACATGCTTTCATGTCAGTTCGATAAAAGATGTACTTTCTTGGCATTTTCAGACCACAGAACATGCTTGCGGGTGCTTCGAACATAGAATTCAACAATGTCATTGATCCTAAAGGAGGAGAAACTATTTTGGGTAACCTTGATATATAGGTCTCCTGAAGAAAGGCAAGTTTGTGATTTGTCCAGGAAGAGATACCTGAAATCTTCTGTAAATAGAGGTTTTCAGGTGAAATATTCAATTCAATATGGAAGGATAGTCTCTCTTAGCGAGGAAGAATCAGAATTGCCGTGTTCACATCTTCCTTCTTTTGATTCAAAGGTACGAACAAAAGTAACATTTCTATTTTAGCAACCCTTTCTGTATATGTTGCGTAGTAATATATATATATGATGAAGAAAATGAGACATATATCAACATAAATTGTTTTCTGCTCATACCAACAAGAATTCAGCATCATCATGTGATGAGATAAATTGGGAAAATGTTGGAAAATTTTGTGGAAAATAAAGGGGAAAATTCTTAGTTTATGTTAATTAAAAAAAGAATTTACAATTTTAGGGTAGAAGGTAAAAAATTTATGGATTTAGAGTAGTTTTGGAGAATTGACTGACAGTAGCTGTGTGCCTGTTTCCATAGTTTTTTTTAATCTATTTATATTGCTGGAATGCTTGTAACAATTCAGCATAGGAATCTCCTTATTCTTGGGCTGTCACACGTGATGAGCATTAGCTCAATTTTCAATTAAGGAGTATGTGAATCTAAATGGAGAAAGTATAAAATCAGAAAATATTTAAAAAATAATTTAAAAAAAAAAATAAGGATTGTATGCCACGGTGAGTTTCTGTGCGCTTTCTCGAGTGTAGCACAACTTTTGGTATCTCCAACTCAGTTTTTTTATTCCAAAATTAGAAATATTTTTTCAAAATACCCTAAAACTAGAATTTTTTTAAATTCAACTCTAAAATTGTAAATTGTTTTTTTAATTACCATAAAATAAGAATTTTCCCAAAATAAAGCTTTTATAGCTGCTGCTGCTACTTTTGATCTGCTTGGTTTTGTTGCTTCAAAAATGATGCAACGTGCTGAAGCTAATTTCTCTCATGGGATAGCCGATGATCTTGATGATAAAAAATATGAACATTGGTGTAACCCACTAGCTAGAGACATGGTGAGCAACTATCTATATATATCTTTTGTTAGTTTTGGGATCAGACAAAATTAAACTTGGCTTATAAGTATGAGAATTGAATTTCTGCTTATAGGTTACCTAATGCACCTGAAGTGGAGATATACTGCTTATATGCATGGTGTTGGAATTCCAACAGAAAGATAGTATGTTCAAGCTATCAGCAATCTCAATTGATGGAGAAGAAGACAATTATTGCTTAAAAAGTGAAGTACACTTTGTTAATGGTGATGAAACTGTGCCTGTAATTAGTGCGGATCTACATAAAAAAAGGACTTAATTTTGATAAATTTTCAATGTAAAAAATTTCTTCGATTCAATGAGTATATTTTATAAGAAGCCACATTCATATTATTATATTTTATTTTAAAAATAACTCTCTTTTAAATAAATAAATAATAAATAATCTAACCAAACACATTCTTAATTATTTTTAAGAAAAAAATAATAAAAACCATAGGATTTCATTGCTTTATTTGTTTTTTTTTTAATAGAAGAGAAAGGGAGAGAGACACGTGAAATGCATAATACGACCCGAGAAAATTACATTTAAGAAACGTATAGTTTTTGAGTTTTGTTAAATGGTCAAGTGACGGGTGTATTATAGACAACATGCAGATAGACAAGTGTCTAGCGAGCAAAAATGGTTATCATGCACGCACACAAAGCTTGTTTATATGCTACAAAATTTCCATTCTCCAATATAAATATCGACAGAAATCAAGAAGCTCTAGTTTTGTAAATAAGATAGAATTTTCTTAATTTTCCCCTTCAATCTTTGTTTTTTTAGTATTTAAGTGTCGGTTGGGGGTCCACAGACATCTCATCTCTCTTCTTCACCCCACGTGTTTTTCTGCTTTTTCTGTAACAGATACTTATAGCCCATAACCTTGTTTTCACCATAATTCACCACCATTGCTACCTCTTCATCTACCATACTCTAATATATTATTATTTTCCCTTTCTGGGTTTTTCTTGCTTTCTTGTTTCGCACCTCAATCTGTTATTTTTCTTAATTTCCTGAAATGGGTTGTTTTTGGCGGTGATTTTGAAGCTTTATGAATCAATCATGGCTTTAATTCTTCGATTTCGAAAGTTATGCTTTGTAGAACAGGTAAATTCAGAATCTTTTGAATCCAAAAAATTTGACAAGAAAGAAGAAATTGTTGCCCCTGATGCTAAAAATGAGTCAGAAAATAACAAGAAAAGGAGAAAAAGAAACCCAAAGGCATGGTGTTGCATAGACTGCTTCTGTCGGATGATTGGGTGTGTGTGCACCGCTTGGTGGCTGCTGCTGTTCTTGTATTACAGTTTGCCTGCCGCATTGCCTGGATTTAAGGTCCCTGAATCGCCAGGAGAAAGATTAAAAAGAGAAGGCTTAACAGCTAAACATCCAGTGGTTTTGGTGCCTGGCATTATCACTGGTGGGCTTGAGCTATGGGAAGGCAAACCTTGTGCACATGGTCTTTTCAGGCAGAAACTTTGGGGTGGTACCTTCAGTGAACTGTTCAAAAGGTTTTCTTTTTAATATCTTAATTCAATTGCCCTTTTCTCTAATTAATTTTACAGACAAAGTTCAATATAAATTTTTATGGAATTTAAGGCATTATGATTGTTAAATCCTCTGTTTCTGAATAATGAGACCGTGTCAGCATAGATTGAATTAGAACTTTTCTATTTCAAGCTGAATTTGTATTCCATTTTGGACTGAATGTGAACTTTAAATTACAAATTTTTCCCCTTTTTGTGTTGTCTTGATTCTATACCACTTTTGTTCAATTATAGGTGTTACAATATGGATCATACTTATGACTTATGAACTTATAACATATATTAATTTTTGAATTTCTTTTCTCTGTTTATGGATTGATACCCTAATAATAATAAGTGAAATATAAATTTTGTAATGAAACTTTTTAGGCCATCATGTTGGTTGGATCACATGTCTTTGGACAATGAGACTGGTCTTGACCCGCCAGGCATTCGAGTTCGTGCAGTTCCAGGGCTGGTAGCAGCTGACTATTTTGCCACTGGCTATTTTGTTTGGGCTGTTCTCATTCAGAACTTGGCGAAAATCGGTTATGAAGGGACCAATCTTTATATGGCAGCCTACGATTGGAGGCTCTCTTTTCAGAATACAGAGGTATATATTCGCTCTCATTTACTCTGACTAATCTGTTCTGGTTGAGAAAGAGGATTGAATCTGAATTCTTATGATCAATTTGAATTGAGTATTGACTAACGCTCGTATTCCTAATTTGAAACGAACAGATTAGAGATCATTCACTTAGTAGATTGAAGAGTAAAATAGAGCTTATGCATGCAACAAATGGTAATAAGAAAGTGGTGGTGGTTCCCCATTCAATGGGGGTTCTATATTTTCTGCACTTCCTTAAATGGGTTGAAGCACCTCCTCCAATGGGAGGTGGTGGCGGTCCAGGGTGGTGCAACAAGTACATAAAATCAATCATGAACATCGGTCCGGCATTTTTAGGTGTTCCGAAGACAATGGGTTATCTGCTATCAGGGGAAAGCAAAGATATTGCATCTTTCAGGTTGGTGTATGCAATCTTCTCCCATTTTGATTCCCTTTTAGGTACCGAAATTTGAATCCTGAATAGAGTAAGCATCAAGTTGATTCGTTGATCAACTTATAGAACAACTAATTGAATGGCAGAGCTGATTTTTTTTTACGTGATTTCATATCGATTCAATAGAGCTTTGTTTCCAAGCATTTGGGATTCTGAATTTCTCCAGCTTCCAACCATGGAGCATTTCCTGCGGGTAACTCGGACATGGGATTCACAAATGTCAATGATGCCTAAAGGAGGAGAGACTATTTGGGGTAATCAAGATTGGTCTCCTGAAATATCTTCTTCAAAAGATAACCACAGTGATGTGAAGAGAGATTTTCAGGTGAGAGATTCAGTTAAGTATGGAAGGGTAATTTCTTTTAGCAAGGCAGCATCAGAATTGCCGTCTTCGCAGCTACCTTCTTTTGATTCAAAGGTACTAACGAAAGTAACATTTTTATTTTAGCAACCTTTTTATATATGTCGTATAGTAATATGTATGATGAAAAATGAGACATCAACAGAAATTATTTGCTGCTCATACCAACAAGAATTCAGGATCATCATGTGGTGAGATTTGGACCGAATATGATGAGATAAACTGGGAAAGTGTTCGAAAATTTGTGGAAAATAAAGCTTTTACAGTTGATGGTTCTTTTGATTTGCTTCGTTTTGTTGCTCCGAAAATGATGCGACGAGCTGAAGCTCATTTCTCTAATGGGATAGCCGATGATCTTGATGATCTGAAATATGAACATTACAGATTTTGGTCTAACCCATTAGAGACAAGGTAAGCATCAACATGTATGTCTTTTGTTGGTTTTGAAATCAGGCAAACTCCACTTGAAATTATGAGAGTTTTGTACCTTCTTTCAGGTTGCCTAATTCACCTGAAATGGAGATATATTGTTTATATGGCGTTGGAATTCCGACAGAAAGATCATATGTCTATAAGTTATCAGCAACTGATAGATGCAAGAGTATTCCACTCAGGATCGATACCTCACTTGATGGAGAAGAGGGCAGTAACTTGAAAAATGGAGTATACTTTGTTGATGGTGATGAAAGTGTGCCTGTGATTAGTTCAGGCTACATGTGTGCTAAAGGTTGGAGAGGGAAAACCCGGTTCAACCCGTCGGGCAGTCCTACATATGTGAGGGAGTATGAGCACAAACCACCAGCTAGCCTGCTTGAAGGGAGAGGTACAGGGAGTGGTTCCCATGTTGACATTATGGGAAATGTTGCTTTTATTGAAGATGTACTAAGAGTTGCTGCAGGTGCTAGTGGTCCTGAAATTGGTGGTGACAGGATTCATTCTGATCTATTAAGAATGTCCGAGAAAATAAATCTCCGACTGTAATTACATTAAGACTGTTGGAATTTTGAAGCTCGTTCTTAAATATTTAGAATAATAGCAAATTGGGACCTAACTAAACTTGCACATAAAAATTTATATTTTAAACCTGAAAAAGTCAGACGAGTTAAGCGGGCATCCAATTCAACTAATGCATATTAGGTATTAACTCAAATTGATAATTAATTGCAAAACTGACAACTGGATGAGGTATTGATAGATTAAACCAAATTTATAATTGGCGTATAAAAGGAGTAAATTTCATAAAAGTACAATGTGATTTTGCTTTCCCCCAATTAAAATGTCAGATTTTCTTTCTTTCTATAACAAATTAGCAAGTACCAAATGTTTTTATTTATATAAGTACTCTAATTTTTTTTATTTATTTATAGCAGTACTTCTCTTACTAAATTAATGATAACCTTCCATACAAATAACTCTATATAAATTGAATTTAATTATATCTTAATTCATGTAACAAAAAAATTATATTACTTGTTTTTACATATTTTCAGACTATTTTTAATCTTTTCGTATGAAATAAAAAAATTGTATTTAAATGAATTTATTTTGTATGTAATGATTTTGATATAGTGATAGTACGATAATTTTTTTTAAATGCATCTGAGCACAATTTTATAAATATAAAAAATCTATTTAAGTACAATTATTTTAAAAAAAAAATTGTGTATTCCACTTAGACGGTTGGTAAATCTATAAAAATATGTACGAGAGATATTTTTATTACTTGATTTAAAATTGTTAGTATATTAATGTTATAAATTAAAATTGGAGATATTACTATGCACTAATACTAAATTGAGAGATGGTATATGAAATTCATCCAAAATATATATAATACTTTACTATATCAAATATACTATATTAATTCTATACTTAATAAAATAGCTGATGTTCAATGTCTTTAAAATACGCAGCTATGATTAATTTAATTTTATGAGTATCGATCATATCATAAATCTAATTATAATATATATATATATATATATAGATCAATCAGTAATCTGATGATGACATCTTATCATTCAAATCAATTTTTATAATAATTTTAACTCTTTCCTTTTAAAATTTTTATGATTAAATAGGGAAATTTGAAATATTTTTATCAAAATTTGATTAATTTAGTTTTTATTTATATTAAAGAAATAGATATCGATTTATCTTAATAGAACTGAACTCTGGGGTATTTATGTATATATACATAATACACGAACTCAATGGTCATATGCTTGAATATGGTTTGGATAAGGTTTATTTGTTAATTCTCTGATACTTTCAGTTAGCAAATGTTGGGTGAGGCATCCATTCTACTCTTTTATTTAATGCCAATATACGTTAGGTAGGAGGTATATTAATATTTATATAGTAACTAGCTACCTAAAATTCTCAATTAAAAAAAAATAAAGATACCATTTAGTATCCACACTTTTAACACATTATCTACATTCTTCTCATTTAATACATCTTTTACATATATATCTATCTATGTACTATTTTTCAACCATTAGATAAAAAATCTAATAGTTCTAATTAATTCTACAATAATTAAAACAATTTAATGGTATAACATTAATATTATTTAACATTAAGATTTATAATGGTTACTTATCAAACTTGAAATATATATATATATATATATATTATATTCATTTAATTATTTTGCAATTTAATTTGCACATCCATGTGTATATAATAATAAGTTAAGCTATGCTATCATATAGGAAATTTAAGTTATATTCTCAAAATTCAAGTATTGAAATTAGAGAGGTGTTATAAAAAATCCCAACTTCATAAGTTTAATGACAAAACCCTAGCAAAATATTGTCATCTACATCTATATCCTTACATATATATGATAGGTGAGAATAAAAGAGGAGTTTTGAAGAATATAAAGACCGGTGATCAGTAATGTATACATTGCTCTATTCATTTTTAAATTAGTATTAATTCCTTCTCATGGATGGATTAGTATCCAACCTTTTTGTTTTTGTTTTTCTTTTCTTTTTTTCTATTCATATGTATATCTAAACACTTTTATTTATTAACTATGTAAAAATACTTGCTTTATTGTAATATCCTAAATCTTCTCTACATACATTTCATTTGAATATATACATTTTACATGAAATTCACTTCAACACATTTATTGCATATACATTTTTATTTGAATAAGTTCATAACATATATTTATGGGTGGCAGCAGATACAAGTTTTACAGGTATCCGTATCTATCCGAATCCGTTTAAACACAAATGGATACTCTATTAAGATTTCGGGACGGATTCAGATAATAATATTTAAATTTATCACAGATTTGGATAGGATATGGATAGAAAATATCGGTATCCGCTACCCGATAAATCCGATTATATATATATATATATTATACAATTTATTTTTATTTTAATTTATTGAATATAATAATATAATTAATTATTTTTATGTATTTTTATAGATTGACAAATTACAAATGTAACGAGAGTTTAAAATTTGAAATACAATATTTCTATCATAATAAACATTATTTAATTTTAATATTTAATATTATTGTTGAACAATTTGAAAAATTATTTTAATTCGAATGTGTTGAATTAGATTTATGTTTTATTTTATTTGATTTTATAGTGATTTATGATAGATTTTTTGTATATTTTTAAAATTTTAATTATTTAATTAGTTTGAATTTTATTTTATTTTAATTTTTTAATTATAAACGGGTAATTAAACAAATTTCAGATATTAATTAGATTTGAAATGAATACATGTATTAACATTATAATTTTGAATAAATTCGGATAGATGTATATATATAATTAGATTCAGGTAAAACAATTTTTACTTGTATCCTATCCATTACCATCCCAACATATACTTAATATTGTGTTCAATTATTTTGCAATTATACTGAATTAAACGTGTTTATTTATAATATGAAATTAGGAAAAAAAGAATAAAATGGTTAAATTGAATTAATAAAATTTGATATAATTAATTTAATTAAATAAAGTAAATGATTAAATTTTATTTTTATTTTAACTAGTGATTAAATATAATAATAATAATAATAATAATAATAAGAAGAAGAAGAAGGATAAGGATAAGGATAATGATAAGGATAATGATAATAAAAATAAAAATAAAAATAATAAAGATAATGATAAGAATAATAATGATGATGATGATGATGATGATGGTGATGATGGTGATAATAGTAATAATAATAATAATAATAATAATAATAATAATAATAATACAAAGAAAAAAAAGTAGAGTCCGATAAAAGGAGTGATTGTAGTATGCTTAGGTGTGTTTAGCCATTATTACCTTAAAATTTATTATTTCTATTCTTATTTTTCATACCACCAACACCTTCTTCTTCCTTTCTTATATTTTCCTTCAAAGTTCCAGCCTTAAGGTGAGTTGAATATTCTTTATTTTATTGCTAATATTGAATTAAAAACTAAATAAATTATGATTTATAGGGTGTAAACAATAAAATCAAAAATCAAAAATATGTTTTTATAGCAGAATATTAAGACCTAATTTTGTGGTCTTATAGGAGGAATTTGAAAATTTTTAAAATACGAAACTTGTAGTTTTATATGTTATATGTATGTATTTAAAACAATTTTGTAAGACTTGATTTATTTGAAAAGAAATCGATATTTTACTAAAATTGGTTATGGTTCAATTTTCAACAATTTTTTCTACTATTTTTTTATTTATTTTGGCCATTTTCGAGGTTTAATTTGATAAAACATAAATCATAAAAATTGTAGATTATATATCTAGTATATTTCTGTAAAATTTAGTAGTATAAAAGATAAATATGAACAAATAATGATTATTCTTTTGATTAGAGCTGTTTCTTTTGCACATGTACAACTCTATAAAATTTATCATAATTTTGAACCATTTAAAGAAAGAATTCATCGAAAGTTAAATCATAAAAGTTTTAGATTTATCTCTTAGTTAAATTTCAGTGAAAATTTTACTATCATATGTTATACATTTTGTAAATTATGTTATTAACAAGAAAATTGGTCTAGATATTACCCCTATATAGATCCAGTTATAAGTATTTTTTTTAAATTGTTTGAAGGTCTTAGAAGTATAATTATAAAATATTATAAAATTAAAAAATGTTTGTTTGTATTTTGGCTAAATTTTTGGAAAGTTTCATAATAATTAAGTATAAATGTTGTAAGATATAAATTATTATAATTTGGTGTCTTAAAGCTGTCTAAGGACAAGAACGAAACAAGTTTTGAAATTCAACAAAAACTTGTGTAATGCTCCAAAACTTCCGGAATTTAAATTTATTATAGCATTATATGTTAGCTTTAAGTATAAATGAGAATCATTTAAATTAGATAAATATATAAAAAGTTATAAGTTGATCAGTAACTAGAGCTCATTTTGTATATGCATATAAGTTCATACAATAGTCATGCAATGTTTTATCATTGCATATGAGGTTTTGATGTATGTAAAATGAATTCATAAATATTTAGAACCTCTATTGGTAGAAAAATAAAGGGAAGAACAAGAGTGAAGTGTGATTAAGTGTTTCAAGAGGTAAGTATAATATATAATTGAGAAATTTTGTATAAAATGACAAAGTATGTGATGGTCGTGAATTATATGAATGTCTTGATTTGACATTGATAATGAGATGAATAATTTGTAAATATGTTTATGACATGATTGTATTATATGTATTTGCCTTTTTTACATAATGTGATAGATAAATTGATATGCAAAAGTTGATACAATAACAACGGTTATGTTAAATAACTCTTATTATATTTGCATATATATACAAGGTTATACATCATAAGAAATGTGATGTACATATGTATATGGGAAAAAAATATTTATCATATACTAAAATATACAAATTTATTATGAGTATGATTGTATTTTACTCCACTTAAAAAGAAAGTTATGACTAGTTACACATGATTGCAAATCACATATTACATCGCAAATGAAGTCTAATTGGCAAATGATATTCACATGTACATAGCAAATGATGAAAGCCAAATGACTAATATGTTTATATGTTATATGTGCGATCACCAATAAAAAAGCTAGCTAGTAATATTCACATAATTTACGAGAAAATACCAAACAAAGGGTATTCATATGTCCATGACATTATAATTACATGGCAAATGAAACTTAGGGCAATCGATGCTAACTCGGTCACAACTAAATAAAAATAAAAATCTCATATGCATATGTGAATGCTTATTTTGTATGTATTCATGTCCAAGTATTGAATTATGTGTGATGAGCTTGTTATGTTTTGTAAATATTTACATATATATGACAATACTTATTTTATTTATTGTGTTGCATATTAGATTTATACTTGTTGAGTAGCGTCTAATATTAGGAAGTCTCACTTGTAGATTAAAAGTGGCTATGGATAGAAGGTCACTAACCACATCCTCCCACCTCTCTCCTTGGGCATCTATTAGGGTTACATGCATTTTATTGGTTATATAGAAGCATTTTGCCTATGACTATATTTTGTATAATGATGTTGAATGCTTGAATGATGAACTATTTATACATATATGACATGTTTTTATATGGTCTTGAAGTATGATATGTCAAATATTCTAAAAAAATGATGTTCATAACAAGTTTAAAATATATAAAAAAACATGACGACTTGAAAACACTTTGATATAATGTTCAAGTTATTAATATATGTGATATATCATGTTGATAGTGAAAACCTCAATGTTGATTTACTAAATTGCAAATGGAGTCAATAGATATGATGAAAGATAAAAAAAAAAATTTAACATAATTTTTTGTATTATTCACATGCCATACATAATAAATTGATACATGGATATATAGTATTTAAAAGTATAAGATGTGATATTATATTAATTATCTGAAAAAAATATAAAGGGAACTATATAAATTGTCAAATTATAACCAATTATATGGACTTGATATTCTTTCCAATAAGTTTATCAAAATATATATATTCATACCAATAAAAAAGTGCAGACAACATTTAGCATATATGCTCCTTTGCATAGGGAAAATTCTCGAATTGAAACTCCAAAAAAATTAATACTGATTTACTTCAACATCATTTAAAAAAAAGGAGAAATTAAGAAAATTCACAAAGATGTCTGGATTATTCCAATTATCCTGCACATCGCCATTTCAATTCTTAATATTCAAAAAAGAAAGAAATTAAGAAAATTCAATAAAATGTCTTGATTATTCCAGTTATTCTGTACATTGTCATTTCAATTCTCAATGTTCAAAAAATTTAAATCAAGAAAGAAATGCTAGCCATTGGTTTCTGTCCTTTTTTACTTACAATCTAATCTGCATTCGACCAAACATGCACATTAAAGATTTTTTTAGTAAATGTCTAATACCCACCATCTTATTTATTAATTAAAAGAGAAAAAAATATTAAAAAATTAATTATTTAATCAATAAAATGGTTAGTGTTATTTCTTAACAATTCAATGTAGTAATTCCTAATTTAGTGCTGCATGAATTAAAGAAGAGTCAAATTACGGATCCATTTAGTTTAATGGTGGTGGTTAGCTATCGTCGGTTAGTAGTAGTATTAATTATAATTTATAATATAACTATTAATAAATATATTATATTATTAATGTATATATATCAAAAAATGTTATTTTTTTCGTAATATATTTCATATATAATATAAAAATTAATTAAATAAACATAAAATTATAATATATAATATAATTTTAAAAAATCATTATCAATTGATATAAGTATAAATAAATATTAAAAGCTACATTTTAATATAAAAAACTAAAAAGTTTAGTTTTTAGTATAAATTCTAAAAATTGGCAGTTATAATTTCTAACGGCTGACTTTTACTTTTATGTTTATAAATACCCAATTCAGTTTTTGATTTATTGAACAACTAAAAACAGAATTTACCAACCACTAAATTCAATTTTTAGTTTTAGTTTGTTAAACCAACAAAAGATGAAAATAAAAGTTAAATCTAAGGGACACTATATTTTGAGGCTAATTAAAATAAGAACCATAAGAAACATATATACTTACTTGTCACTAATATATTAATCTATAATTATAGACTAAGGATTTGTCTTGATACATCATTAATCACTTTGTCCACAACATTGATTAAATATTAAATAACTCCACAAAGTTGTCCAATTTGGTTTTGTTATTTATATACCTCGTTTTCAGCATTAGATAAATCATAATTATAAAATTCTACATTATAAAACAAGTATTTATACAACTACGACACTAATCAACTCGATCAATGATTTAAAAAAAAAAACTCAATCATTAAGTGACTATTTTTATATTTTATAATTTTGAAAGAAATTATTTGGATAATTTAATTTTCTTCGTGAAGCTATAACTCCAAAAAATCATGGTGGGATTTTGTAAATGTCCAAGATGGGTTGAAAATTCTAGAAATCTTTCAAACAATTCAGTTTCTAATTCCATCCTCTCTTTCCCAACATGCAGTCGATAAAAAAAAAAGTTTGGCAGGGATGATGCTAAAGCAGCTAAATTGCTCTGTACAATATGGGCAGACAGTCTCAGGAAGATGATGGACCACAAAAATTGCACAAATATGGACATCGTGTTGCCCCAATTCTGCTAAGAAATAAAAGAAATGACATGTCAAAGGTGCAATAATTAATACATTATTGTTATTATTATTCAAATTCATATGAATATTTAAATACATTGGGTTTTAGAGTAATGTAATTTGAGTGAGAAATAAGAATTAGAAATTTATAGAAATAAAATGTTAAAAAGGTGGTTGCAGACACTTCCAAATAAGTCTCACTCGATCATGCATTTATTAATTAAGAGGGTAATGTATTCACCAAAAAGAATAAAAATTTAAGAGGGTAATGTCAGAAACTCAGAATAAAAAATTAACTGCAAATTTTCTACATTTTAAACATTTAAAATATGCTTAATTTTCTTAAAACATTATCCATAATTCCAAGCTCTTGAACATGAATGAATGAATGAATAAATAAGTGGAATAGGAGGCGGGGAGGAGTAGGAGGCGGCTTTAGGCAGGAGTTTTCCATCTCCATCTCCATCTCTGACCTCGATACCCCATTCCATATCTGATCCCGCTCCGTGCTCCATTAGAGAAAATTTTTGAATTCTTGTTCTCGCACTACACGGAGATAGAGATTCTCGAACCCGTTTCGTTTTTCAATTTTTATTAAAAAAAATTATTTTATTTTAATATTAAATTTATTTTTTTATTTTAATTAATTAGCGAATCATATATTTTTTAAATAAAAATATATTTTTTACTTTTATATTTTTATTTTATTATTTTTTAAAACTATTTAATTATATTAAAATATAAATAATTATTATATATATAAATAATAAAAAATATATAAATATATTGTAGAGACAAGAATCGGAATGGGGGATGTATATACCATCCCGTCTCATCCCTCCCACAAAAAATTAGGGATTGGGGTGTGAAAAAAATTTTGTTAAAAAAACTATTCTGTTCGGAACAGGTTCAAATTGCCATCTATAACAAAATTGTCCCAATTCTGGGAAGATCCCACTCTACTAAATTTGTTTTAAATTAAAACTTTTTTTTGAGTTAGTTTAAAGTTAAAACTTAAAATGCTAATTATGGTGAACTGTATATGAAATTAATAAAATTATAAGTTTAATTAATATTGACATTACTTTTGAGAATTTATAAAATTATAAGTTTAATTAATTAATACTAATCAAAATAAATATATCCTATGAATTAAAAAAAAAAAGAAGGAATCTATGGTTATATTTATTATGACCACAACAAAACAATTTGTTGTTATTAACTTTTGCCTTTTTTTTTTGTTTAACAAACAAATGATTCAATAAAAACTAAAAATTATTAATATCTTGTTCGTAATTAGCATTAATTGCAACCTTATTCATTTCAAACAACTGAATGGACCCTCACTTTTACATATAATATTGTATATAATTTATTCTAGTAGCTATTTAGATTATATCTTTACTTTCTTATATTTTTCTTTTTGATATTAATTTTCTTTTTTTCATCTTTATTTTCCAAATAATTTCAATTAATATTTTAATAATATATATAAATACAGTAGTTACCTAATTATTCTATTATATATATATTTTTTCATTTTCACTTTATTACGATTTATGCACTCATATTTGAATTTTGATGCAATTTGTGTATTTTATCATTCAATAACTAATTTGATGATTTAATATTTCAATGTCAACATCTTGGCTTCATCCTACCAAATAGTTCTTAAATATTTTATTTTACTTTGTCATTATTTTTCTAAGTGATAAAATTGTATGCAATCATATATTTTTTTATGGCTTTTGTCACAAATTATTTTTTTATTATTAATTATTTTTATCCAAAAAATAGATAAATTTTTTGCCTCCATGACATATTGTGACGAAACATAATATATTTTTATGACTTAAATGTATATGTATACTGATTAAAGCAATTTTTATAATGAAAACTTATAATTTAGTGATGATTTATAAATTTCATTATTTTTTTGACACATACTATGATAAGAAAATGAAATTTAGGAAATGCAATATATATTTTATTTGCTTATATCACTACATACTAATATTAAAACTTTGTAAAAGTTAACGGGTGTATATATATCAAATTCATTAAAAAAGTATAATTTATATTATTCAATCCATTAGTTATTTTCTTTTTCTTATTTATTTTTAAATTTATTAATTGAAGTAATTAATTAATAATTTAGTTAACCTAGTTGAGCAATTGATAAAAGTGAAATAAATGTGAAATATTGAGGGAAAAAATTTAAGGATTAGGTAAATTTGATAATCCACACAAATATAAAAAAATATAACATTAATTTTTATTTAAAAATAAAGAAATTCGATATATATAATAAATTAATATAAATTATTATAATTTTTGGATCTCCATGGGACCGTCCTGACCCTCTCTAACGGAAAAAAGAATCCCTCCGTGCCCTTTATGGGGAGGTAAAACGGATAATTTCGCACCGTTGGAGGCAAATCCCCGTAGAGATCAGGGATTCCCCACCCATTGCCTACCGAATGCATGTCTTAAATAAAGGAGATAAAGTCATTGACTTTTTGTCTAATTATTGGTTTTGCTCTTAAATAAAGTTGTTATCATAAAATTGTTATCTGACAAAAGGCTGTTTCTATTTAACATTACATTCAATTCATCATAATTTTTCCAAAAAAAAAAAAAGAAGAAACATTCAATTCGTCATAAACATTACATTTAGTTGTAGTTTTTCATGATTGATCTAGATAAAATTGCAAAAAAATAATAAAAAAAAGAAGTTAAGGGTATAATTTCTTTTTTAATGATTAATTTTTGTCAAAATTAATTTTAAGTAACAATTATTACGTAATTTTTAATTTGCCATCATTTTATTGATTAAAACATCATTTTCATCTTTTTTTTAATTATTTTTACACCAATAATTGTGAAATTGAAAAAGTATTTTTTGATATATAATGGGACAAAATAACTATGATTGACAATTACATATTAATTCGATAATTTTTTTTATATAAAATAATTATAGTAAAAGAAATTCAAACAACTCCAATATTATACATATAAAAGAAAGAAAGAAAGAAAGAAAGAAAGAAAGTCTTAGGTCGGGACAGAGTGACCATTTGATTTAGCTTTTACTCTAATTTTCTGACAGTCTAATAAATTAGATGTTGAATTGAGTATTTGATTAGTTCAAATCTAATAAACTAAAAGTTATGTATTTAGTTAAATAAAAATAAAAGTTAATATTTAGAAATTTCAACTAATTTTTACTAAAAGCTGATTTTTTTTATTAATAGTTGTAATTTTTAGCTTGTAGCAATCTGAAAAATTAAAAACTGAATTTAATGTTTAATTAGTTCAATTTTTAGGAGTTTAATAAATTAAAAGTCAAGTTAGATATTTGGTTAAACAAAACAAAAGCTAGCTTTTAAAATTTATACTAAAAGCTAATATTTTATGAAAAATTTAAATTTTCAGTTTTTTGTTTTCTAATAAACTAAAAATTCAATTGAGTATTTAGTTAATTCAATTTTTAATATTCTAATAAATTAAAAATTAATTTAAGTATTTGATTAAATAAAAGTTAAAATCAATGGCTACAAATTTCAATTACTAACTTTTGGAATTTATGCTAAAAGATGATTTTTTTAATGAAAATTTAATGTTTTCATATCAAATTTAACTTTTTAAGTATTTAATACATAAAATAGGTTTATTTTTTTTATCTGTATTTAAATTAATTTCTAATAATTTTTTATTAGTTAAAAAATTATATTATATTTTTGTGTCTAATTAAATATTTTTATATTATATATTATATGTTTTATAAATAAATAAAAAATTAATATATATTACATTAATAAGAGTACATAATTATTGATAATTATTTTATAAATTATAATTGATTTTCAATCACTAATATATCAAATAATCTAAAATTAATAATGAATCACTGTAGCCACGACTGTCCGCTATCAACTAATGCTGTAACGCCTGGCAGCTGACCGCGACTCCTATCCCTTCATAACATACGGTTATCGCTGATGGGTAATTGGCCCCCAACACCGCGTATCCAACCAAACTCTGCAAATAAAGCAAAAGAGACTAAAGAGATGCAGAAAGCTATCATACGAGAGATGAGAATATCATCATGTTCATAACTTGATAACATATCCTTCCATCATGCCCCATCAATTTCATATTCTTAATTAATGTGCCCTCCAGAATATATACATATATATGAATAAGATCCATCTTTATGCATATCAACGTTTTTGCATACATAATTCTGTTATTTATTCGTCTCTTTCTGCAACTTCTTCCTCTACCAATCTTCCATCAGGCCCACAAACACCTTCTTCTTCTTCTTCTTCTTCTTCTTCTTCTTTACTATCTATCCATGGAGCCATCAAGTAGACAATTTGGGTTTCTGTGATTCTCGTAATGTGTGCTACCTCTTCCCTTGATTGAGGCTCCAAAAGTCTCTTCTTTTATCCTCTTTCTCTCATAATTCCAACAAAAACCCAGTATTTTTTTTGCCATTTTCCTAATTAATTTGGTTTGCTGATTTGATTCCCTAATTAATTTTACATTTCCTTATTATGTTTAGGGTTTCCCTTTCTTAGTTTATAAATACGAAATGTTTGCATCAAAGGATTTTAATTTTACTGTCTTCGTCAATTCTGCTTTACCCTTTCAGACGTTTCTGAGTAAGAGACACGTGAAAAAGCAGAAGAGAACCCAAAGAAATCACATTTAGACAACACGCAGAGAAAAGGCAAAGACAAGTGTCTAAGAAAGTGACCAGTAATGGTTAGGTGTATAGTGCACTCTACACTTATATAGACACAAAGCTGGTTTATATGCTACAATTTCTCTTTCTTTTTCATCTCCATTCTTGAAGATGAATATTGGCAGAAACTAAGGAAGAAGAGAAATTTATTTTTTCGCTCTTCATTCTTTGTTTTTGTTATCAAGCGTTTGTTGCTTGTGCCGCCGCAGACACCCCCATAACTCTTCTTCATCACGTGGTTTTACTTTTTCTGTAACGGATACTTATAGCCCATAACCTTCTTTTCACTATAATTCACCACCATTACTACCTCTTCATCCACCTTGCTCTCCTAATTATCATTTTCTCTTTCTGGGTTTCTCTTGTTTTCGCGTTTCGCACCTATTACCACTTCATCTGTTATCTTTCTTAATTCCCTGAAATGGGTTGTTCTTGGTTGTGATTGTAAAGCTTTTAAATTTATCATGGCTTTAGTTCTTCGGTTTCGAAAGATATGCTATGTAGAGCCAGTAAATTTTGAATCTTTTGAATCCAAAAAATGTGATAAGAAAGAAGAAATTGTTGATTCTTCTATCAAACGATCTTTTGATTTCCAAAATTATGACAAGAAAAAAGAAATTATAACCGCTGCTACTAAAAATGAGCTAGAAATTAACAAGAAAAGGAGAAAAAGAAACCCAAAAGAATGGAGTTGCATTGACTGGTGTTGTTGGACGATTGGGTATCTGTGCACCATTTTGTGGTTGCTGCTGCTCTTGTATTACAGTTTGCCGGCCACATTGCCTGGATTTCAGGTCCCTGAATCGGTAGGGGCAAGACTTAAAAGAGAAGGATTAACAGCTCAACATCCAGTGGTTTTGGTGCCTGGCATTATCACCGGTGGGCTTGAGCTATGGGAAGGCAAACCTTGTGCAGATGGTCTTTTCAGGCAGAGACTTTGGGGTGGTACCTTCACTGAAATGTTCAAAAGGTTGGTTTTGTTTTCAATTTCTTAATTCAACTACCATTTTCTTTAATGAATTTCATAGACAAACTTTAATATAATTTTCTCTGGAATTTAAGGCATTGGTTTGTTAAATCCCCTGTTTCTGCAGAATGAGACTGTCTTAGTGTATATTGAATTACAACTTTTCATTTTCTCAGTTTTAAGTTCCATTTTTGGACTGTATGTGAAACTTAATCGCATTCTTTTTTGTGTTGGCTTGATTGTATCCCAGTTTGGTTCAATTTTAGGTGCTAAATCTCGATACTTGGATTGTACCTATGAATTTGTATGGCAATTTGTTGGATAACGTGTGTTTAGTTTTTGAAATTTTCCTTTCTGTAATTAGACAATAATTGAAATATGTGAAAATTGTACTGAAAATTTTTAGGCCGTTGTGTTGGTTGGATCACCTGTCTTTGCACAATGAGACTGGTCTTGACCCGCCAGGCATACGAGTCCGTGCAGTCTCAGGGCTGGTTGCAGCTGACTATTTTGCTCCTGGCTATTTTGTTTGGGCTGTTCTAATTGAAAATTTGGCCAAAATTGGTTATGAAGGAAAGAATCTGTATATGGCAGCTTACGATTGGAGGCTCTCCTTTCAGAATACAGAGGTATAAATTAGCTCTCATTTACTCTGTCTAATCTGCATATTACATTTCTCGTATAGAGAGAAGATTGAATAAAAATTGTTGTGATAACTGATAAATTTGAATTGAGTGTTGATCAATGTGTTCTTAATTTGAAATGAGCAGATTCGAGACCAGGCACTTAGTAGATTGAAGAGTAAAATAGAGCTTATGTATGTAACAAATGGTTGTAAGAAAGTAGTGGCGGTTCCCCATTCCATGGGGGCTGTATATTTTCTGCACTTCCTTAAATGGGTTGAAGCACCTCCTCCAATGGGAGGTAATGGTGGTCCAGGTTGGTGCAACAAGTACATAAAATCAATCATGAACATCGGTCCGACATTTTTGGGTGTTCCAAAAGCAGTTAGCAATCTACTCTCGGCTGAAGGCAAAGACATTGCGTTCATCAGGTTGGTATATGCATTATTTCTCTCATTTTGGTTCCCTTAGCTAGTGAAAAGTGAATCCTGGTAGAGTAAACATCAAGTTGATCATGGATCAAGTGAAAGGACTAATTGAATAAGGGAACTGATTCTTTTTGACGTGCTTTTATATTGATTCGATAGAGCTATGTTTCCTGGCATTTTGGATTCTGAACTTCTCCGACTTCAGACCCTGGAGCATGTTCTGCGGGTGATTAGAACATGGGATTCAGCAATGTCATTGATGCCTAAAGGAGAAGAGACTATTTGGGGTAACCTGGATTGGTCCCCTGAAGAAAGGCAAGTTTGCAATTTGTCAAAGAAGAGATACCTGAAATCTTCTGTAAATAATAACAGCAGTGATATAAAGAGAGGTTCCCGAGTGAAAGATTCAGTGAAGTATGGAAGGATAATTTCTTTCGGCAAGGAAGCATCAGAATTGTCGTCTTCACAGCTTCCTTCATTTGATTCAGAGGTACTAAAGAAAGTAATTTTTCTATTTTAGCAACCTTTTTTTAATGTATGCTGTATAGTAATATGCATGATGAAAATGTGACATCAACAGGAATTTCTTGCTTCTCATACCAACAAGAATCCAGGATCATCATGTGGAGGGGTGAGGACTGAATATGATGAGATAAATAGGGAAAGCTTTCAAATTTTTTTAGAAAATAAAGCTTTTACAGCTTCTTCTTCTTTTGATCTACTTCGTTTTGTTGCTCCAAAAATGATGCGACGTGCTGAAGCTCATTTCTCTCATGGGATTGCTGATGATCTTGATGATCCGAAGTATGAACATTACAAATACTGGTCTAACCCACTAGAGACAAGGTAAGCGGCAATATATATATCTTTCGTTAGTTTTGGATATATATATCTCGCAAACTTAGCTTACAATTATGAGAGTTGGATTTCTGTTTTTAGGTTACCTAATGCACCTGAAATGGAGATATACTGTTTATATGGGGTTGGAATTCCAACAGAAAGATCATACGTGTTCAAGCTATCAACAACTGATAGATGCAGAAGTATTCCATTCCGAATCGATACCTCAGTTGATGGAGAACAGGACAGTTGCTTAAGAAATGGGGTACACTTTGTTGATGGTGATGAAAGTGTGCCGGTGATTAGTGCAGGCTACATGTGTGCTAAAGGTTGGAGAGGAAGAACCCGGTTCAACCCGTCGGGCAGTCCTACATATGTGAGGGAATATCAGCACAAACCACCAACCAGCTTGCTTGAAGGAAGAGGCGAAGAGAGCGGTTCACATGTCGACATTATGGGAAATGTTGCTTTTATTGAAGATGTACTAAGAGTTGCTGCTGGTGCTAATGGTCCTGAAATTGGTGGTGACAAGATTCATTCTGATATATTAAGAATGTCCGAGAAAATAAATCTTCGTCTGTAATTACATCAAGACTTATCAACAATTTTACCATAAAGAAAGGGAGATGATTGGCTTTGAGGCTCAAAGACAGAACTAACTACAAAGGAAGTCGCAGGATTTTTTGAAGTCTCGTTCTTAATCCCATTGCTGCTGTAACCATGACAGAAACAAGTACTTAGCAGGAAAATTTCTGGAGAAGATCAGTAATGTTGCTTGCCATGTTACTGAAGTGTATGGAATTTGACTTCTGCTGCTTCTCCACCGTCCCACCCAACACCCACCCACCCCCGCGAACCCCCCCCCCCCCCTCCCCTCTCTCTCTCTCTCTCTCTCTTCCATTTAGCAATCATCAATTATCTTTAGTTTCTATAATCAAACAAAGGATATGTGAATCCCGTTGTGTTTGCTAATAAAATATTTGCCCAAGCTTGTAATCTTCTTTGGGGCAAATAATCTAGTTAATAATATTATGATTCATCATACGATTAACTTCTAGTTCAATGTTGTGTCAAGTTTTTATATAGAAATTTCATTTATTGAGCATTATTTTATTATGAACCTAACAACATAAACCTATTTTTCCGTCGTAGCTTTTGGCAGAAACCTAAGAATTTGGACTGAACAGCAGAGAACCAAGGACTTAATTGTCACCATCTAAACCATAGTTAGAGAACTTACCTCAAATCACATATGGCTATGCATTTTCTGTCTTGCAGAAGATGTTGTTCCATTCAACAGAAAGAAGGGAAAAAAAACAAATAAAATCTCCCAAATAACATGCACATAAAATGACAACCAAAACAACAAATTCATAGCCATGGTTCCATAAGAAGTCCAAAAAGGCCTGGCTAGATCAGTTCTGGAAGGTGGGTAAACCAAATACAGAAATTCCACCTGACTAAGACTGCTACTTCTCATCCTAGCCTAGCTACCTCTCCTGACCGGGAAAAGAAGTTCCAGATGTCCCCTATGCAGGCATCAGTTGGAACAAATTGGGTACAAATAGAGTTATAGTATTAATTAAAATTCAACTACTATTTTCCTTTTTTTTCCCTTTTAATTTTAATGATAAATATATTATTCTGTTAGAACTAAATCTCTAATTATAAAAAGATAATTGAAAAAATAATTGTCAAAATTTCTAAGTCTATAATTGCAGATAAATGGAAAAGATGACATTTCCTGCTCTTAGAAAATTCCACATAAGTGCCACGTGTGAAAGAGGTTAATTTTTTCGTGTGTATATATATATATATATATATATATATATATATATAAAATGATTGGAGAATGTTAATGAAAATGTATGACGAAAACCTTCTTCAGAAAGAGTTCCTGCTGACCTTTCTCAGCTGCAAGCATACTGAATGTTTTCATCCTCAGCAAACTCACTGATATCCTCTTAAACTCCCTCTTTCATCTGCATCAGTATTTACTGCTTCAAGTAGAGGGAACAAAACATACCAAGTAAAACTGAGACATTTCCTACCCTTCAATATAATGGAGTAAACAATGAGACAAACAGGTAATATATCGAGTAAAAGCAAAAAAAGAAAGGCATTTATCCAAATGAATACTCACATGCATTCACACCTCGGAATCTACTTCACCCCAAGTTCATGTAGCAGCAGGCTGATTTAACATCTAAAATTTATCCCAACAAAGTTTAGGAAAACAGAAATGAAATTGATGTTTGAAGCAAAAGTTATAACTCGTCATTTTCTAGTTGTAAGTGTGATATCAGCCCAAGCCACCATCAACCCTCCTCTCAATCCTCCAACTGCCACTTTGTAAAGTCTATCATCCATGTTTCTCAATTAAGAGTATACGATGGAAAAAAATCGGTGGGATTTTTAGACTTACTATAATGCTAAGTTGAACTTGCAACCCATAATGAATTAAAGCCTAGCAGCATTTCTTTTATTTTATGTATATCTTCTATTTATAATCACTTAAAAAATGAAAAGTCACTTTCTATGTGATCCCATTGTCCACAGAAAATCATCTATAAATTATTGACAATATAATAGAAAAGCAATTAAAAAGTTGCATGATCTATTCATCTTCTGAGATTCAAAACGAACAAAAAAACCAGCAAAAACAATGATATGCAACATCATTCTCGTGCCTTTCGTACAAATGAGTTTCCCATCCTAGTTCAGTTCAGCACAAACCATCGAGTTCCATATTTTCGTCAAATTTCATATATTATTTTTACCTTAAAAGAAATGTATGGAAAAAATGGAGTGGAAAAAAGTTGACTTTGATATTTTTTTTTTAACCTTTATGATAGTCTATATTATATTTGAATAATTTGAATTTACATATCAACAAATGTGTATTCCCACCTCAAGCTTTCAAAATATTTTGATGTACTGTATCAACAGTTGCTAAATGTCAAAATTTTGGTAGTGTATTCTATAAAATTTACAGGGCATGCAAGCTATATCATATTTCTTGCATAAGTGCTGGCTTATTAATTTTACATAATTTTTGTTCATGTCGATTAAAGACTATATAAACATGCCAGATTTTCCTTGTATGATCATTTTAATATCATCAGTAATTTAATTAAAATGATTCAATTCAAATTAACTCATGGCACAGAAAAGTAATTTAATCAACCATTAACAGAATACCTCCATAATCAGCAAGGTCCTTGGAAGAAAAGAAAAATCTGAAATTAATTGGAATAAATATCTTGCAAAATAAGAAGAAATTTTCCATGTAAAGACATTCAAACCACCCTCACAATAAAAAAACAATAGAGAATCATTAGGAATGATAGGAATGTAACTTTTCATATTTATAGCATTCACTATACTGTTTGATTGAGAATTTGATAGTGCCATTTGAAATAAATAAATTCACTTGAAAACATTTTGTTAATTAATTTAGATTATATATTTTATTTTATTTGGATAGATGTTTGTTGGTCTATAGGAAATGCTCACATTGACAGTCACATGAATAAATTTTTTTTTTAATGTCAAAAATTTGATAGTTATAAATGATTTTGACCAATTTCTTAGACAATGTAATAGAAAAGTTAAACAGACTATCTTCCTACCAGCAGTGAATGCATTACTATTTAAAAACCATTAAGAATATCCGTGAGAAGGATAGAGGATGGGCTGCCATTTAAAAGCAGAGTGGGAAAGACAAAAGTGAAGAAGCGAGGAATAAGCAAGCTGCAACGGTTTTTAACTCAGCATTTATCCTAAATGTTACTATACCTGCTTGGAGCTGTATCTTTCCTCTCTTTTAAGCAGCCTGAATCTATAAACTACACTACTCTTTTCTTCCAGAAATTATGGCTTGCATGGCAGCCACCACAATACATACCCTACTCTCTCATTTATTAAAATCACAAACGAAATAATAAGTTGGTTGATTGATCTGATAGGTGATTATGAAGAACTAAAATGGTAGAGATGCAGGAACAACTGGTTCTTGACAATGTAAAAGAAACTTTTGAAGCAGAGGTACTAAGCACCTCAATGAAGAGAAATGAAAACATTAGATTGGAACTAAGCAGTCTGCCAAAGCTACAGTTTTGGAACTGAATCAACTTATCCAATTTAGCTATCTACTGGACTATGATAGGAGAGACTCAAAAGAATAAAGAGAAAGAACCTAACCTGCAGGATAATTAGAAAACTGCCTCAATAATTAGGAAGCTATCGATTTCAAAGATCCACTGCTATATTGTTTGCAAATCAAGCAATATGAATTGAAGTTAAGAAAAAGCAAATCCATCAAAGACATAACAAATATAATTGTAGATCGCTAATTGTTAGTATTTTGCCAAAAGAGCAGTATTGCCAAAGAAATAATCAACTCAGAATACTCATTTGCCTATTGAACAAGTATTGGAGTTAATTAGCCAAAAAACAATTCTTGACATCGCACCACCCTCTTATGAATCCAAAACTGTAACTGACATTCCAGATTCCCCGCAAAATATACAATGAAAATTATTATCCCACTTTAGAGGATTCATAAGTCCCTAGAATTTTTTCCAGAGGTCTGCAAAATACACAATGAAGATTTCCTTTCCAGCTGTTCCCAATATATTTAGAGGTGCCAGGATTTAGATAAGTTATAACATGAAGGTCAAAGGTAGGCATAACTCCCAAAGATTGTCATACCAACAGAACAAAATAAGAATCTTGAGAACCGAACAAGTTTTCTGATATCAAAATCCAAAATTTGTAAACTGCTGAATTTAAGTTCCGATATCAGTGTTTTTATTTCAAAATTTAAGTAAAAAAGTGACTGCAAGCATTTATCCGACCAAACAAACTATCTAAGGAAAAACACAATATCACAAATGACCTTTTAAACACATATATCCAAAATAATATGGAGTAAACTCATTACTTATTAGCGAAAAATAATAATAATAAAAACGATGAAAGAGTAAAGTCCAATCAACGTCTGATTCCCCAAATTCAAAGCAACATAACTACTGATGTATGTTACAATGTATAAATAAACTTACTTTTTGAAATCAAGCACCAGCCTTTTTAGCATCCTTGGCACCAAGATACATCTCCAATAAACCTGGGACATCATCTTTGTGCTTCTCAACATATTTCTTCCGGAAATCCTTTTCACTCAAGCATAGAAACGACACAATGTTCTTGTTCCCTTCTATCAGCTTTTTTGATTCCAAAACCTTCAAAACATTATACCTAGGACGACTTCTTTTTTCAATTGCAAACGTAAGAAGATTGGGTTTTGAAATAATAAAATGACGATCCAACTTCATAGTATTCGTGTAGAAATCCAATGCGGCCTTGATTTTCTCCTCTGAACAAGCTAAAACTTTTGGCTGTCGCTGAAAAGCCAATAATATCTCCTTTTCATCCAATCCCATACTCTTCAGCACCTCAATTTTCTTCTTCCAAGTTGATTCGCTCAAAGATATCATAACTCCAAGTGCACGCATAAACATAGGAGCAGTAGGTTTAAAGCCCATATTCTCAACAGCATTCACTGCATAAACGATCCTATCAGGCTTTTGCGTTATAACTCTTGGGAACAAAGTTATTAATTTTCCTAAAATAGGAGCAGACATTCTCTCCATTAAAATATCAATATTTGGTCGCATTACAACCTTCAAATCAAAGGTCAATAACCACGAAGAACGCTTGATAGCCCTTAGAATTTTCTCATCACTACCAAGAAACGACCTCAGCAGCTCAAAAGATGGTTTGATTTGAGAACCTAAAGCATGCTTCAAGATCTTCGGATTTGACAAAATAAGTTGCGGAAGAAGCTCACCTACAAAGCCATTTTGGACGAGGTAATCAAATTTGGGCTGAAGATTGCCTTTAACTCTGCATTGGAGAATTTTAGGGTGCTTTACGATCAATTTGGCTAACTGGATATCGCTGAAATGATAAGATTTCAAGAAATCAGCTACTGATTGAGCTCTTTGGAAATTCTTCTCATCGAGTTGACACTTATGGGAGACAGAAAGAGCAGATTCTAAGGGAAGCCCACATGAATTCACGAGATATTGAACTATAAATGATGGTGAAGATGTCCCGCCGGTGGCCAATGGAGGAGTGGGTGAAAGTGTTGCAGATGACTGCAGAAAACGCTTTTGCATATGAAAAAACAGAATTTTTATGAACTTATTGGCCATTTTGGAAGCTATAAAACAATGAACTTCAGAGTTGGAACTTGGAAATGAAATTGGAAAGACAGAACGGAAAGTGGAGAGGGAGAGTGACAGTCAAGGGTTTAAGGTTTCAGGGCATATATAGGAAATTAGAAAAAAATGGGACAAATTCTTATTATCCTTTTTTTTAGGAAAGATTTATCTTCTCATTTCTTAAATATATTACCAATTACATTTTACCTCAAAATTTTAATAAATTATAATTAAAAATAAAATTTTAAAAACCAACAGTTTCATCTTATATTTTTTAATAAAATATCAATTCATTTGATATTTTATAAATTTTAAATATTAGAATTCAATATATCACATAATTTTTCTATATTTAAAATATTTTGTATGAATTTTTTAGAATTTTTATAGGTAATCTAATAATTTGTTTTATAAAAATTTATATTTCCACTCATTATCAACGACTGTAACTACAGAACAACCAATATATTTAAATCTCAATCTTCCTAATTATTATTTCAAACAATATTTTTATTAAAAGATATAAAATAAAATGTTAGTTTTTTAAAAATTTATTTTTGATTATAATTTATTAAAATATTAAGGGGATAATACCATCAAGATCTCTGATGACCTCTACTGATGCCTTAGGACTCTATGGATGTCTTAATATGGACAACAGATATACTAGCCAACACGGCTTCTCCTTAGGCACTTAACGGCTTGCCTTTTAGCTATCCACTTTGGTGCATCAACAACATCTTTGATGCATCAATAGCATCATCCTGAGAACTATCAAGAATTCTGAACCCGGTTTATCTGAGAAAAGAAATTATAATAAGGATTGCAACTCTCTTAAGATTGAAGAAGAAGAAAGGAACTTAAAGAGTCATTTTTATAAAAGCACACTGAATTTTATTTCTCAAACTTACTTTGAGACGTTCTGCCTTTACATAGATCTTGAGTCTTCTTATATAGAATGCTCAAAGAGAAACAAACGAAATACAATTATTAAAGTAAAGATTCTCCATATTTTTACTTTTTCAAAAACTATTTTAATAAAGTAATTTTATAAAAACTACTTTAATAAAGTCAAAACCAACTAAAGTAAGATAAGATGTCTTATCCTACTTTTACAAAAATTCACACCTAATTTACAAAGATAAGATAAGATAGGACCACCTAATCTTTATATCCTATTGGTTCATGACTAGGAGAAAGATTCATCTCTATGAAGTCATCCGAATCATAGTCCATAGTATGTGAAGGTCCATCATCATATGGTGGTTGAGACGACTGTTCAGCAGAAATAATTGTCTGTTGAATTTCTTATTCTTTCCTGAGTCCTTCTATGTATGCTGAAGGTATAGCTTGCCAAGGTGCATTGTCTTCATATTTTGGTCAGATCTCTCTTGGAATATACTGATTCCTTGCTGCTAGAGATCTCTGTATCATTTTTTCTGTTGTCGGTATGCATAATGGTGGAAGATCTTTACAAATATGCTTCATCTGCTTTACAGCTGTCAACTGTGAGTCTGACCATGGTGGCACATCTTTTTTCAATAATTGTTGGAGTGGTTGAGCAACTTTTGAAAAGTTGGGAACAAAGTCTGTAACATAATTAGCAATTCTAAGAAATTGTTGTATATGTTTTTTTGACATTTCACCATCAGGAAACTTTAATAATTCAACACCAATGTGAGGACAAGGTTGATATGTCCCATCTTTGAATTTCATTCCCAAAAATTTTATCTCTTCTCTTGCCAGCTGTGTCTTCTTTTCTAAAATCATCACTCCATGTTACGCTGTCAAGTCCGCGAAACACTTTAATAATTCTTTGTGACTAGCTTCATCTTTAGAAAAAAGTAAGATGTCATCGATGTAGACTAATGCTGAAAATAAAATCGGACCATAGATTCTTGTCATTGCTTTTTGAAAAAGTGATGGTGCGACTTTAATACCGAAAGTCATCACCGTCCATTGATAGTGATGATTTGGAATACAGAAAGTTGTCTTATGTCTATCATCTGGATGTATCCCCAATTGTCAAAATCCTGATTTGAGATCAAACTTTGAAAATATATTCGCATCCTTCAAGAATGAATATAATGACGAAATCTTTGGAAGAGGAAATTTATCATCCTTTAAAAAATAATTTAAAGGCTTGTAACCAATCACCAATGCTCTTCTTTCCTCTAATTTGTTCAGAGTTCTTATTCACATAGAATGCTTGACATGCCCAATCTGACTTAGTTGATTCAATAAGACCTTGTTGAAGTAACTGAGAACACTCCTGTACTGCCATCATCTGATCTTCTGGATTCATACCAAGATGAGTGGCTTTGGTAGGATTAATTTCTTTATTCTCTTTGAATGGAAGAGAAACGTAGAATTCCTTTCTTGTCCAGAGAGGACATTGACATTTTTGAAGAAATGTTGTATGATCATCTGCACAACTCTGTTTTATGATTTGGGTCTGGATATCCCAAAATGGACTGGATATGGAAGTCATGAATAAGTTTGAATAAGTTTGGAGTGGATGTATAAGGAAGAAACCATTTTTTTACTTTCAAACCCTAAGCAGTAATGGATATATTTGGTAATTGACTGAGAACGTCAAAATCAATCAGAATATCTTTTTCGGGAAGATATGAACCTAAAACTTTCGTCCATATGGAAAAATTTGGAAGAAATTGGATTTTTATGGGCTTGGATGTAATCCAATCTGTTGAAAACAGTTCACAATTTGATGCTTTGAAAAATTCTTTATGGGCTTTCCAAAAGTGGTCTGGAAAGAGTTTTGGGTTTGCTATGGTTCAATGGACTCCCATATCAATAAAAGTTATAGCCTTAATGGACATTTCATATTTTTCAGTAAACAACTGGATTGGGCAGTATGAAACTACCTATTTCTGAGCAATCGCAATTGTTTGTGTTGAATCTGTGCTGATCTGGACTGGATTTGTGGGGACCTCTGGGCTGAGGCCAATTTCTGCAACATTATATGTAACACCTAACATCTTATACATCTATATACCGTATATGTTGTCTTTATATTGTATTATCACGTATGAAACAAGATTAAATAAAATTCATGTTTACAGTGAGAGTAAATTTTTTTTTAACTCATCTCATATTATCAACAATAATTTCACAATCAATACGAAAGTTTTAATTGTAGCTCATAACATCACATATATTAATAACTTAAACAGTACATTTAAAAAGTTAGTAAATATGCAAGTATTCAATCCCCAAATATAAATGATATGTTCTTATGCTTATGTGGAATGCAACGAGAGAGAGAGTGATGAGGCTCGGCCGGTGACCTTTGATCCATGACTTATATATGCACCTCAATATGAACTACTAATCTTCTTTACCTGAAAAATGATGCAATTTGGTGAGTTGCGACTCAATGAGAATAACCATCAAATGAGTTCTAAAGCACCAAACATTTCATAATAGCAAATAACAAGTATAATTAATACATACTTTATACTCCATTTCATCAGTTAATAACATATAAATATAGATAAAATCAAGTATTCAATAATTGCTATTTACTTATGCTTATGCTTATGCTTGTACATTTTATTTTGTTGTGACCAGGTTAAACGAACATTGCCCCGGGTTTCCATGTGAGCATTTGCATTTGCTAGCTAGCTTGATCATTTGTTTCATTTGCACATTTGTTGGGCCATAGGCCTCTTCTTTTGCTTTGCACATTTGTTGGGCCATAAGCCTCTTCTTTTGCCTTGTACATTTATTGGGCCATAGGCCTCTTCTTTTGTTTTGCAATGTCGATTGACTAGTCACAACGCCTTTTAAGTCATTATGCATATGCACTTGTACTTACATATTCATCAACCATTGTATCTTATCATATATACCATACATATACCACATATGTCAACACATATACCATACATATACCACATATATACTTCATATGCAACACATATATCATACATATACCACATATATACTTCATATGCAACTCATATACCATACATATACCACATATATACTTCATATGCAACTCATATACCATACATATACCACATATATACCTTATATGTCAACACATATACCTTGCATATACTATACATATACCATGTATATATATCATATGTCAAACATATACCTCCAATATACCAAAGTACACAAACATATATGTACCACAAATGTCACAAATTATTCATCATCATATTTTCAAGGAAAAATCATCACAATTATATAAGTCACATAGCAAGCAACATTCATATGCACTAAAGAATTCAATTGATAATTATACTCACATTTTTCCTTTTATTCCAACCCTTAACTTATTGTCTACCCTCTTCTTGTATATCTCCAATTTGTCTTGAGCCTAATATTGAAATATAATTGATTAATTTATGACTAGAGAAACTTAATGTGGCTTAAACAAATTAATATACACTATTCATATCAATAATTAAAATTATTCCTATGAGGCAGTGTGACCTTATGGGACTGTTTTGACTATAACTTTTTCTGTATTTGACCAATGAATCTGATTCTTATTCCTACTTAAAATTAACATCTTTATATATAACATATTAAAATTTCAGACCAATTGGATTACTGTAAAAATTTTGGTGGAATTTCTAATCGTGTTCTGATTTCTACTCTGTTTTCTGCCCTTAGACAGTTTCAGGGTACTCATTTGGGTTCAACATAACTTATAATATGTACGTCCTATTTTAATGAAAATTTACAGAAACTTATATGGGTTCATATGGAACATTTTTCATGTTTACAACTTTTATCAATTATGTCTCTAAGGTCTTCAAATTATAACAAACATTTTACTGGTCCAGAATAGAATTGGCTTCCGGACCAGTATGAATTAAAAAGTCCATAACTTATTATTTACATAATATATTAAGCTCAAATTAGTACCAAAATTTCTCTAAGACATATACCTATAACTTTCATGTTTTGATAATTTACATAATCGAGCTTTAAGAAGCTCAAAATAATTAAACAAGTTTCGGGACCTGTACAGGGCACTCAGTAGGCAGTTCAAATCATGGAACAGTCATAGTTCCATTTACCATAACTCAAAACGTACAAGACCTATGAACCTGAAATTTGGTTTAAAGATCCATAACACATATATTTACAACTTTTATGTTTGGAGTTACTTCCAATATTGATTTTAACATACCCAAAACTTATAAACACAGTAGCTAACTTACTTAAGGTTCCCATCCGGACCAGTTTCAGTACGAAGAGGATATCTCATTCTATACAACACATCTTGCAAAACTATTTATATATCCATAAATATAAGACATAAAGGAACAACTTTTATGTTTTAAGATTTTCCAGAATCAATTTCTATGGATATCAAAATCGGATTTCAAATCAGTACCTATTAATGAACCTTAGCAACTCAAATCAACCTTATAGCAATAAGAATTGATTACTTACCAAGAACGAAATTTCAAGGGATCAATTTGCCTCAAAAACCAAGTGAAACAAGGAAGAATTTGTGGCTGAAACTTGAGAGAAAATAGGTTGAAGAAATGAAGAAAAGAAGAAGAAGAAGATAAGAAAAGAAAAGGAAGATAATGGAGCCTAATAGGTTAAAACTCACCTAACCCATTTATTTCTCTTTTTCTCTTTGCCGTCCAACACTTCTTCTTTTTTTCTTTTTCTTTTTTTTTTTCTTTTTCTGAATGCTTTCTTTTTTTTTTTAATTATTGTTTTTAATTATTTTTATTTTTTTATTATCATCATACATACATACATACAAATACATACATTCATGTATACATATATACATTTACCTAATTTTACTAACCAATAATAAATAATTTAATCACTTATTTTAATTTAATTAAATTAATCATGTCAAATTTTTATTAATTCAATCTAGTCTCTTTATTCACTTAAATATTAATTTCATGTCATTTTCATCTATATTATAAAACGGACATATGCATTTCTATACAATTGTAAAATATTTGAAAATAAACTAATTGTATGTCATGAATATATTTAAATAAAAATGCATATTATGCATGTGTTCAAATGATATTTATGCAAAATACATATGCACAAATGTGATGATGCAGAAATGCATATGGAAAAAGTCAAAGATGTTACATTATAACATTCTTCTTCCTCTGAATTTGAAGAAAGACTCAGAGCTTTAATTTCTGCAACAATAACTCAATGTCTGCATCATCAAGATTGATATCAAATTGTTGTTTTAGATGCTGAATCACCTGAACCGCTTGCTTAGGCCGGTTTGGACATTTTTTTTGCAAAATGTCTTTTCTTTCCACAGAGATAACAACGATTAGGTTTTTTAAACCTTTGATTCCTCCTCCTGAAATACTTGATTTTTTTGTATTTCTTTTTTAAGGGACTACTCCTGTAATTGTGCTTCTTGTAATGCTTCCCTTTCTTCGAATGCTTGCAATCACAGTCTTGTCTGTCTGTGTATTTTATTGTTAAATCTGATCTCGAGCAAATAGGTTCCATGTTCCTATTATTTGTCATCTTTAGAGCTTATTTGATCTGTTTTCTGCTGGAACATATCTCATCAAGCACGATCATCATCTTTTGATAGATTTATGCCAATGAATAGTCTTTCAGAATGATTCCATGCTTTCTGAAATACCTGAGGGTAGCTTCACTTAATTCTTCTGGAACATAATTGAAAAATTGTTATTTCAAATTAACATCACCAAATCCAATTTGGTAATATCTTTCAGCTACTCACAGATCTTTTCTCTTTAAAGAACAATATTTTAATTGAAAAAATTCACTTCTAGCTGTCTCTATAGAATCCTGAGGAGTTCCTATGAACTCTATCTCAATATACGTCAGAGCTGCAACTATGTTAGTAAGTTGCATGAAAGTAAGTTTTTCATACTCATATACTCTGATCCACCAATCTCGTAGATTACTAGTAAATCTGGTAGTAAATTTTTGCAATACTTCTGGCAGTTAAACTCTAGACTGGATTCTTGTTTCCATCCATGCATACATCTCAACAAGTTTTGTTCTCCTCTGACTTGGAATAACATTATCCATAGAGAACCAAGGACCATTTGAAACTTTTGGATATTGCGATTGTGAATGGAATTCAGATTCTCCTATTGCTTCTTCTTCTTGTGGTTATTCCACAATAGGTGCAACATGTGGCTGCCCTGATCTGGCTGAAGATTCTGTTGGACCAACCATCTTAATTAATGGAAAAGATTCTTGAGTTGATTGACTCACTTTCTGATAATATTTCAGAAGAGTCAGATTGCTCATGTTCTATTACTTGATATGATTGATCTTGATCCATACAAGTTTGAAGGAATGAGGTAATCTCACTCTGTTGTGTTTGAACCATGTATTGATAAGGATCCTGTGAATCCTGAAAATAATCTAGAATTGGTTGTTTATCTGGTCTTTGTGGAATTGGAGCAGTAGCTGAGGACAAATGAACAAATGGAGAAATAGTAGTTGTAGCTACAAGTTTAACTTGTTTCTTTTTTTGTGGTTTTCTTTGAGATAAAGTTTATACTCCCAGCATGTTTTGAAATTTTTTATGTTCAAGTAAGACTGGATCAACATATGGTTGAGCAAGAGTATTTTGAATAACAGGTTCTGGTAAAGGATGAGTACTTGCAAAAGCAAATGGATTAAAGGGTGTTTGTACTTGCATATCATTTTCAACTTGAGCAAGCTGAGCTTTCAACTTTGAAATTTTCTGTTGTTTCTGAATGAATCGAGGTCCACTTGTGTGACTTTGTATCATCTGCATGATCTCCTGGTGGAGTATCATTATTTGTTTCTGAAGTCGAAGCATAAACTCCTGTTGCCAACTTAGTTGTTTGTTGACATCAGAACCAAGCTGATTAACTTGGTGTGAGACTTGATATACTTTTTTATCAATTTTCTTATGAACTTTGTTTTGTGCCAAAGCATTATCTGTTTTCCAATTTAGAACATATTCACCAATTGTGATATCTCTAGGTCTTCCTTGAGCATCTGGACCTGGAGATCTTACCTATGGGATTTTCTTGACATGAAAATTAGGATCAACAGTTTCTTGTAATAGTGGAAACTTATGTTCCTTCGGATGAAACATGCATACTGTTGAGATCATTTGTGCTTTAGCTTTCTCTGTCTAAAAAGTTTGGAAACCACTGTGGCTCGTTTTTCTAAAACCATTCCAACCCTTCATTGTATATTGGAAGTGGAGCTCCTGACGGTGGCTCTTTCTTTGGAGGTTTTATATCCGACTTATCCCATTGAGGAATTAGTGGCGTTGGCATCTTTGACCTAAATGACGGTGGTTCTGAATAGCTAACTATGTAGTCATACTTTCCAGAAGGTTGACCAAGAAGTCCAATTGATGGATCATGGTCATCAAACTTCTTTTTGTAACTCCTTTCTGAGGATGAGGATGTTTTCTTTTTCCTCCTTCTTCGAGATGATGATTCTTTATCACAAGAATCATAAGAACCTTGAAGTCTGTAATCTTCACAATCACAATCTATATCTAGTACTTTGTATTTTCCTTGGTACATAGAATAGATCGGTTTTCCTTGGGCAGTGAATCCTGTAATTGCAAGATTCTCTTCTGCTTCATATGGTTGGATCATAAACTGTGTAGAGAACATTGATGTAAACGGATTTGATTCTGTAGATCTGAGGAATTTAATTTCCACAGTTCCATCAGACCTTTTGAGAAATTTTGATTCCTCGGACTGGACAGGTTGAGCATTATTTTGAATTTTCTCATAATTTGTCTCGGGATATGCACACATGTGGGAACCTTTTGTGCATCTACTATGATGAATAAAACATCATTTGAAACTAGCAGAGCTAAATCAAGAGCATGATTTTGAACTCTGTAGACTAACTGATAATGAAGTGTTGCTACCGTAACAATCATGACTTGAAGAGCACCAGTTATTTGAACTTGTACTTTCAAAGCTGAAAGCACATGAGGATCATCAAACGCCATATTGAAATTTGGAAACAGGGTGAACAATACTGTGCCTGCATTTAATGAAGTTTCTACAGTACCAATAACTGCATGCTGGTATTGTAGATATCTTGTATCTAACAAGGCAATTTGTGCTGCTACTAGAAGGCCTTTTCTTCCATGATATGACAGTGCTAATCTGATGGCTCCAAAATGAAGATGAGAATATCCTTCTCATCTCCAAAGAGTTAAAAATTCTAAAAGAATTTCAAGAGAAACAAACTGTTATTCTCCAATGGTTTTAATAGTACAATGATCAAAAGATGAGGACTGTACATACTCTTTTATATATTTTTGGTCTCTTTTGACAAGAGTTTTGATTTGAGTTTTCCAAGAATATTTAGACTTATTATATGCATCATAAGGACTAAGAAAAGGAATTTCAGTGATAGGAGTTTTTTGTTCATCAGGAATATGCTGGATTTCATACAGATAATCTAAACGATTACTAGTAGAAGTACAAAAAGGTGAAGAAGATGAAGAAACCGATTTTGAGAGTGATAAAGGGGCTGAAACAGAGTTTGAATTTCTAGACGACTCCATGATTAATATGAAAAAATCTCCTTCAATTTACCAAGAGTTACAGTGTATATCATATCATACCTTCTTCTGATAGACAAACAACATGGCTTTGATACCATCCCCCTCTGATGACCCCTATTGATGCCTTGGGACTCTATGGAAGCCTTAATATGGACAGCAGATATGCTAGCCAACACGGTCTCTCCTTGGGCACTCAATGACCTGCCTTTTAGCTATCCACTTTGGTGCATTAACAGCATATTTGGTGCATCAATAGCATCATCCTGAGGACTATCAAGAATTCTGAACCTGACTTATCTGAGAAAAGAAATTATAATAGGGATACATTGCAACTCTCTTAAGATTGAAGAAGAAAAAAGGAACTTAAAGAGTTATTTTTATAAAAACACACTGAATTTTATTTTTCAAACTTACTCTAAGACGTTCTGCCTTTACATAGATCCTAAGCCTCCTTATATAGAATGCTCAAAGAGAAACAAACAAAATACAATTATTAAAATAAAGATTCTCCATATCTTTACTTTTCCAAAAGCTACTTTAATTAAGAAACTTTATAAAAGCTACTTTAATAAAGTCAAAACCAACTAAAGTAAGATAAGACTAAAGTAAGATAAGATGTCTTATCCTACTTTTACAAAAGTCCACACCTAATTTACAAAGATAAGATAAGATAGGACCGACCACCTAATCTTTATGTCATATTGGTTTATGACTAGGAGAAATATTCATCTCTCTGTAGTCATCCGAATCATAGTCCATAGTGTGTAGAGGTCCATCATCATGTGGTGGTTAAAACAGTTGTTCAGCAAAAATAATTGTCTGGTGAATTTCTTCTTCTCTCCTGAGTCCTTCCATGTATGCTGAAGGTATAACTTCTCAATGTGCATCGTCTTCATATTTTGGCCAGATCTCTCTTGGAATATACTAATTCCTTACTGGTAGAGATCTTTGTAGTTCTCTCACTTCTTGTACAATTTCCCCAAAATGAATAAGGATAAGTTTTGTATACCTCAAAAGTGGAGAAAAGTTCGTCCCAATGAAGGATGATTATGGAATGTATCTTGTTTGCCTGGACTCTCACATCCCAATTTTCTTGAAGAAGACGGAATAAAGATTGTTGCTAAACAACAATTGGTTTGAACCAACCAAGAAACTTTTTTGAATTTTCTGGCAGGGTCTTTGAAGCAATAACATTATACCATATGACCGAACAGAACTCAAATGTCATATAGTACATGATACTCATATACCATAGCATCTGTAGTGACTCCTCTGGAAATTGTCCAACCAGAGGAATTTTAAAAATATCCATGAATGGATAGTCCAGATGAAATGCTTCAGGTTTCAGAAAAGTCTCCTCATACTTTCATACGGTTGTAAGTTGAGTGTCCACAATGAGTACATTCCTCTGTTCTTTATTCATTAGTCTGATTGAGGAGGAAGGATAGGCAGAGAAACTTGAACCATAGTATGAAGGAACATTTGAACTTGAGCTTGCCATCATGAATATCAAGGGAATGGTTTGTATTTCTGTAATAAGACTCAGTTGCTTTGTGAGAGGTCAAGATAGGAAATTAGGAATGAGGTTCCTATCCCCTTTTATATGCTCGACATCAAAACTATACTTTGAAAAGTAGTTATACTTTATTAATTCATTTATTAAAATAGTAGTACTTATACTTTATTAATTCATTTATTTGTATTGTTCAATCTGCATTAAAAGTAATACTATTTTAATACAGTTGGGACAAATTAATACAAAATAAATTGAGATAAATAACATCTTTTCTATATGCGTTGTAGTGTGCCAATTTTAAAATTGATCTCAAAGCTAATCGAAATGAGAGAAAATGATACAATATAATATTCGAAACCCATTATGGTCATTTAGAATTTAAAGTCACGCTATTTGGGTTAACCAAAACCTTCTGCCGCATTTCAAGCATTAATGAACCACATTTTAGTGCATACACAGTGTTGTTTCCATTTGGTAGCTCCTTTAACAATTCTAATATGCCATCGTTCCGATTGCGTGGTATGCTGTAAAGGCAAGGTTGGAGGTGCATTTAATGGCAACAACGTCATACTTGCATTATATAAACTTAGAAAAATAGTGGAATGACGGCGTTTTGGAGTAGGGGCGGTGTTAAACGTGTTATTATATAATGGAACAATGACGTTTTATAGCGAAGGAAGAGCAAATTTGACAATTATGAGCTACTTAGTAAGCTCTAAATAATGATTTTTTTGCATAGGTTCCCACTGGGGGTATGCAAAACCGAACCAAAATCGAATTGAATAGTTTTATTTGTTTAGTTTTCGGTTTAATTAGTTCTATTATTCATTGAAAATTCGATCTGTTCGGTTTGATTTTGAATGTTAAAAAATCGATTAAACCTAACCGACTAAAACTTATATATATACACTATATTTTTAATGATCTATTCTAATTTTTAGATAAAAAAATTATAGTTTACAATAATTTATTTTAAGTTATAGTAGGATAAAGTTATGAATTATGAAAATTTATTCTAATTTATGTTAACTAGTTGTGATAATTGCTTTTAATTTATGATAATTTATAAAGTTGTGGAAATAAAATTTAATTTGTGATAATTATGATAGTTGATGAAGCAATTGTTATGTCAATTTTATCATTATTTATGCTATTTTATATTAATTTATAAATTTATGATGTTTTAATTAATATAATATAATAATAATAATTAATATAAATTTAATTAATTAATTAAAAAACCAATTAAATTGAACCAAAATATTTTGGTTTTAAATGTTATTCGGTTTGGTTTCTATAAATAAGCATTGGTTTGGTTTTTATAAATTCAATCCAGTTATGAACCGAATCGAGTTTTCACTATGAAGCATAGACACTCTAACTATATAATGTGTCACATTTATGATATTGACACTTGTCAGATACCTATACAGAATATTCTGGATGTGTTTTATAATTTCTAAAAATTAAAAACACATTTCTTTAAGTTAAAAACATATTTTCCCTTTTAAAAAACCTGAAACCTACGTGTAACATCAATCATTATTCAATATATTTGATTGTATGTTATTTTTATTTAATTTTATATAAAAATAATAACTTGCAATTATGTCTATTGAATCTAATTATTTATAAATTTATTTCTATATTTTTAATATTTACACGTTTTCTCCATGTATCTGTGCCTTATATTTTTTTATAAATATCCTTTTTTCAGTATTTGTTTTCGTATTTATTCTTGTATCTATATTTGTGTCTGTGCTACATAGGGTTCTCATACTAGTGGGCAGTTTAAGATAGAACTCTTAGCCATTCTGCAATACAGAAATATTCGAAAGGCAAAGAAAGTTTAGAACTTGGGTTTTAGTGCAATAAAAACTACTTAGGAAGCCTTTTCTTTTCTCAAAGCCTCAATTTCTCCATCCTCACCTTGACGACGATTTTTAAAGAAGGATATTGATATATACATAGAAGATGATAATATGTAAGTTGGTATGCAACTGGTAAGAGAAGCAGTAGCTAAGGATCCAAAACAAGCTAATTCAGCTTAGAGTTTAATTATGCACTTTGTTCATGATGAAAAGGTAAAAAATCATGAAGCTTTTAAGATTGTTGGTACAGTGACAAATCAGCTAAGACAATTTTATGCAAGAGTTTCTGGAGGGAATTAACAAATTTTAGATAGTGTGGGAGTTAACATGAGTGTTAAATCAACAATTAACCCCGAAAATAACTTGTAATGTAAATAAATAAGCTCATTTAAAACTTGTATAATTCTAGTTCCATAAATAGCTAATTATCATCTTGTTACAATAAGTCAATTGAGAAGTAATATAGAATTTGCGAGTCTATTTCTACATCAATTCTCTCAACTTTACTCTCACTTTTTATTTTATCTTCAAAATTTTTTTTCTTCTTAGTTCTTATTCTTGCATGTACTTCTTGCTTCATTAAGACACAAAGCATGATCAATTGAGCTGATAATGTCTCTGTTGAAATGTAGAAATCTCCCAATCCCACATCGGAAGTGGGAGAGGGAGGAAGGAAAATTTTAGCCTATAAAAGGGCTTCATCCCCCTCTTAACAATTCATCCAAAAACACCAATCCCTCTACTTCTAATATTGGTTATATTTTCTCTCTTTCTCTCTTGTAATATTTTACTTTGTAATATTTCTTTAAAATAGTGGAATATTATTTTAGTAGTGTTCGAGGACGTAGTCATAATTGGCCAAATCTCGTTAAATTCTGGTGGTCTTTTTATTTCTATTTAATAGCTATTGTCGGGTCATTTACTTTGTGATATATTGTGCTTTAAATTATCTGAGAAAAATTCTGTCACCAAGACTCTAAGAGTCTAAGGAAGTTGGTTTTTAAGGGAGACTATTTGTGCTCCACCAACTACCTAGAAAATTTTCTTTGTCTTAATTTTTGGCACAATTATTCACTTTGATGGAAACTAATCCGATTTTCATAACAATTGGTATCAGAGCCAAGGTTACTGAGTTATATGCTTTGTGGTTGCGGCGTAAGCTGATCTTCCACATTAGAAAGATTTCCTTGGATTCTTGGGTATTCCGCATTTGAAAGCTATTAAATAGTCTTAAAGAAGAAATGACAAGAGACGGACAAAAATCCACGATGGACACAGCAGCTTCTACCTCATCAATTTTGGTGAGAACTGCTGTGACAAATACGAGAATTGCAGTGGAGATTTTTGATGGTACAGGCCATTTCGGCATGTGGCAAGGTGAAGTTCTAGACGCCTTATTTCAGCAAGGCTTAGACATTGCCATTGAGGGAGAAAAGCCAGAAGGTGCAGATGAGAAGGAATGGAAGACAATCAATCATTTGACATGTGGTAAAATTCGACCGTACCTGTCCAGAAAGCAGAAGTATGCCTTTTGTAAAGAAATTTCTGAAAGTAAATTGTGGAAGGCACTGGAGGAAAAATTCTTGAAAAAGAGTAGTCAAAATAAGCTTCATATGAAGAAAATGTTGTTCAGATTCACATATGTTCCCGGTACCACGATGAATGATCACATCACCAATTTCAATCAACTTGTAGCAGATTTGATGAATTTGGATGTGACTTTTGAAGATAAAAATCTGGCCCTAATGTTGTGGGATCCCTTCCTGAGGAGTTTGAGTTTCTAGAAACTACTCTACTCAATGGGAAAACTGAAGTGTCTTTTAGTGAAGTATGTGTTGCACTATACAACTATGAATTGAGGAGAAAAAACAAGAAGGATAACACTAGTGGAGCATCAAAAGTTTTGATAGTAAGAGGTCGTTCGAAAAATAAGAACAGGGGAAAGAAAGACAGATCAAAGTCCAAAGTGGACAAAGATGAATGTGTCTTTTATCGAGAAAAAGGGCACTGGAAGAAAGATTGTCCTAAGTTGAAAAGCAAATCTGGCAAAGGCAAGGCTGTTGCAGATTCAAATGTAGCTGAATGTGATGATTCGAATTTTTCATTAGCATTGATGCCATTAATAAGCAGTTCGACTGCTTGGATCCTAGATTCAGGCTGTAGCCACCATATGTGTCCCAATCTGGTATGATTTTTCGATTTTAAAGAAATTGAAGGTGGAGTTGTCTATACAGCAAATGACAGTCCTTGCAAAATAACTGGAATTGGTTCAGTCCAGTTGAGGAATCGAGATGGATCAATCAGAACTCTGACAGACGTAAGATATGTGCCCAGTCTGACGAAAAACCTTATTTCTATGGGAATCCTTGGGAGAAAGGGTTTCACTATAATCATTAAAAATGAAGTAATGAAGGTTATATCTGGAGCACTTGTAGTGATGAAAGGAGTTCAAATGAGCAACAATCTGTATTACTATGAAGGCAATACAGTTGTTGGAACAACAACAGTAGTTTCTAGTGTTGACCAAGAGCTAGAAACAACTAGATTGTGGCATATGCGCTTGAGGTATGCAGGTGAAAAATCTTTGAAACTTCTGGCGAATCAAGGATTATTGTAAGAAGTACGAACCTACATATTAGACTTTTGTGAGCATTGCATCAAAGGGAAGCAGACGAGAGTGAAGTTTGGCACTGTAATCCATGATACCAAGGGTATTCTGAATTATGTTCACTCAGATGTATGAGGTCCTTCTAAAACTGCTTTAATGGGAGGTAAACACTACTATGTTACCTTTGTTGATTATTGTTCAAGAAGAGTATGAGTGTATACAATGAAGACAAAGGATGAAGTGTTGGAAGTTTTTCTCATCTGGAAGAAGATGGTAGAAACTCAAACGGGTAGAAAGATCAAGTGTCTTCGAACAGACAATGGCGGAGAGTACACAAGTGATCCCTTCATGAAAGTTTATAGAAATGAAGTAATTGTTCGACATTTCACTGTGAAAAATACACCACAACAGAATGGGGTGGCTGAACGCATGAACCAAACTCTACTAGAGAAAGTTCGGTGTATGTTATCTAATGCTGGATTAGGCAGACAGTTTTGGGCTGAGGTTGTAACATACGCATGTCATCTCATTAATCGTTTGCCATCAAGTGCTATCAATGGCAAAACACCTTTGGAGGTGTGGTATGGAAAACCTGCTACAAATTATAATTCCTTACATGTGTTTGGTTCCACTGGATACTATCATGTTAAGGAATCGAAGTTAGATCCAAGGGCAAATAAATCTATCTTTATGGGGATATCCTTTGGTATCAAAGGATATCGTTTATGGTGCCCAGAGATGAAGAAACTAATCTATAGTAGAGATGTTACCTTTGATGAGTCTATCGTGTTAAAGGTAATAAAGGAGCAGACATATGGTTCTCCACAGCAGGTGGAGGAAACTCCCACACAGGTGGAGTTTGATAGAAGAAGAATTGTTGATCCAACAATTGTAAAGTCTGATAAAATTACTCATACGATAGAAGAGGAGATAATGGTAGAAAATGGATCAGATGAGGAAGCAGAGGTGTCAGCACAAGAACCTCTTCAGCAACTTGAACCAATTGCACTACGAAAGCCGAAAAGGAATATTAAGAAACCTGTTCGACTTGAAGATATGACTAATTACACATCTTCAATAGATGATGAAATTCCTTCCACTTATTATAAAGCTATTCAAAGCTTAGAAGAACAAAAGTGGAGAAAGACTATGGAATAAGAGATGCAGTCCCTTGAAAAGAATCAGACATGGAAGCTAGCAAGTCTGCCAAAGGGAAAGAAAGCGATTGGCTGTAAATGGGTTTATGCAAAGAAAGAAGGATTTTTTGATAAGAATGATATCCGCTACAAGGTAAGATTGGTAGCTAAAGGCTATGCTCAGAAGGAGGAAATTGATTATAATGAAGTATTTTCTCTAGTTGTAAAATATTCCTCCATTAGAGTACTATTGGCCTTGGTAGCACAATTTGATTTGGAACTAGTTCAACTAGATGTAAAAACTGCATTTTTATATGGAGACTTAGAAGAAGAAATCTACATGACTCATCCAGAAGGATTTAAAGTTACTGGAAAAGATAATTTGGTGTGCAAGTTGAGCAAATCGTTGTATGGTTTGAAGCAATCTCCAAGACAGTGGTACAAACGATTTGACAAGTTTATGATAAGGTAAAAATACACAAGAAGAAAATATGATCATTGTATATATTTGAGCAAGCTACGGGATGGTTCCTTTATCTATCTTCTCTTTTATGTTGATGATAAGATGATAGCTTCAAAAGATGAAGGAGAGATTTATAAGTTAAAAGCTCAACTAAATCAGGAATTTGAAATGAAGGATTTAGGGGAAGCTAAGAAGATTCTCGGTATGGAGATATGCAGAGACAGAAAATTGAGGAGACTTTGTTTGACTCAGAAACAATATCTGAGAAAAGTACTAAAGCGTTTTGGGATAAATGAGAAGACAAAACTAGTTAGTACTCCACTTGCTCCTCATTTTAAGCTCAGTGCATCTTTATCTCTGAAAAGTGATAAAGAATGAGAATATATGTCAAAGGTTCCATATGCAAATGCTGTTGGTAACTTGATGTATGCAATGGTGTGTACGAGGCCTGACATTTCACAAGCAATTGGAGTTGTGAGCAGGTACATACATGATCCTGGCAAAAGACATTGGCAAGCTGTGAAATGGATTCTACGGTATATTCAGAATACTGTAGATGTTGGTATAATGTTTGAGGGGGATGAGAAAAGTGGTTAGTATATAGTTGGATATTGTGATTTCGACTATGCAGGTGATTTAGACAAACGTCGATCTACTACCAATTATGTGTTCACACTTGCGAAGACACCGGTTAGTTAGAAATCCACCTTAAAGTCAACAGTTGTTTTGTCTACAACAGATGCAAAGTACATGGCAGTTTCAGAAGCTGTTAAGGAGGCAATTTGGCTTCAGAAGTTGTTGAATGACTTGAGAATTGGTCAGAAGCATGTCAAAGTGCATTGTGACAGTCAAATTGCTATTTGTTTAGCAAAAAATCAAGTTTATCATACAAGGACGAAGCACATCGACGTTCGATATCATTTTGTACGAGAAATTCATGAAAATGGTGATATACTACTTCAGAAGAATTTGACTGCTGAAAATCCTGCAGATATGATAATAAAAGTTGTGACAGATGTCAAGTTCCAATATTGTTTGGACTTGATAAATGTTATTAGAATTTGAAATTGGGCACTTCGAATTGCATTTGGAGACATTACTGAAATTTGTAATATAAGAGTTTAGAGAATGTTTGTTTGGAATTGTGAGATCGCCAAGGTGGAGATTTGTTGAAATGTAACAATCTCCCAATCCCACATCGGAAGTGGGAGAGGGATGAAGGAACATTTTAGCCTATAAAAGGGTTTCATCCCCCTCTTAACAATTCATCCCAAAACACCAATCCTTCTACTTCTAAGATTGGTTATATTTTTTTTCTCTCTCTCTTGTAATATTTCACTTTGTAATATTTCTTTGAAATAGTGGAATATTATTTTAGTAGTGTCCGAGGACGTAGTCATAATTGGCCGAATCTCGTTAAATTCTGGTGCTCTTTTTATTTCTATTTAATAGCTATTGTCGGGTCAATTTACTTTGTGATATATTGTGCTTTAAATTATCTGAGAAAAATTCTGTCACCAAGATTCTAAGAGTCTAAGGAAGTTGGTTTTTAAGGGAGACCATTTGTGACTCCACCAACTACCTGAGAATTTTTCTTTATCTTAATTTTTGGTACAATTATTCACTTTGGTGAAAACTAACCCGATTTCCACAATAGTCTCCAAAGTTTGGACAACATAACACACGAGACTGAAGAGAAATAAAAACACTAGATTGCAAAACTACAGTTGGTACTCAATCTAATTATGCAATTTAGTTATGTATTGATATATGATTGGATGGACTCAAAACAATGAAATTACAACACTTAACCCACAGGATAACCAAAAATACTACCTCGAAAATTAGGAAGCTATTGATTTTCAGAGATCAAGGGATGAATTATCTACAAAATCAAGCAATCTGAATTCTTAAATCAAGTGTAAGAAAAGACAAATCCATCAAACACCTATCAAATATAATTGTAGACTGCTTATTGTCATGGTTGGTGAAAAAAGCACTATTGTCGTAAAATTAATTAACTCATAACACACACTTACCATTTGTAAGCGTTGATGGAGTTAATCAGTCCAAAAAAATTATTGACATCCAACTACCACTCTTTTATGAATCCAATGGCATAAGTCATATTCCATATTCCCTGTAAATTATACAACAGAAATTTTAAAATTTGGCTTAAGAGGTTTTATAAGTTCTTCAAATTTTCTCCAGAATTTTGCATTATACACATATGAAAATTTTCTTTTCCAATTCTTTCCAATATATTTGAAGGTCTCAAAATTTAGATAAGTTACAATATGAAAGTGAAAAGTAGGCATAACTCTTGATGGTTGTCAGACCAACAAACACAATAGAACAATCATGATTCTTGAATAAATTTTCTGATACACCAATCAAAAGGTGACTTAATTGGTATTTTACTTGTAAAAATTGAAAGGGGTCTCGAGTTCGAGTTTTCTCGCCACTATCCACCAATATTAGTAGGAGATTAATATAGTAAGTATAAGGGGATAATTAATCCCTTGTTATGTAGCCCACAGTCCATTAGGCTTTTTAATGAACCAAATATAACTTTTCTGATACAAATATCAAAATTTGTAAAATATTGGTGCTTTTATTTAAATTTTAAGTAAAAAAGTGACTACAAGTATGTATAACCAAATCAGTGATCTAAGGAAAAAAAACAATATCACGATGACCACCAATAAATGACATTTTTAAAAATATATCCGAAGTAATATGAACACATTACTTATAACATACCAACAACAATCTAGCAAAAAAATAAAAACTACAAAAGAGTAAAGTCCAATCAACCTTTTTTTTGGGTACAAAACCACAGGTGTTGAAGGGCGGACAAAACACTTTCTCAATAATTTTAAGGTAGTTACATACCTAAAATTCGAATTCAAGATATTTAATTAAGCTAAAAAAATTATGTGTCAGCTTATCCATACATTTTTGGGTAAATCCAATCAACCTTTGATTCACCAAGTAAAGCATCATAACTACTAATGTATTTTACAATGCATAAGCAAACTTGATCATATCAAGCATAAATCTTCTTAGCATCCTTGGCACGCAGATACATCTTTATTAAACTCGAGACATCATCTTTGTACTTTTCAACATATTCCTTCAGGACTTTCTTCTCATTTATAGCCACACAATCTTCATGTTCCCTTCTATCAGCGTTTTCGACTCGAAAACCTTTAAAATATTATACCTAGGACGAATCCTTTTTTCAATTGCATACATAAGAAATTTAGGATTTGAAATAATACAATGACGATCCAACTTCATAGTATTCGTGTAGAAATCTATTGCATTTTTTATTTTCTCCTCTGAATAAGATAAAACATTTTGTTGGATAATGTGATTTTTGCTAGTAATATTAAATTTTAGTTTGCTTCTTACTTTTGATATATTGCTGTCAAAAGCAATTTTTTGTAGAAAATTTTAGTGTAATTCAAAGCATGGTTGGAAATATGATATCCACATTTTTTTTGTACTAGTTTACTTGTAAACTCTAACTTATTACTTTTGTAACTCTTTATATTTGAAGTCAAATGCAAAAAATGTATGGAACAATCAAAATGAATTTCATTTTTCTCTGCATACTCCCTGCCTTGTTTTAATAGCAAGTAGTTGCAAGTTTTACTTAATATTTCTTATTGTTCTTGAGCTTACAGTGGTATTAGAGCTTAATTCTTAAGGGTTGTGAAGTTATTGAGAGTATTTTTGAATGAAAACACTTATGAGATTGAGAGAAAATGACTTTTAGTTACTTCTCATTTATAGTACTTCCAACTTTTAATGGTGATAACTATCTTATTTGGGTAGTAAAAATGAAAGCTTATCTAAAGGTTGCAAATTTATGAGAACCTTTTGAGAGTGATGCTGAGTCACCTCATCCACTTGGCAGAGATTCTAGCATGGAAAAAATAAATAAAAAAATTTAAAGAAGCCAAGGCAAAGAAATACAAAGCTCTAACTTGCCTCCATGCAACCTTGTCATATGCAATATTCTTAAGAATTATGACATGTCAAACAATAAAGGAGACAGATGAAAAGCTTTAAGAAGAATTTGAAGGGAGTGAAAGGGTTAGGTCAATAAAGCTTTTTACTTTGAAAAGAGAATTTGAAATATTAAAAGTGAAAGAGCAAGAGGTTGTCAAATATTATAGTTTAAAGTTAATGGAGCTTGTTAATCAAATGAGGCTATTTAGTGAAAACATAATCGATCAAAAGGTTGTGGAGAAAATCATGATAAAAAATAACAGTCATTGAGGAGTCATGATTTAAAGAAATTTATCATTGCATAACTTATAAGCAAACTGCAAACACATAAAAAATGGATAACTATTTGTTTTGAAAATATCAATAAAAATGTTTTTCTAGTTTTTCACAGAGAATCATCATAAAAATGAGTGACAAATTAACTGAAGAAAATTATCTACCATGTGGCATTTACAAGAAGACGAGCCATGAAGAAAACGATTGTTGACACAAAGGAAAGACAATGCTTCAACTATAAAAAGTTTGGGCATATAGCAAAGGCTTATAGATTCAAGAAGGAAAATAGGTCCAACATAACTCAAGTTGCAAAAGAAGAATATTTATTTTAAGAAGATTTTGGGCTAGTAAGAAGTGCATCAACAAATTACTTTAATAGTTGATGTAATGTGCATCAACATATTTTTTTGGTGAAATGTGGACTAGGAAAATTCAAAAGAATATAGAGATAAGTGCTCTAGGAAATCTAAGAAACTAGAGATAAATACTCTAGAAAATATAGGAAAAATGGAGAGAAGTGCTCCATGAAAAAAAATTATGTTAGCAAAATTGGGAGAGAAGGAGCTCCAAGATAAATTTCTTGCAAAAATATAAAGGAGGAGCTTCATAGAAGACACTAATGAAGCTAATTCCAAACAAGAGACGATTAATTAATTTGAGTATTGCATTTTTAAGTAAAAAGAACAAATAAAAAATACAAACACACATTTTTCCAACAAAAGTACCATGGACAATGTGACTTTTGCTAGTAATATTAAATTGAAAAAAGTACAAAAAAGTGGTATGTGATTTTTGTCACTGTATGTGATATTATTTTTGATAAAAACTGTATTATTTTAAACTATTAGCGAAAAACAGTATGTTGCATATAACGTCGTTAGAATGTCCAATGTAGCACTGATATAGTGCTGACGTGACACACAATCCTAATAGTGTTTGTTGTCAAAAATAACTTTTTGCAAAAAATTTAATTAATTTAATTCAAAGCATGGTTGAAAGTATGATATCTATATATTTTTGTACTAATTTACTTGTAAACTCTAATTTGTTACTTTTGTAACTCTGTATATTTGAAATCAAACGCAGAAAATGTATGAAACAATTAGAATGAATTTCATTTTTCTCTACATACTTTGTGCCCTGTTTTGACAGCAAGCTGCAAGTTTTACTTAATATTTCTTATTGTTCTTGAGCTTACACATTTGGCTCTCCCTGAAAAGCCAACAAAATCTCCTTTTCATTCCATCCCATACTCTTCATCACCTCAATTTTCTTCTTCCAAGTTGACTGGCTCATAGATACCATCACTCCAAAGCATGCATAAACATCGGAGCAGTAGGTTTAAAGCCCATATTCTTAACAGCATTGACAGCACAAACCATCCTATCAGCTTCTGCATTAAAGCTCTTGGCTGCAAAGTTATTAATTTTCCTAAAATAGGAGTAGGCATTCTCTCTTTCATCAAAATATAAATATTTGGTTGCATTCCAAACTTCAAATCAGAGGTCAATAACCACGAACAACGCTTGATAGCCTTAGAATTTTTTCATTACTATCGAGAAGCGACCTCAAGAACTCAAAAGATGGTTTCATATGAGAATCTAAAGAATATTTCAACGTAGCTGGATATGACACAATAAGCTGAGGAAGAAGCTCACCCACAAAGTCATTTTGGATGAGGTAATCAATTTGGCTTGGAGATTGCCTCTAATTTTGCATTGGAGAATTTCACGATGCTTTAGATCAATTTGGCCACCTGGGTATCGCCGAAATGGTAAGATTTCAAGAAATCGGCTACAGATTGAGCCCTTTGTAGATTCTTCTCTTTGAGGTGACACTTGTGGGACACTGAAAAAGCAGATTCTGAAGTAGCCCACATGAATTCACTAGACATTGAACTGTAAATGAGATGAATAAGTTCTGCCGGTAGACAATGGAGGAGTGGATGAAAGTGTTGCAGATGATAGCAGAAAATGGTTTTGTATACCAAAAAACAGATTTTTGATTGACTTATTGGCCATTTTGGAAGCTAAAGAACACGACTGTGAACTTGAACAGGTTTTGTGTTTGTGCTGGACAGCAAACAAAAACAATACATTCTATTACTAATAATTATTTGATTTATTTGGTTTAAATTCAATCCATAATTTATTAACTCAATGTCATTTAAATAAATTAATGATAATATTTATATATTATTTTATCATTAGTTCGTCTACAAATAAACAAAATTTTGAAATGAATTCTCTGTTTAGAATTCATTTGTTGCATTAAAAATGCTAATTTTTGTTTTCCAAACATGGAATTGTCCGAGTTTTTTTTTCAGGCTTTATGGATGAGTGCTCACTTAATCTGCTATTTACAAATTCTAATTGAATTTTTAGTCGATATAATTTCTTTAACAGTAACCACAAAGATAGGTGGAACTACACGTGGGGGCAAATGGCTGCCAAATATATATATATATATATATAAAGATAATTACATCGAAGCGTTCTCATAAATAAAGGTTGGACAAATTGGAAGTTCTAATTCCGTCCCTAACCACAAAGATGACCCACAAACACACAATGCTACCAAATGGTAGTTTAGGGTATATGCTAAAAGAATAGATGACTGCTAATTGTAAGCACATGGAGAAGGAGAGCTATCATGGTGATTACTGAACTGTTGATATTGAAATTCCCTTCATTGGCATTATAATCTCCCTCGAACAGATTTGTAGTTGCAGAAACGTTCACAGCAAGATTGCCTAACAGGACAAGGATCATTCATTAGCAATCAAAATGGGTAGCAGCTCTAATATCAAACAACCATTAAGCTCTTTCTCAGTGAAAGAAAATTCTTATCTATACCAGTTTATGATAGAGCAAGCCAATTGCAACATCGCTATAAACTACTTTAGTAACATAACATTCTGTCACTGGTATGATTCATCATAAAATATGGTCTAAGAAAAATTATTGAAAGTAATTTGCAACTCACAATTATAACTAATCCATCCAATCCGTTGACGTTTGATATCATAAACAACAATTTTGTCTTTTAGAACAAGATCTGCAAAATGACAATGGCAGTATATATTGTGATAAGTACAGGAGTAATGCAAAAAAAATTTAATTTAGACTTAGTCAATAACTAGTAATCAATTTAGTATTTATAAAGTAAAAATCAGTATTTAAGGATATAATTTATGTTGTTAATTGATGGGGGAGCCTTGTGCCCAAAATGTAAGGCACTTAGGTTGGCAGCCCTCAACACTTATAAATTACCCACCTTTTTTCTTTGTTTTTCATTCTTCATTTTTCATTTTTCAACAATGTATAACAATAATTGCTTTAGAACAGTTGAAATATTCATATCACAAGGAAATTTAAAATCAACTGTATATAAGTAGTAATTAAAAAAAATATATATTTCCTTTTTGTGGTGTCAATATACCTCCTAAGACATTTATTTGTTGATTTGGAATTTCTTGGAAACCGATACACCATACATCGCTATCCTGCAAACAAATTCAGTATCCAAATTAGAGATATGCCAAATGTCAAATCAAATATAATTGCACATTATTAGATTGGATTATAGTTTTATTTATGGATCAATTCAGTGACATAATGCTGATAGAAACTATATAAATTAACGTTCCTCTATGACATTCTATCATTTGGATTAAATAAAATCTTAAATCGGGTTAAGAAAAGTATTATCCAAAATGAAATAGAACCGAGTATTCAAGCATAAAAAAGAAAGAGTATATAATAATGTTAGCAACTCACCAGGCTAGGTATCTTTAGAAGGTAGTCTTTGGGATTTAATACCATTGATGCATTACCAGCGAAGTTGAAACTAATTTGAGGAAATAAATCATCAATGCTAAGCACAAAAAAAGGGTAATTTTGTGTTATGATCAGCTCGATGAAAAAAAGAACCATAAATAACAGATTTATAGAGGATAATATGAAATTTTGATCCTTGAACTTTTTTGCAAAATCACTTAGTCTCAAAATTAACTTTTGGACAAACATACAACTTTCTGTGCAATGGCCAATTTGTCTAATCTCATTCCAAAAAAACCCTTTTCATCTTTTTTCCCTTTACTTTTGCACCATTCAATTTAAGATAGCAATAAAAGTTCATGATAGATGATGATTTTGTGAGAAAAAGACAAAAGAAAAAAAAGTGTTATTGGGGATGAAATGGGTCCTAAAAAAGTTTGAGGGGCAAATTGATACTTCATTTTAAAGCCAACCTGGAGTAAATCAAGTAACAATGCTTTCCACCAGAAGGATAATTGTGACCCTTCTTCAAAACATTAGCAGTAATCTGCACAAAGAGAGAAAATAAATACTTAATATATAAAATATAATGCATATAAATATTTCCAAGAATTAAATTCAATCAATTAAAACATTGGCAAGAGGTTGCTTACAGCTTTTAGTAAAGGATCATAAACTGCTTGAGCAAGGTACGCTAAGGCTGTTCCTGAATCAACCATAGTTCCCATATTCGTTGATGTTTGAAGAACTGTTTGATTGATGGCTAACTTACCCTTCACAGAAATACTCTGCAGATTTATTTCATATCTTGACCTGAAATTTTACAGATGCAAGCCATTAGTACTTAGTCTCACTTATCGTACAAATGGAGTTTATAAGCCAGTGCTTTCCTAGTAATTTTCACTCTTTGGTCCTTGGATTTTGCAGTTAGCAACAGTAATGTCCCTGAATTCTTAGAAAATCTCTAAACTTTAACTTTTATGACGCTAAAATTCTACCACTAAATGGATTTCACTGTTACAAAAATTAAAATTTAAGCATGTTAATGATTTCAATTGCGAAAACTAGATACGATGGACTAAGGTTCCGTTTATTTTTGAAAAATAATATATCTTTGAAAAATATAGTATTTTCTTATGTTTTGTTGCTATACTAGAAAAATAAAAAAAATAAATTGATACTTATATTTTTTTTATTTTTGATAAATTTTGAAAAATGATTTCTAGTTAATTGTTTTTAAGATATTTTCCGTCGATTTGGAAAATATTTTTTTGATTTATTTTTCAGAAATAAACTAAATATCAGAAAATAAGAAAAAATATTTTTCCGGAAACACATGGAGTCTAAAATTTATGATGAGAACTACTATTTCACAAGGAACATTATTTTAGAATAATTGTATTTTGCAATAAATTTATGAAAGGAAAAAAAAGAATATTCATCATGATTTAACTAAGAACAAAATCTGCATAGTTAAGGCAAGAAGGAAAACGTACTGTGATGGGGCAAGTGGAGTATAAACCAAATTGGGTGCTACAACTTCTCCGATGACCAAATAACCGCCACCATTCCCATCTCCTTTCAAACAGTGGGAGAATACATTTGGTGTTATGCTCTGTCCAGCCAGTTGGGAGATCACTGACATCTTTTGTTGCCCAAAACCAAACACCCCATCAACTCCTTTATTTGGATTTGTCTTGTTTCCTGTCTGACGTATGCTACATCTGTTTTTTCACAAAGTCCAATCATAAACATGGTTTAGACTATGATTGATTCAGGAAAAATGCATCTTTTCAATCCCTTAAAGAAATATTTGTTCATTTGAGGCCCTGAATCTCTCTCTCTCTCTCTTTTTTTTTTTAAAATTATTTGAGCCGTTATATTTTTGTTCAGCTGAATCCTTAAACATTCTTTTAAACAAATGCGTTAAACAAAATATTTAGCCATTCAACTTTCAATTTTGTTCAAAGAGCTCCTCAAAAAATCACATGCTACACTTATTTGTGCGATACACAGTAACTTTTTCCATCAAATAAGGGCTTAACTGTATAAAAATTAGAGGTTCGGGGGCTCAACCAAATAACATTTCAGTTGAGGGGCTCAAAAGGTGTATTTATCCATGATTCAACTACAACTGCTATCATTTGTTAGACAGATTGAAAGAGCTCACCCAAAGACAATTGGAGCTGAAAAACTGTAAGTAGCTTCCTGATCGACAAGTGTAGACATAAGCAACGAATCCAATACATAATATCCATACGCAGCATTGCCATTACTGTAATTTAAGGCGAAACCACACTGATTTTTTTGTGAAAAACAGAAAGAATCTGATGATTCAAATCCCACACTGCATTGGTTTTTCCAACAAGGAATTAATGTTGCTGAGGATGACTTTCCAGGATCATAGAAAGAGAGTGGAATCTGTAAGAAAACCAATGGATCAGTTGGCATATATTTTTACAAAAATCAAACAAGCAATTAAAAATTAGGGATATTAGGTTGAAGTGGAGATTAAAATTACCCCAAGCTCAGTTTTTGCAGGGCAGCCTTTGCAGGAGTTGCAATTAACCCACATAACATCACTTCCTGTATCTATTTGTACATAGTAATCTTTTGGAGGAGTACCCAATCGCACTTTTGCAAAATAAAGCCTACAAAACCAAAAAAATTTGTGTCTAATGAAAGAAAGGTTAACAATCCTACGAGCATATGGCAGTTTCTATGTTCATATAAAAACCTTGAAGCCTTTTGCTTTATATTATATTCTCTTTGCTTTTTGTAGTTGTTATATATTCATAAAAGGGATTTTTTTGCTTGGTTTTTAGTAGATATGGATTGCCTTTTCTCCTCCTTAAGAGATTTTTTTTTATTTTTTTAAAACAGATTTGAGGATTTTTTCGGTTCTCATGGCAGATCTCTTAGTGGAAGATAAATGGGTTCAATGGTAATAATAATAATAATAATAATAAAATTTACCCAAGGAAGAGAGGACCATTTAAGCCTCCGACAGGGAAGTCCACAGTTCCAACAGTGTTGTCCAGTAATATACTATGCCTATATCTGTCTCGCTCCCTGAGCTGGCTCAACTCAAGTGTATGATTCTGTGGAATCCCTCTCTCCAGCATAAGTGTGGCCGGAAAAGTAAAACAATGCACCACCACCGCGGGAATGAGTAAGACAGCGATGACTATGCTCGCCGGAAAAGGGGCAGACATTTTTCTTTTCTTTCGATCTCTCTCTTCAACATCTTCATTCCCATTTCTTTGTGCCTCTTTTATTTGATTACAGAGGGAAAATTATTCTAACAAACTCGAATGTTTGTTGTTGTTGTTGTTAACGGCACAACGCGGATTGCTTTAACACATACATATGCATAACAAAACTGTTATTAATGTCTCTATGATATAAGTTGACATAATCATATAGAACTCAATTTGAGCCCCCAACATTTTTTATTCTCAATCATCAACATTAGCTAAGAAACTCACTCTCCGATCAACGTTAACTTCACTACAACGATTGATTCATGGATGGTTATGCAAATATAAATAAAGACTTTCGGTTTTTATTTTATTTTTTTAATAGCTAGATGAAGGCACTCGTTATTATTTGTACTTGAATTTGTATTTTTCATTTAAAAAAAACGTTATCTACTCTCTTTTTTTTTCCTAAAAGAAAAAATGTTTAGAGAATATAATTAATAATATTTAGTCTTAAAATATTTGAATTCCTACTATTTTAAAAAGACAAATTATAGATAGAAATAAATTTTTAAAAAATTAACAGTTTACCTCTATGTCATTGGATAAAAATATTGTTTAAAATAACAATTAGAAAATTGAGACTTGATTGTATTGATTTATCTACAATAACAGTTGTTGATAACAAGTAAAAACCTAAATCATTATAAAAAGTATTAGACTACACATGAAACTCTAAAAAATTCACAAAAAAACATGTTAAGCATAGAAAAATCATGTGTTATATTATATTGCGATATTTGAAATTCATACAGTATTAAATGAATAGACATTTTATCAAAATAAATAAAAGTAAACTGTTAATTTTTTGAAAATTTAATTCTGATTGTAATTTGTTAAAATCTCGAGAGTAAACTGTAATTTGTTTATTTTAAAATTATCAAACTTTTGGTTCATTTATTTGAGGTAGCTAGTAGCCGACATCAATTGTTGACAGCTGCTAACAAAAAAGTTATAGGTGTTTTAATAAAATTTTATTTATGGTTGTAGTTTATTTAATTATATATATTTGAAATGACCACGAAAAGTATAATTTATTTTCAAATATAGTTGATACTTAATATGTTAAATATCATATATACATATAAACAAATATTATGCAGTTTAGAAGAAAAATCAGCTACCATCATATATTTACCAAACACCCTCTTGATATATAAAGTTCTGCAAGTTTATTAATTGTTAATTATAAAAACTTAAAAGTTTCATAACACTTCAAAATTATATTACATTTCAGCGCATACAAATATTCAAATTTAACTACGTCTTAATCTTTGAGTTATTATTTTGGGAACACTTTAGATCCCTCAAAATTATATAATCCAAGTGTTTTTAAAAATAAAAATAAATCTCATGTATATATATATATATATATATATATATATATAATATTGGGCTCCATATTAAAAATCTCATTTCTTCAATTAATACAAAAGAAAACAAAAATGATTAAAGGTTAATATTCCTATAATTACCTTTTTAATAAAACCTTACTTTATCTTCCAAATATTGGTAACAGTATCGAGGATAAAATAACTCCATTAATTATAAAATTTTAAGCTAAAATATCTTAATGCTTCACATAAGTTAGTTTTAAATTAAATTAGTAATTCGTAATTAAGATAATTAGGCTGATTGATCAAAATTTAAACCCATCAGCAATTTAAAATGATGTATTAGGTAATTGAGTTATAAAATTAATTTTGGATTAGATTGACTTCCTTACAAGTTTGGACAAATTGGCATCTAATAATCCATAACTCGTAAACAACTCCAGTTTTGCTATAAGAATGAAATATAATGATGTTGACAACTTAATATCATTAATTTAATCAATAAAACTGAAAATTTTTTTACAAATTAATTTTGTTGTTACATCACCTAATCCGTTTGAAATATAATTTACAAAGCTGTCAACAGAATGAATCCTAATGGTTGATGACTTTCATTCTTAACATGAAAAAACAGCCACAATGAAGAATCTTGAAGTTAGAGGGGCTAAGAGTTATAAAGAAGACATCAATCTTATGAGAAGGCAAAACCAAGCTCTGACACCATACAGATCCAAAGCCAACCTCAAAATTCTGGTGTGGAAATTAGAGGAGCTAATAGGTTATAAAGTGGTCATCAACCTTACAGGCAAACGACATGAGATTTATAACCATGATTGAGTCAAAGAGGAACATATTTAACAAACATAAAACAGCAAGAGCATTAAAATGAATGGAGCAATAATATTTCAATGTGTGCCTACAAGAAGGGGTAATTGCTGATTGTAAAAATGTGCAGAAGGAGACCTATCATGGTTATTGGTATCAGCTTGTAAGGCACATTCCTTTGTGAACTTTTGCTACTGATTCCCCTTTTGCTTGTGCCAATATTTATAGTGTCAGAAATGTTTACTGCTGTTGAACCTGAAAGAAAAGGATTCGTCGGTAAGTATCAAGATTGGATGCAATACTCAAATGAATTATAATTGGAGGTAATTTGCAACTTACAATTATAATTAGTCCATCCAAACCGTTGATTTTCCATATCATAAACAATGATTCTGTCTTTTAGAACAAGATCTGCAAAATGAAAAAATGTGGTATTTATTAGCATAAAGGAAGAAATAGATTAGTAATAAGGCTCTGAACATGGGGGTTTAATTGCATATTTATCCCCCAAATAAACTATACAAATAAATGCACCAAAACAGTTAGAACCATAATATTACAGTAGATTTGGACTTTGTATTTGATAGATTATATTCCCCAAAATCATGTAAGGAATGAATCAGAAAATTAAATTTTCTGTCTTGATGTCAATACCTCCTAAAATAGTTAGTTGTTGACCTGGAATATCTTGGAATCCTAGACACCAAACTGATCCAGCCTGCAAATCAATTCAAGTATCCAAATTATGCAAGATGCCAGCTTAAATCAATGAAGAATACAAATGGAACCGTGTACTCAAATTGGTGCAAAGAAGAATTTACATCATCTATTTTAAGAAAAAATGATTAGCAACTCACAAGGCTATTTTGCTTTAGAAGGTAGTCTTTGGGATTTAATATCAATGATGCATTACCAGCAAAGTTCAAACTAATTTGAGGAAATAAATCATCAATGCTGAGCACAAAACAAAAATGAAATTTCGGGTTATGATTGTTTCACAGAGCAAACCAAACGGAAATAACTGATTTATGAAGCTAACCTGGAGTCAATTAAGTAACATTTATATAAGTTAGATGGATACACGAGAGCATCTCTCAAAGCAAATGCTGTAATCTGCACAAGAAATAAAGTAAATAATTCATAAGTGGAGTGTCATATGAAGATTCTCAAGAATTAAATTATGTTAATCAAAAGATGTCAAGAAGTTCCTTTGAAACATACAGCTTTTACTAAAGCAGTATAAGCGTCTTCAACAAGGTATGCCAAGGTTGTTCCGGAATCAACTATGGTTCCCTTATTGCTTGATGTTTTAAAAACTGATGGGTCAATGTCTAGAGTTTTACCATTGACAGAAATACTCTGTAGTTCTACCTTATACTGAGACCTGAAATTTGAGATATGGAAGTTAAATTGAAGCCATCAAATGCTACCAAACAACTTGCAGATGGAAGAATTATGCCAAAATCTAGCTGATATATAAGAAAACGGCCCAGGTAAAGCAATGTCAATCAATTGAATGGAAGCCAGACAAAACAGAATCAAGGAGACGCTTACTATAAGAACTACTATTTCACAAAGTAAATTTGTGAAAACTCATGCTTTGCTAGGAATTTATTACATAAAAAACCAATCAGGTTTCAGTATTAATAAAATTTAAATTGTTTAAGCAGGAAGGAAAACATACTGTGATGGGACAAGTGGAGTATAAACAATATCTGGTGCTACAACTTCTCCAAGGACCAATAAGCCACCACCACTGTCATCTCCTTTCAAGCAGTGGGCGAATACCTTTGGTGTTATGTTCTGTGAAGCCAACTGGGAGATGACAGAAGTCGATTGTGGCCCTAAACCTAAGATCCCATCAACTGCTCTACGAGACTTTGTCCGGTTCCCAGTCTGAATTGTGGTACACCTGTTTCAAAAGCCACCACCTAAATTCACAAATTCGAACTTCTAAAACATAAAAATGATACAAATTGACCTGAACAACCATCATAATTTTTTTGACAGATTTAAGACATCTCACCCAAAGACAATGGGAGCTGAAGTAGTGTTAATTGTATCCTCATGAATAACTGTACGCACATAAAACATATCCAATAGATAATATCCATATGCAGCATTGCCATCCCTATATTTTAATGAGAAACCACACATATCAGTCCGTGAAGAACAGAAAGCTTCTGATGATTGAATTGCAGTTTTGCATCCATCGTGCCAACAAGGGAGCAATTCAGATGTTGACGACTTTCCAGGATCATAGAAAGTAAGTGGAATCTGTAAGAGAATGAACGAATCATAATATGATACTACAAACTGTGTGAGCTTAAAATCAAACAAGTAACATAGGGAAAACTTAAAAGTGAAATTACTTTGAGTTCAGTTTTAGCAGGGCATCCCTGGCAGGAGGTGCAACTAACCCACAGAACATTGCTTCCAGTATCTATCTGTACATAATAATCTTTTGGAGGAGAACCCATTTGCACTCTTGAGTAATAAAGCCTACACAATCAAAATAACAAACATTTCTGAATCAAACACCAAAATTATCCGTTGTTCTTGCACAATGGAGAAACCATTAAAAACCCAGTTGCATACTGTAGTTTCTACGCTCATACACGTATATAAATCCCATACAAAAGCTATTAAGAACTCATAAAAGTAACAAATGAAGGAAAATGAAGAAGAAAAGAAAAACTTCAAAATTGGGAACCCGCAATACTAATATCCAATCCAAACCCATGAAACTCGAAAAGCATTAAAACCACAAAAAGGAATTAAAATTTTCAAACTTCTAATCAAGATACAGAAACCCAGTTAAAAATCAATAAAATCACCGAAAATACCAAACAACAAACAATTCAACAACATAAAAGGAAGCAGTGGAATATTACCCAACATTAGGAAAAGAAGCTTCGCCTCGAACAGGGAAATATATGGCTACATCGCTATCCTGCAATAATGTTCTGTTATGCCTAGAGCTGTCCATCTCCCTGAGCTGGCTTAACTCAAGCTTGTGAGTCGGAGGAATTCCCCTCTCTAGCGTTAGAGTGGCCGGAAAAGAAGAACAATGCACCGTCGCCACCGCGAGAAGTATGGCTGCTATTGCTATTCCCGGCGCTGCCATTCCTCTTTCCTTCTTTTTTTCCAGGAAATTCGTCTTTTCCTTTCTAATTTTCTCGCCAACATCTACTTTTTCCCTCCTTTTTCTGTGTTATTATTGGAGAAGAAAATTGTTGGAACTAACTGAATGCTGTTGTTAACGAACAGACAGATTGTTTTGAAAACAGACTATTAATTTATAATAAATTAGTAAAAATATAAAAATGCAGTTCTTTTCATTTATTTTTTGTAATTAGATGTGTCAATTAGATTGAGTCCGCCACTGTCATTTGGAATTTCAAGTCATTTGCAAGTTTCGGATCGATTTAATCAGACAAATTCTCGAATCAATTAACCTTTTAAAAGTTAAATTTAAAAAATTTTCTATTTCAGATTAATTTCATCAAATTTTGAATCAGTCAGAAATTTCAATGTCTATTTCTAATGCTTGAAAACTGATTAATATGACTTGAGTAAGAGTCAGATGTAAAAATTAGAAAAATTACAATAGTTTTTAAATTGAAAAATATTTATCTAAATTTGAATTACGAAGTTTTTATACATTAATTCGATGATAGTCGCAGCACATTAATAATTATTTTACTTACAGCAAATTAGTTAAGTTAAATATTAAAACATTATAAAAATTATATTTAAACATGTCATATATAATAATAATTTCTTCTGAATTTATAATTAACAAATTACAAAAAACTACATGAAATTTTAATAAATTACAGTTAGACACAATTTTTTTAAAAATTAACAATTTACCCTCTTATCATTTAATAAAAATATTATTTGAGATAATAATTAAGAATGTGGGAGCTTGAACATATCGATTGTCCTATAGTTACAGTCGTTGGTAATAAGTAAAAACTCTAAACTCTTATAAAATATGTACATAAAATCCTAAAAAATTCACACAATAATATTTCAAATATAAAAAAATCATGCGGTATATTACACGATATTTAAAATTCATATAATATAAAATAAAATATTAGCTCAAACAATATGGAAAAAAATTGTTATTTTTTAAAAATTTATTTATGATTGTAATTTAAAAAGATTAAGAGAGTTTTCTATAATTTGTTCATTTATAATTAATGAACCTGTTAAATCACATTTAAAATATTAACAATACTGCATACTAAAAAAATTTGTGTTTGCATAAATAAACTCTGCAAATTAAAATAATTCAGCATTTATAATACGCATTATAAAAAATTTCAAAAAAAATGTGCCTCGGAAAAAATGGCGACAAATGTAGATATTTGTAATAATAAATTGATAAAACGTAAAAAATTGTCTGAAATAGTTTTATATTGAAGCATATATATATATAATCGGTCCAACCAATCAATTTAGGACGAATGGACCGAGTTACCGACTACTTGACCAGATTCGATCAAATAAACTTTTAATGAGTCATAGCAAATTATTATCTATTTTTTGGGTTAGATATGTACAACAATGAAAATTAGTTTTGCTTTTTTGATATTACAGTCTTTATAATTTAAATAAGAAATTTAAGAGCCGGAAAAAACAGAATTTTGTTATCTGCCAACAACAGTTTTACTAAAATTATTGTGTGTTTCAGAACAAAAAGGTTGTAAAACCCAAGACTTGCTCAATATTCAAGAGTTGGATTTCAAAGCAAAACTTTAAAAAAAAAATCAAATTAAATTAAATGCATAATTTGAAAAATACTTTCAAAATCATTACCATTTTAAAATAAAGATTGTCATTATTTAAATTTTAATCTTTCGAGCAATAAAATGAGAGATTAAATTATAATTCATTTTTCTAATAACTGGTTCACAATCACATCATATGGAATTTTTATTTTTTCTAATTCTAATATTAAAAGTACATTTTTTTTTCTATAATGAGATTGATGATAAAATGAAGCACACGATTATGGATTTAGAAATTTATCTCATTTCATCCTAATAAAACTATCTTTTTATATTTTCTTACTTTTTACTTATTAGGGTTTGGCGTGAGAAGCTCTGGGTTACAGTTGTTTTACTCCATGATTAACTTTTTCTCTTAACTATTAATCAACCTGAATTAATTATTATTTAAATAATACTGGAATCAGCGAAGCAACTAAGCTGAGAAATTTCTATAAATTAATTCTGCTGTTACATCACTAATCCTGTATGGATTGTAATTTACAAAGCTGTCAACAGAGTGACTCCTAATGGATTAAAGTCTCCGGATGTATGGCTGATGAAATATATTCTTCAGGAAAATTAAAAAAAATAATTAAAAAGAAGCAGCCACAATGAGGACCCAAAGGCTATAGCATACCAAGCAGCCACTGGCCATGACCCAACTAAGAATACATGGCTCTGCTGATTGCTATAACCGGCAAGAGCATTACAGTGAAAGAAAGAATGGAAGTTTAGCATATGCTATAAAAACAGGCAATTGCTGATTGTATACATGTGCAAAAGGATAGCTATCATGGTCATTGGTATCAATTTGTAAGGCACATTCTTTGGTGAATTGCTACCATCAAACTCCCCTGCATTCACAAACTCACTTTTGCCGGTATTTGTAGTTGTAGACACATTTACTGACAATGAACCTAACAGCACAAGATTCACCAATTCATCAGAAAATGGGTGCAAGTCTAATAATAACAGAGAGCTACCAGGTTATCTATTGTTCTGCATTGAATAAGTTCCTATCGACATGACTAGCTTGCGTATACTGATATCTAAAGTTTAAATTGTCACATGGTCTTACTAGCCAAATAAAGAAGGTGATTGCAACTTACAATCATAATTAGTCCATCCAATCCGCTGATTTCCAATATCATAAACAAAGATTTTATCTTTTAGTACAAGATCTGCAAAAAGAGAAAAAAATGTTGGCATCGTTAACATAAGTGCAGAATAAATGCTAAATTTAGGTTGGAAAAAAGGGCCTCATAATGATATTGTAAAAGAAAAAAATAGATCGTTTGTGAGGCTCTTGCAAAGTATATGGTCTTGATTGTGAAATTATCTTAAGCATGAAATTCAAAGTAAGCTGAAGACTGCTTAAAGCTGCACTTGAATTTCAAGCAACAAATGTCATGAAAATTGGTGGCAATCAAGCAATAACAGCATGCAAATTGAGTATCTTGAACAGGAAAGAGCTCAAAGCTCATAAGCACAATACTCAAGAGTTAAAAACAAAAATCAAAATAAAATAAGTGATGGAAAAAAAAATTAAAGAATGAAAGAGTGCACTAGTTATAAAAGATATCATTTGGAAAGTAGCCAAAGACACTCCTACCTGTACCTAAAAGGTCCAACAAAACGGGGAAAAAACAATGCCCCCTTCCATAGTGAGATTAGGGATAAGCAAATAAGAATTTGGCAACATTAAGCTTATGGATGACCCAAAAAATATATTAACTAAAATTTTGAAAAGAAACTGACAGTAATCTAGGCCCAATAAAATAGTGAATTCTCTGAACATTCTTTACTGCCATATGTTCTATGACAGCAAGGAGAACTAAGGATGTTCTGACTTCTCACATTTGGCTGTCATTCAGTCAGTTAATTACAAAAATCCCCCGAGGTTTGTCCCTAAAGATAATTGAATCTTAACAGTTTCAAACTTATCAAATTTACTGTTGAGTGTTCTATACTTTAGTTATCAATTATATAAATATAGAAATTGTTTACAACATTTTAGTTGCTGACATTTTGAATTGTACAATACTTTAGTCCATGAAATTCTCACATTTAACTATATTTTAGACCTGTTATTATATTATAGAACACCTCAGTCTCTCAGAATTGCACATTTTTTTTATTGATAATAGCATAGGAACTAAACTTACTAATCGTGAACAATAGGGAACTCCAGTATTATTAAGGGCAAACCTCAGAGTTTATTGTAATTAACCCTTGATCAGTTGCAGTCACTTTAGAGAAAATTGAAAGATGATAAATCCAAGACTTCATGCACAAGGTTATTTTACTTTATATAAACTTCAACATGATTGCTTCAATGCAGTTGAATCATAATAAGGAAATCATAAGAAGTTATATTCAGTTTGTAGGTGTCAATACCTCCTAAGATAGTTAATTGTTGACCAGAAGTCTTTTGAAAGCCAATGCACCATACTCCAGCTCCACCCTGCATAAACCAATTCAATTAGTGCAGTTAGAGACACGAGATGCCAGACCAAATTGCTGATGACACAGAAGCATGTAACCAAATTGCTACAAAGGTTTATATATTGTCAAGATAAACTTCCATCTTTTATTTAGGAAACCAAAAAGTAATATTTGGATAGCAGTAATTAAATAAAGACAAGGATTTAAAAAGCGCCAGTGAGTGACTACTATGGAATGAAACATAAAACAAAGATTTAAAAAGTCACTATCTGTTCCTCTACTTGAGAAATGAGAAGAGAGGCAACTTTAAGTATTGGATAAACAGAAAATGGCAACTGCTTGCCTCTCTGTCTTAAAGTATCATATCTCAACATATAATCAGAAAATTGCATGAACGCAGAAAGCAATGTGAAGTCCGGAAGAACATGATATCAACATTGGTATTACAACATTATTCAGAGGCCAAATTTATGGGAGAAAATGCAAGATATAAGAGCTAACTACTCTGCATTTTTGGAACACACGATGTGTGGAAAAAAATGAAGGAAAAAAGAAAAAAAAACAATGAAATTATCACCAAGTAACATTCCACAAAAGAAGTTGATTAGTCTTCAATTAAATAAGACAAACACAACATTCCAATCTTTTGAGCAAATGAAGAATACATGTTTATTTTTTAAAAGTCACAAGGAAAATATTAAATGTACGATAATTTTAACTCACAACAGTATTTTGCTGTAGAAGGTAGTCCTGAGGATTTAATATCATCGATGCACCACCAGCAAAGTTGAAACTAACTTGAGGAAATACGTTGTTAACACTGAGCATAAAATAAACATGTATTTTTTGGTTAAGGTCATCTCACAGAACAACATTCTCACAGGAAAACAAACTGAAATAAGCGATTTAGAAAGCGAACCTGGAGGTGACTAAGAAACATTGATTTCCCTTGGAAAGATATGTCTGTGCATTTTGTGAAACAGCAGTTGCAATCTGAACTTGGACAGAATTAAATGTGTCAAATATTGTTAAAGTCTGACAGCCATAGTAAATAAACTATAGGTATCTTCACCAGAGGAAACATGAAAATTGAGCTATCTTAGTTTGTTGCAGGTGAAGATCTTCAAGATTAGATTGCATTAACTAAAACTTGAAAAAAGTTCTTTGGAACTTACAGCATTGACAAAAGGATCATAAGCTCCTTCTGCAAGGTATGACAAGGTCGTTCCAGAATCAATTATTGTTCCCTGACTGCTTGATGTTCCAAAAACGGATGGATCAATGGCTAAAGTTTGACCACCAACAGAAATACTTTGTAGATCTAAATTATAATGAGGCCTGGAAATTTCAAATATGCAAGTGATTAGTTGCACATAACAAAGAAATGGATTTTAGACTCCTCATGTGAACATCCATAAGCAAAAAAGGACAAGATATCTATCTAATCATAATTAAACTAAACCATAAAAACCTACCAAAGAACGATAAGCACGATGCCAAAAATAATTAGCATATATCTAAGGATGACACTAACAATGCAAATTTTAGCTGTGATATGGTGGCATTGTAGCGTACCTGTTCATGCATTGAGCCTAATAGCAAAGAATTGGTTTGGGATGTTCCATAAGAGTGAATGAAAGGCATGGCACTTGTACTATATGATCTGAAGGATTTTAGGGAAAGCATATTTTCAGCCCTAGCCTAATTTCATATGCATATACCTCAGCCTCTATGACTCTAAGTCTGAGCATGGCTTGTTGTAAGATTCTAAAATTTTAGTTCAGATGGTTTATTTTAAAGATATATTTGAACAAAGTCTCTAAGAAGCGAATCTCAAGCTTGATTACAGCTTGATGAAATATATCCAACAATGGACATAATCAATCTCTTGAATGTGCTTTAAAAGACAAATTATTATTCTTGATTCAAAGTAGCCAATAATTTAGGCACTAAAAATTTATTGTCAACAAAACTTTAAGCATTTAGAGATCTTTAGACTTTTCAATGTTAGTGAATATGATTGTTGTTTGAGGGCTAAAACATACATTAAGGACTAAATAAGAATGCAAAGAGAATTGCCAGAACTGCCCTCCAAATGTTTTAACATACAAACATAAAATTTAGGATTCAAACCAATCTCACTGTGTTTTGCAGCCCAAATAATGTGCACGCATCAATTATTGCAAAGCCATAAACGAGTTAAGCAAAGGAGGAAATGTAATCCTTTGAGTCTGAAAATGGTCCATGAAGCAGAAGCTCACCACAATGAGCTTATTATTGTCTTGGTTATCAAAGAGGGGAAATTGAGGTTATTAATTCTTTAACAGATCACTAAAAGTAAGTTAAGTGCACATAGTTTTTTAACTAGCATTGCTTGCTTTTTGCTTCCAGCCTTCAATTGTATTTTATAAGATCACCTGTTCCAAATGATAATATATATGTGTGTGTGTGTGCGCGTGCGCGTGCATGGGGATGTGGACAGCAACAAAAACACAATTCAAGAGACCGTTGAAATTAACTTTAAAAGGATGTCACAGTGAATGATGATGAGGAAAGCAGTAACATTTGGGCAATATATGATAACTATCTCTATTGTTAACTCAGGAAAAACATGAGAGGAGGTCAAAGCAGCAAGAGATGATTTTAAAAATTGCACATGCAACAAAATTATTGCTTTGAAGAACTTCATCAAATCATAATCTCATCATTGTTCTCACTATAAACAAAATATCAAGAATTAAAATTAGGAAAGAGAACATACTGTGACGGGACAAGTGGAGTATAAACAATATTTGGCTCTACAACTTCTCCAAGGACCAATACACCACCTCCACTATCATCTCCTTTCAAACAGTGAGAGAACACCTTTGGCGTTATACCCTGTGAAGCCAGCTGCGAGATGACAGACATATCTTGTTGCCCAAAACCAAAGATCCCATCAACTGCTCTGTCAGCCTTTGTCAAGTCCCCAGTCTGTAATGTGCTACACCTGTTTCAAAATCTACCATCTAAATTCACAATTCCAGTTTCTAACTGTTCAAGATGATAAGATATGAACCACTGCCATTTGTTTGACAGAGACAAGACAGCTTACCCAAAGACAACAGATGCTGAAGAATTGCTAGTCATAGACCCAGCCAAAACTGTATCAATATGCAACAAATCTGCTACATAATATCCCGATGAGCCACTGCCATCCCCATACTGGAATGTATAACCGCATTGGTTGGTTTTTGAAGCACAGACAGAGTCTGATGACTGAATTCCTACACTGCATCGCTGGTCTGAACAAGAAATCAATGAAGCTGTCGATGAGCTTCCAGGATCAAAGAAATTGAGTGGAATCTGTAAGATAACCAGTGAACCATGTTGAGAAAAATTGCAGCAGTAAATTATTCCCGTTGTTTTATAAACTTGGCGAGATCAAAATAAAAGAAGAAAAAAGCAGAGAAGTTGAAGTAAAATTACTTGGAGTCCACTCGTGACAGGGCAACCATTGCAGGAGCTGCAACTAACCCACAAAACATCACTCCCAGTATCTATCTGTACATAGAAATCTTTTGGAGGAGAACCCAATTGCACTTTTGTATAATAAAGCCTACACAAACAAAATCAAAAAGTACACTGGATCAAACAACCAAAATTTTTACACATTCAATAGGTTCCAGGATGCAGTTTATGTATGTCCAATATAATAACCATTAAGAACCCAATTGCATATAGTACTTTCTATGTTTATATAATGCATATTTCTCACATGTAAAAGGCATAAATGTAACCGCCATAATTCAACCAAACCAACTGAGGATAGCATAGAAAAGCAAAATTTCAATCTTAGGAATCATTAAAACCAAATTAGGAAACCCACAATACTAAATTCCAAACATAAGAATCCAAATTAGGAAACCACACAATACTAAATTCCAAACTGAACTCATGAAAACAGGAAACATCAAAACCATTAAACAAAAACAGAAACCACAAAAAGACACTAAATTCTTTACACTTTCAAATACAGAAACCCATTTGAATTATCCACACAGACACCATCAAGCAATTAAGAAAAAAAAAAAAAGGAAAATGATAGAATTTACCCAACAAGGAAAGGATTAAAAGTGCCTTGAACAGGGAAATCCACAACTCCAACAGTAGACTGTAATATCCTACGATGCCTAAAGCTATCTCGCACTTTAAGCTGGTTCAACTCAAGCATATGACTCGGTGGAATCCCTCTCTCCAGCGTAAGAGTAGCCGGAAATGAAGAAGAAATCACCATTACCACCGGAAAAAGTACAACAGCGATCACTATTCCCGTGGGAAAAGCCGCTACCATTTCTCTATTCTTTGTATCTTATTCTTCAATCTCTTATTATAAAGCTTTCTTCTTTCCTCCTTCAATATGAAAAGAAAGAAAAGAAAATTACTGAAACAATCTAGAATGCTAGCTGTTGTTGAAAATCCGATTTCCGTTTTCTGTTATTAAATTTGGAAGGCAAGTGAGGATATTGACAAAGAAATTTTGAGGGAGACAGAGAGGCGGAGCCTTAGAGAGAGAAAGGAAAGCAACAATAGCAGAAGACGACTGCCTGTTTCAAATGATGGATTACGGGAAACGTTTGTTACGCTGTCAAAATTTATACTTAATATTACTAATTATTATATTATATTTTATTCATATTCTTTTTTTATTTATTTAAAAAAGACAATTTATTATACTCATAAATCTGTTATTTCTTTGGAAACATTTAATATCGGACTTGCGTTTATGTTTCCTGTTCGGTAAACTAACTTCTACACGACAGCATGTGCGTATTTCATACGATAATATGGAGTATGAGAATTTTTTTTAATATTTAAATTCAGTTTATTTATTCCGTCATAATTTTATAATTAATTTATACTCACAAAGTAATAATTAATATTTTTGCATAATATTTTTGTTTTGCTAATTCAAGAAAATATTATTTTTGTTGGAATATTTTTTTTTTATGAAAGCATTCTTTTAGGAATTTTTGTGACGTGAATTTGAATAAATATAATATATATGAATTTGATATATGACTAAGTCTTATATTTAAATTCACTTCATAAAGATGATTTCTTCATAAAACATTATTCTGGTTAGTAATTCAGGTAGCTATGTGCTTATTTCATAATGTGCGAATAAATATTCAAACTCTTTCTTTTTTTTTCAAAAAAAAAAGTTAATAGCAAAATAATAATAAATTTAATAATATATAACTTGTAATTATAAAATTAATTCAAATTAAATGTGGTTATCCAATTTATGAATCTAATTAATACTAAAATGACACAAAAAAACGTTAAATTCTAATAATTTTTATTTTTACATGACGTTATAGTATTGAATAAATATATGAATATAGCTAAGTAAGCTTTTCGTTAAATAAATATATGATTATTAAGGTCAGTATATATTTACCTAATTTTCACATAAAATTACTTGCGTGATGAAATCATGGATATTTTTAAAAATAAAGAAGAGAGTAAATCATATAATATAATTGACTTATTCAAATGATTTAATTCTATTATAAATTTTAATAATGTCTATGGGTCAAATAAAAATTATGAAAATAAAATTCAAACTTGTGCTGCCGGTCATTTACTCTCTAATGAAAGAGTAAGCACTAAGTAATTAGTCTCATAAGAATTTACTAATCAAGCTTTTATGTAAAAAGCAGAAATGCATAGTTCTGCGTGGACAATATTTGTTCTAGAAAAGGAAGGAAACAAATTGGGATAAAAATCACTAATTAACCCACTTAAACTCTTTTATGATGGTTAATTTATTTTTAAATTAACTATTTTTGCAAGTTAATTTGTCCATTTCATCATAAAAATATTTTTGTTATTAAATTTATATTAATTATATATTTTTTTGTAATTAATTGCAAAATAGCAATAAAATTCATAACAAATAAAAAAATTTGAAAGAAAATTAATTTTTTTTAATGATGAATTAGAAAACCAATTAACCCTTCAATCAAACATATGTTATAAAGAAACAATCACATCATATGTTCACCTCAATTAATTTCTAATTCTTAAAAAAGGAAGTAAATTTTTTGATGATTAATTAATGCGTTTTAGCTCTAATTGCTAGTTGCTTCAAATAGTACCATTTAGAATCAATTTTTTTTAAAAAAAATTAAAATTTAAAAATTATTTAAAAAAATAAATAAATAAATATTTTTTACAAAATTAAATTTTAAAAAATAATTTATCAAAAAATAAAAAAAATACTCCATTACATAAAACAAAAAAATTAACCTAGCCATGCCAAAACATATTGAAATATCATTGGTCCCATCAAAACTCCAATTGCTTTAATGTGGGTCCATTTGCTTGTCTTACCAATGAAGGGCTCCACCAATTTAAAATAAAAGCCAAAATTTTCAATGCGTTGGAGGGTACTTTTATCACAACACAATGCACAATTATTTTGGCATTTTTACTTTTTATAAAGAGAAAAAAAAAATATATATATATATATATATATATATATATATATATATTACAATTATTACAATCCTTAGGGACAAAGTTATTTGTTGCCTTTTGCATAATGACTTTCTTAGCCCTCCACTCTGTTTACACCTTTTTCTTTTTCTTTTTTCCTACAATTGCAAGACTATTTCTATAATAAAAAAGATATGTTTTTTCTGCTTTTGATATCTTATCAATGTGGATATAAATTTAGTATGCATTTATTGATTTTATTTATACATTAGAAATTTAGAAATAATATTATTTTCAAGATTTTTTAATTATTAAAATCATGCTTTATTCAATATAAGAATTAAAAAAAATTACCATTTAGGTTTTGAGAATTATGTTTATATAATTTATTGATATTTTGTTGAAGTACCAATTTTCCATTGGAACATTTTTCAGAAATCATTTTGCCTTAAAATTAAATAATTAATTTTTCAGCCTAAAAATATTATTTTTCATTTTTTTATGATGATCTTAAATTTCATAGAACAATTATTTATAAAATTGTAAAAAAAAATTATAGTATGCAATAAACTAAGAATTTTATTTTAAAAAAATATAAGAAATAATTTGAATATTGAATGGAACATATTCATCATGAAAATTACTCTTTTGTATTAATTAAATTTAAAAATTAAACAGATTATCATAAGAAAGTGTGAGGAAAAAAATTGACTCTTTATTCTTTTTAAAAAATTTATGTTCATTATTTATCAAAGAGAATTGCATGGAGGATGTTGTCATTTTTGGCAAAGATTAGGGATAGATTTGTCATTTAAAAACACATTTTCCGAGACTGCTTCGACCGGTGAACGCAAATGCAAAAAGAAGACGCGGGCTACCAGGGAGTGTACTTGCCCAACATACGGATGCCATTTCCCAATTTGCCAATGCGGTTGATTTTATTTAAAAACATTATTAGGTTTTTTTATTTATTTTTAACTTGTAATTTTTTAATTTAACATTTTATTTAATTAATATTTTAACTGAATTTTTTTTATTAATATATGTTTTATTTATTATCATTTCTTTATAATTTTTAAATAATAATTTACTGTCAACTAAATTTTCGTAATGATCTATAGGCCTGTAGCAGTTTAGATTTAGAACAAGCGCCATTTGTTCCACAATTATTATTTTACAAAATTAAAAATATTATTTAATTTATTATAATTACAAATTAAAATTAATATCTAATTGGTGTGAATTAAATTGAAAAATGGATCAAATTAAAATTAAAATTTTCTCAGTTATCAATAGCATCAAAAATTAAAAGTTTAAGGCCACAACAAAAAAAAATAAAAATTAAAAATATAAAAAATTCAATTAAGAAATTTGATAGAATAATTTCGCCAAATTAATGATATTAAAATTTGCAGGAGGGGATGGAATGACAAAAAAAAAAAAAAACAATCATCGTGCAAGGAAATAGGAATCTCTTCACATGGTCAAAATCACAAATGTAAAATGGAAGCATAAAAGTCAACCATATCAATGGGTCGCCAGTTGCCACATACTACCATACGTGGCCGGCACGCGTCATTGCCCAAGTCATTGATTAATTATTCCCACTAATAACCTAATTAATTAAAAAAAAAAAAAAACAACCTAATTGAGTATGAATTTGTAAAAGTTTGAATATTTTTACATTATTCAATATTATGATCTGCACTCAGCAATGGCATAATTAATTAGTTGACGAAATTGTTTGCGTGTTTCTCATTTATATATAATTGATGCCATTCGACTTTGCTAATTCCTATGACTAAATAATGAATTATATTATCCAAATTTGTAATAAAATCATCCTTATTGAAATTTAATATATAATTTTTATTTTTAAGTATTGTGGTAAAAAAGAAGGGTTCAAACTTACTTATAAATTACTCAATTCATTTCTGAATAGATGTTGTTCAAAGTTTTTATTTTTAATTCAAAATGGTTGAGGGTTTTACAGATATTAATAAATATTAATTATTTTTTATAATTCTAACCTTATTTGATAATTAGAAAAATGAAATTTTATTTTTTTTAGGAGTGTATAATAATAATAATTAGTGAGATTGAAACGTATTAAATATATTTCTTAACAACATCTATTTAAGAATAAATAGGGTATATTAATACAATTAAATTAAGATCAACAACATGGATCTTCTAGAGTATGCCATGTAATCTCAATAATAGAAAAAACATCTAAAACTTTAATTTTCACCAGATATGGATTGAATTCTAATTAATCCGATAAATTTGGGGCCAGGCGGTAGCATATGATAGAGAAAGGGATAAAATTAATTTTTATTTATTTATTTTCTTTTTTGTTCATGATAAGACTCAATAAGTTATCCACTCGTTTGACATTACATTTGATAAAAGTATTTTTCGAGAAAAAAATTATTTTTAAATTTTTTAAATTTTAAAAACTGTTTTTGAAAAAAAAACAGATAAATAGATATTTTTTTCATAAACAAATTTGAGAAAAACTGTTTATAAAAAATTAAAAAAATAAAAAATTAAATAAAAAAATTCTAAATTTATTTTCTAGACACCTAACAATAATTTAAAACACATTCATAATAGATATAGTTATGCTTATTCACACATCATAAAGTTGATAAACTCTCAAACAAATGATGAGAATGAAACTCAAACTTTTACAATTCTCAAAAAGTTAAAAAAAGACGAATCTAAGTTACCATTAATTAACAAAATTAGTTTTTATTTCTAACGTAGATTTATAACAACACTTTATATTTATTTTAAATTTTTGAGATGACCCTTTAATTCTTTTTAGTTGCCAAAATTGAGTGAATTAAAACATAGTTTTGGTTACCTATGAAGCAATTTGAATTAAATGAGTGTCTAAGACAGACACAAGCATATAAGAATTAAAGAGAGTTGGACATTAATTATTATATAGCCTAATAAACTTCACCAAAAATTGGCAACTTCACAGTTTTGGAACAAAATTTTGACAATTTTATGTAGTTTCCTTATTGTTACTATCTTATTCCAATAAAATAATTATTGTAAATTTCTATAGGCATTTTTGTATTAACTTAATTACGTATAAAACCTATTTTTACTTGGAAAATTAAATTGATGTTAAAAATTTGACTATCAGAATCTACCTTATTTTGCATTTTATTTAAAGCTGGTCTAAACCCTAAAACAAGAAATTTTGCCCCTTTTTCCATATTTATTTATGATTATTAAAAAAAAGGGTACAAATAAAGAAAAGGAAAATAAGGATTTAAACTTAAAAGGGTAGACAAGTTCTCGCCTTTCTCCAAAAATCAAATAGGTGAGAAAATAATTAATAATTTAATACTAAAGATTTAACTTTCATGGAAAAACTGTCAGCATCTTAGAATTATAAAATTAACAAGAAATTAATTACAGAGATCTTGAAGATGATTTGTTTTCAAAAAATGGATACTGAACTATCATTAACCTACAATCGCCTAAAAGGATTAAGACATTTGACATTTGCCTATTAGTTTAAACCTTAATATATCAAATTGAACATCTTAATTTTGAGGTTTTTTTATGATTTGTTTTCAAACACTAAATTTTTATTAAGTGTAGAAGTTGAGCAATGCCCACAAATAAAAAGAAAGCATTATCTGTCATGAAGTCCAATGCAAAAATTAACTTCTCTGAACATATAACAAATAAGAGCATCCATTGAGAAGTTTATAAATTTTGGCAACCAGTAATTAATCACACCCCACTAATGAATGCAAATGATCCCCTGTAATCATTTCCAAGACTTACTGAAATTGTTGTTAGAATTAATTTTTTTAATTTAATTAACTGATTATTTTAATTTTTTTATAAGCTTTTTTTTCAAAAAAAATTTGAAAAAAATATATATTTATTTATTTATTTTTTTCAAAAACAGTTTTCAAAATCCAAAATTTTCAAAAAATGATTTTTCCAAACTTACTCCAAACATGCCTTATTATCATATTCCACCATAATATTAGAGATAGAGATCTGCTACGAAAACTCTCATTTTTCAATACTCTCATCCTGATTGGTTGGTACGGAAAGTGATAAATGAGATATAAAAAAATATATTTTTAAAAATTTATCTTTTTTCACCAACTAATCAAAATATAAATGTTGGAAAATGGATAGTGTCCTTTGCATTTCTTTTAGAGATATTCAAATACTAGTTTTTTAATTTAATTAACTAATTTTTAAAATTTTTTTATAAATTGTTTTTTTATTTTTTTTAGAAAAAATATTTATTTATCTGTTTTTTTTCAAAAACAAATTTCAAAACTCAAAAAATTAAAAACAATTTATTTTTCCTAAAACAGTTTTTTTCCAAACTCACCCCAAACAGCCCTTATTTATTATCATACTCCACCATAATATTAGAGATATTCAAGCATTAGTTTTTACTTTTATCTTAATCCATGATTGCATGCTTGATTGCCACTAACAATTCGCAATTAATTAACAGGCATAAAGTTTTTATCCACCAGGCATTATCTATAACACTATTCAGTGTTTTTTTTATTGTTTCAATGTAAAATCACTTTTTAATTTCATCTAACATGTTAGGGTTTCACTTTCTTTTTTCTTTTTCCCCCTCAATACAAAAACAAAATCTTATTCGGCAAAAGAGATTGATTTTTGTTTTTATTAACTAAACAACAATCGTTTTTAAAATAGAAAACGGAAATCACAAAACATCAATATGTGATTCTTGAGATTTATTATTGTTGATGCACAAACGAATTTTTAATTCAATCATTAAAATTTAGACCACTTCAAATTTTTTATTTTATTTTAATAAATAATTGAATTATTAGGTCCATATTTCGATTAAATTAAAAAAATGATTTTAATATATTATAAATTTATTTTATATATCATTGAATGAGTACATTCATTATATATACACTGTGTACTTTATTTCAAAATAATTATTTTTTCAAATTAAACGATGATAAATTATAGAAATGTTGAACTAGTCTTAAAGAGGGTTTCCTGCGAAAATTTCCTGAATCCAAATAAACAAATCGACTATTTATATTCTGTCAAAAAAAGAAAAAGAAACATTGACTATTTATATATAATTATTTGATCAAGTTATGTTTTTATTATAAATGATAATTAATCACATTTGTATATAAGTGATGATCCAGCAGTGTTCGGATCCAGCAGTTTCATTAGTAAAAAGACATAGTAAAATAGGAATTCAACTTTCTTTTTTTTTTTTTTTTTTTCTGAAAGCATAAAATTTGCTGAACGTTAAGTAATAACATATTAATTTAATCAGTAATATTTATTATGTAAATATCAAAATGATATAAAAATTATTTTAAATTATTAGCAATGTGGATATTCAGTTTGCTTTAATGGGTTTGTTGGGTTGATTGAGTAAAGTGCATTTGACTTGTGCAAAGGACATTACTCATACCAACATATTCCCAACCTTTACTGCAAGAGATGCACCAACCCAATATCCCAAATTCTCTATTGTTCATCATTTTAATTAGCTTATAAATTAAATTTTGGCTGAGACAGCCACTTCTCCATCAATGTTATTTCTCCTTCTTCTCTACATTTTTAATCTCATAATTAATTAAATTTTGGCACTAGAAAAAAAAATGTTTTGGGTATGTATTTTTTGACAAGGTACTTGTTTGATACAAGAAAATCTTATTTCCTCAAGTCTCAAAATGCAAAATCATACCTTTATAACTTTATCTCTTATATTTTTTTTTATTTTCTCTTTTGTTAAAATTAAGATTTACATATTTATATAAACTCCATGAAGGGAAAATATAAAGATGGATGCAAACAAAAATGGGCCTTGATGTTCCCTACAACACTTATCCACTTGCCCTTATTATTAGGTCTATGCCCAACCTTATGTAACACAAGGAACAGTAGAATATATAAATATGATAAAATTATTAATTTGTTTTTAGATATTTTCGCCATGATAAATTAATTTATCCCAAAATTGAGTTAAAGAGTCAGGGAACAGATAGGTATCTGCCAAAAGTTTCTTATTCTTTCCCATTTCAGTATAGAAAGAAATAAGATATTTTCGCACTTTCTTCATTTTGGAATCCGTCCAGAAATAAGACATTCGAACTCATCCGAACCCCTTTTTAAAAGATTCTTATCCTTATCCATATCCGTATCCGTCCTAAAATCTATTAGGACTATCCGTATACTGCCTGAATCCCCCACTTGAATGCTTTTTTTTTTTTTTTAATTTTCTCTCAAAAGTTAAATATATTTATAAAAATTCAAAATAAATTTATATATACTGATACAACACACAATAAAAACAAAGATTAAAAAAAAATACATATCAAATACAAAAACTACAGACTACTTTGTTAAGTCCAAATCTCAAATAAAATATCTAGAAAGAACATACAATTTAAGAGAAATTCGTAAACAAAGTTTAGGATAATAAAAGGACAAATTACCAGAAAATTTCTACGAAATTTAATAAATTATAATAAATTTTTAAAAAATTAACTGTTTACCTTTTATCATTTGATAAAAAAATTATTTGAGATAATAATTAAAAAAATTATGACTTAAATGTGTTGGTTGTTCTGCCGTTATATCCGTTGGTAATAAGTAAAAACTATTAGCTCTTATAAAATATCATTAGATTATACATAAAACTCTAAAAATTCATACAAAAATATCTTAAATATAAAAAAAAATTTATTATACTGTAATATTTGAAATTTATACAATGTTAAATAATTAGACATTATCTCAAATGACATGAGAATAAACTATTAAATTTTTAAAAATTTATTTCTAACTATAATTTATTAAAATCTCAGAATTTTTTTGTAATTTATTCACAATAAAAATATATTCCAATACATGTGTTTACATTATTAATGTTCACATTATTTACAAGTTTAAAATTTAGTTTTACATATGGACATAAAATTTTACTATGTAAGTATTAAATTATTTAATGCAATAAACTTATAATTAGTAAGAATTATTTATGTTTATTAAAAGTTATCTATAAATATAAATAATATAATCATTGTTAAAAAAATATAATTAGTGCTATGTCAAAAAATTAGAGTTTACATAAATATAAGTTTACATATATAATTCAGATTCGAGTAGCAGATACTTTAAATCCCTACCAGCATTTTATCTGAAACCAAAATACTTTAAATCCCTATCAGTATTTTATCTGAAACCAAAATTAAAATAATAGCCGTGCCTCTCTCAACCCTGTTTTAAGAGCTACCCATAACTTTTATTAGGGTCGAACCGAATCAAAATACTCAGAAAATATCCACCCGACTGCCATCTAAGTTTGAGACTTATTAACATACGAGTTTTAATTTTCAATTAATTTTTACTTTTTCATTAAAAAAATTACCATTTTTTACAAAATTCATATTTGGAATGAATTTTTATCATAATATCATAAATGCATAGCACAAAAAATGGAGGAAAAAAAAAAGGAAGGAAAAATGTGTATAGATTAATGGGAAAAATGAAAGTAAAACTAAAAATTACATATTAATTTGACCCAATAGGCTGTTACTAAAACAATTTGAACATTACAAAAAGTTAGGAAAAAATAAGTTTCAGAGCAAATTGAAAAAAATTGAGTTTAGGACAAGTTTATTACCAAAAATAAAATAAAATTCAGAGACAAATTGCATTCTCAGCGGATGTATAAACTCTCAATTTCTTATAATCACAAGGGCCGATTATTATGATTTTGGTTCATAACCTTTCAAAATACTTTCAAGTCTTGGAGGATCATCAAGTTCAACACCATATGAGCTATTTTTACCTAACAAAAACAGCAGCCGGTGACTTTGAATAAGTAGTTGAAATTTCCCAGTGTTATCATTTACTCTAAAACTTTATAAGCAGTGATGTTCTTCAATGAACTTCTCAGCCTGACAACAGGAGAAACTATCCTATGGAATCCTCAATATATAAAAGGATAAACAAATCTATGAAGTATAGGAATAAAAGTGAACGGAGATAAGGTAAGAAAATGGGCTATTCAATTATCAAGGTTATATTTCTCTGTGTAGCGTCGAAGGTCAGAAGAGTGATTGCCAACAGCGCCATTTACGTCTTTCACCTAATAATATCGCTGCAAGCAACATTAGGGAAATCAATATTGTTTCTTCATGCAAGAAGTAGAAATGAAAATTGTCATTCTTTGAGTATTTGCCCGGTTGGTATAATATTCCCACTCAAGGCCTCAACTAATTTGCAGACATTGGGGATCAGAGGTCATTCAAAAAGTCATGGCCAAAACATATGCATCAATTACCTCATTTCTCTTCCAAAAGAAATGACGTACAAGAAAGGAGGGAAGACAGCTCTTCTTGTGTGGCTAATCCAGTACCTTGCCATCTTATTCTACCAAATTTGTCAAGTAGGAAAACATACCTGGGAAATAATAAAAACAGTAAAGAATATTATTAAAATGAGCTGCTTCTACCAACGAAAGGCATTTTTATATATGAACTGCAAAAGCTTTTATACCCTGTGAGAAGATTCAATATTTTAAGTTCTTTTCTGAAGTAAAAATGGTCACCAAATGAATATACAGTCTGCTTCTGGATTGTGCTGCTTTCATCAGCACCAGATTTCCTCATTGTTCGAAGCAACAGCCTCTTGATTGGAGACCGACATAATAACCATGAGTCTATAAATGAGACCTAAAAATATGAAAACTTGATGGTTAAGCAAATGAAATAACTCAAAAAATATAGGTATGTTTAAAAGTCCATTTAATTATGAGAACCTAAAAGAGAAGAAGAAACAAATAATTGGATGCCTCCTGCTTGCATCATCCCCATACTTTTAGCCAATCCAAACAATCAAAAAGTATATCTTCAAATATATTGTCAAGGGAACAAAATAAACATGATGTTATTCTGAGCACAAGATACGGATCATGGACATGCACCCAGATGCAAGGTCAGCCAACACCAGACTCTCTTTGTCAGGCAGGTCATTTGCAATTTTGCACCCTTAATAAATTAAGTTGGAACAATAATTTGATGCATACTATTAAAAAAGGGAACAAATAACGATCGTCTTAGCCGCTTACTTCCACAATATTACACTCAAACAATTAATGAAAAGTGCAGATAATACCTCATACAACTGAATATCTTTGGCATCACGAAATGCATCAACGAAAGGCTTGGTCCAGGATTGAATCATTGCCTGTTAAGAAAAAAAATAACAGTATTGTAACATAAACAATAACCGTGACAGAAATACAAGCTGTCTTATCATGTATATTAAATTCTTAGTCCTGATCCCAAACTTTCTAGGCTCTAGCTTCATAAGGATAATGCTGGAAACATTAAAAGGTGGAACTCTAACAAACAATCTAGAAAACATAACCCAATTTCTTCTCACAATTTCTTAACCCATCAAGTAAGGCATTTTCTTACAACACTTATAAGTGTATATTATACCAAGTGCAAGTGCCTGATCCAATATGGCTATGACATCTAATAATGCTACCTATGAAGTTGACCTCAAACATTTTATCAGCAAATACCAATTTGTCCAAATTGACTATTCATAGTATCTTTGCAATTTGCATGCTTTGGTAGCGGAAATTACACATATACGATTAGAAAGACAAGTTTGCCTGCATTCACAACAGTCACCTCCTTATTTTCACTGTAGAAATACCAGAGACTACTCATATCATACAACTAGAAATAGGAAAAGTCAATTTACATAACAACCCTTTCATAATATTAACTGCCCTTGATTGTAAGAAATTCTATTTTATTATGGAGTCATTGCCCCTTGCACCCCCAGCAATCTTCTGGCTCTGACAACAAAAATTACTCTTCCATTGGGGGTTTTGTGAATGAAGGGGCTATGCCCATTCTTGTGAAAGCCCATCCCTTACCAGGAGTCTTTTGGTGAATAGTATATTTCTCCAAAATAAATATGAGCCACAACTCAACAATTTCATCATAAAATTGCTTCCCCAAGAATGAGCTTTAGATGAAGATACCATATGGATGTAAAACTAATGCAGGTAATATCTGAAAGGCTACGCATAAGATATTTATCAATAACACCACAATGCATTTTATTCCTCTTTACTTTCTCCACAAAATAATTCTCCAAATAATGGTGGCAAGTATATCATTTTGAAGGCATTACTCTGAATATAGTTAAGTGGATCACGCAAAAGCAAGACCACATCATGCATTATTCAGTTTGAGTGGAAAAAAGAAAAGGAAAAAAAAGAGCAACTTAATTTTGAGGCAAATCACCCAAATTCCAGGAGAAAGAAATGAGGCAAATTGTTAGTCTTTCAAACAAAATTAAAATTCAAGCACATAAGCCTGTACTTTATTGACCGAGCAATAAAACAACCAAGTGTTTAGTTACAGTTTGACCTTATGTATTGCAGCATTGACAAGAACAAGGAAAAAATTGACCAGAACAAACACATTACAAGAGCACTATTACACACCTTTATGAGTGCTAAAAATTCACAACAAATAGAGTTACATTTCACAGTTTCTTATAACTTGTTTAAATTTTAGTTAAGTTCAATTCTTCATGTTCAGATACATGCAAAAAGTCCAGGAAATTTACTCACTTTTCTACTCTTTCCTTTCCATCTTTTCTTTTCTTTATTGCTAAATTGTAATACTTATAAATGAATTAATTGCAAATCCTACACCCCAACAAAAAAAAAACACTCATTTAAAATATGCAAGGTGACATCATTGAAGATGAACAAATATAATCCAGAAAAAAAAAATGAACCTGAGAATTTGCTCGAAATGAAAGACACAATAAAGATGCTTTAGGAATAGTCGATGCGTCAGCATTATCCAAATTTCCAATGGGCAACTTTAGAGTTTTACCATCAGAATAATTCACCTCCAAGTTTGGAAACTTTACAGCCTCCATTGCAGGAATTATAGTTTTACTTGCCACTGAGATCTGCATAAGCATCAATTACAAACTAAGCAATCATAAGCACTAAAATAAAATGTTCCGTCAAGTGTGAAGTGGATCACGCCATAGCAACCGCAGCACAGGAACAGGCTTAGTTACATTTTCATTTCATAGATAAGTTCAACTGTTTACATCAGAGATCAGCTTGATTGGACTATTTCGAATCTTAGGCCTTAATTTAAATTTGATAATGATACCAATCGACACGACATCAACACCAAGTCACTAACCATACAAGAAAAACAAGAAATGAATGCACATAAGCAGTTAATATAAGCCAAAGCAATAAAAACTGGCATAATTTCGATAACTGTAAAAGCAAACCCATAATAACTCACCTTACCACCATGTTGCTCGAGCTCCTTCATATCCGCAAAATAGCCTCTACTCATCTCATCTTTACTGCCCTAAATCACACATATTAATTAATTAAATCCCAATTCTAACCCCCTTATATAAAAATAAAAGAAAGTTGAAGGTGCAATTATTTATACAGATATCAGAAATAGATGCATAATACTTACAGCCTAGCGCGCTCTTTCTCAATAGCTTCTTTGCTTCGAAGCTGCAATTTGACAATTTGGTAAAGATAAGTAAACATGGAACTGAAACAGTAGAAATTAGCGCACATACTCAAAAACATAAAATTAAAAGTTCAAAGTCCAATCCTTTTCGAAAAAGGGGAAATGGGTAAAGGAGAAATCGATTACCTGGTAAATGTCGAGGAACCGGGTGCAATTTTTTTGGACGAGAAGCCGAGAAGGGAGAGGATCAAAGTGGCTTTCTTCATGTTGTTGCTTTGGACATAAGAGAAGTGAAGCCCTAGCTGAGCTATTTGTGCGCTTTATTAATCGTTTCAATTTCAACATATTTCTGATCAGCTAGTGTGAAGCGGTGGTTTTTGCCTATACTCTATGAGCAGACGGCAGAGCGGTACAGTGGTGGCGGCAAAGAAGGAGCACTTCTAGGTAAGCTTATTCGCTTAAGGACTAACCCAAAGCCCATTATTTGAACTGATTTGGGTCGAATCAGATCCATTTGCAATTGAAAAAAAATACATAAATACCACCCAAAAAAATTATAAATAAATATATATTTTTATTTCTCTCTTTCAAATACACATTTTTGTATGACAGTATATGTTGATTATATTAAATATATAAAGTAGTAAATTATGTGCATAAATAAAGTATATTTATAATATACTAGTTGAATTTTAGCATATTCATATTAAACAAATTCATTCTCTTCAAACCATGATTATTTCAGTCTCAGGCAGAGTCACTACCTTCCTCAAAATTTGCTTACCCACAGGCTTCCCATATTTAATTCACCAATAGTCATTATCCATCCAACAATTTATTACCACCGGCACCATATTTGTGGCCTCCAAATTTTACTGAGAAAACGCCATATTTCCTTTTTTTTTTTTTCTTTATTCAACTGAATCTCGAACCTGAAATATTGGAATATGGACATAGAGACTTGTGCTATTAGGCCACATGACTTTAGTTGAAAATACTATATTTCAATTTAAAATAAAGATAACATTTTCATTAAAGTTGCCTCTTGATAGGGATTGACAGTTTAAAATTGAAGAGAAACGAAATAAAAACAAAAAAATTGTATTTTTTAAATAGAAATTTTAAAAATAAATTTTTTAAAGAAAAAATGTATTTTTAAAACTTTTTAAATACTAGTAAATATTTTTTTAAAAAAAATAAAAGAGAATAAACTATGTGAATTCCTCTAAAATTTTTGCAATGCAAATAATGAAAAAATGGGGGAAAAAAAGTTTAATCCAAATAATTAAGGATAAAAGATTAAGCTACTTCAAAAAGGGCCCTACCGGGTTCGAACCGGTGACCTCTTGATCTGCAGTCAAATGCTCTACCACTGAGCTAAGGACCCAATTATTTGAACTTTTTCTCAATATAACAATTAGTAATTTATAATTTATAATAGTGGATGAGTCATGAGCTTGACACCTAAATCCTTTTAAATTATTTTTAATGAAAAAATTAATTTATTATTTTTGTATAAAGAAGGCTTGTGTGAATTAAATGTAGTTTGCTCAAAATTGTTACATAGTAGTGCTTTACTAATAATTTCCATGTTATAACTCTATATTGGGGTCGTGACAAATTGAAATTATGTCATATTAAGGGGAAATTTTAAATTAAAGACAAGATGTTAGGATAAAATTTCATTGTTCATTGAATTTTATTTCTGAAATATTAATGAGTGAAAAAATTATTACTAATGATATAAACACGAAATCCATCTTTAATAATCTCACTTTTGTAAGATAGATATGACAATTTCTTTCTATTTTCTTGCAATCTCCTTTTAGATCAATAATTGTACGTTACTTCTATTTGAGTGTGGGTGAAATGTTGAAAGGAAAGACTCGTATTATAATTGAAAAAGAAAAAGTAGTCTTTTCATTTTTATCAAATAATTAGCTTATTATAAATAAGTATTAATTGATTTAATAATATCAGAAATTTGTTTTTAAAATTATTAGATTGTGAAATTCGAATCTCAATTAAGACATTTACTTTTCTTATTCTTTTTTTTTTTTAGTTTAAGAAAGATTAAATAAGCTCTTGAATTTTCATATTATATTCAAATTTCAAATTTAAGATCAATTCAAGTATTCAACCTATAATTATTTATTTAGGCCAAAATATTACAAATTTCTTACTCTTTTAAACCTTGATGTCTTGAAGAATTATTACAAATTTTGGATAATTTGATTCAAAATGAATAGCTGCGGACTGAATTGACCTTCCCCAATTTTTTCACTGTACACAGTTGAATTATTTTTGGTCTGCGTACCAAATATTGGAATTACAACTGAAGCTAAATTATTAAGAAGACGACCAAAATTATTGTGTTTCTGTGATTCAATCATTATCAAATATTGTAATTTCATTCATTTTTATATCAAATATTGTGTTTATATATCAAATATTGAATTCGGTTGCTTATTTAATTATTAGGGCATCGAATTTTATATCAGAATGTATGTTTTTGAAAGGATCTTCCCCTCCTTTTCTGCTAGGATCATTGCTCCAGATTAACTATAGTTGATTGGAGACTAAATGTTTCATAAACAGTACCAAACAAGGCGTCTGCATCAAAATCCACCAAATTTTTAGAGAGGGGAATCTGGGATAGTAGAAAAGTTGTAGAACTAAAAAGGAAAAGACTAGTGATTAGGCACATTTATACTAACTGAAATGAGTGCATATACTCAGCCTCCATATGCACATCTCTCTTCCCCCCCTGGATGGTTTTGATTAGACACGTCTCACCGGATAATTCTGCAGACCCACAAAAAGAGAGAGAACATCTAATATAAGTTGGTAGAATAATGAATTGGGTACTAGCACAACAAAAATCTGAGGAAATATCGTATGCCCCTTGTTGAAAAGATCTTTCTTTTGACCTTCCCAAGGGTTTCTTCTATTAGCACATGAACCGTCTGTGTCCTTGATCATAGGAGAAATTATGTCACGATTACCACAGTATGCCTCAAACAATTCCTCAACCTCTTTTGCAAATGAATTAAAGAGATTCATATTTTCTCTCTTTTTCTTTTTTCCTTCTTGTTTCAGAAGAGAAAGCGAAACAAACACCTACAGCAGAAATATCATTGAAATTGTGATTGTAAGAAAAAATGTCTTGCCAATTATGTAAGCTAAAAAATTATTGGCAGATAACTTACGAGTCATGAAGAAAATTTGTTCATACCTCATCCTGTTGGAAAATTTTCTTTGCTCTCTAACAAAAAACGTAGATATGCAAAACACCTTTCAGGAAATTGCGACCACATTGACATTAACCAGGCCATAGATTCCAGAGATGAGAAGAAAAGATATAGACTGCAATGTTTTCACATCATTGCAGAACTAAAAGGTCTATGAACTGAACGAGATAGATTTGATGTTGAAATTGAAATTGAAAGAATCAGCAATACCTGATCATTTTGATGTTGGATAAATGGAAGGAGATAGATTTGTCCAGTCTTTTGTCTTGCTAATATCCAGTAAATGTTCAGAATAAGATCCTGGCTCGAGAACTCTGGGGTCGATCTTTCCCTATATCCCGTTTACACATTTCACTCAGTAGAGGACAACCCTTGATGCGGCAAAAAGAAAGAGAAGAAGGCATCCACTCTTCAGTCCTACACTTTAGATGATTGCAGTCATAGATCTCCAAGGATTGCAAAGAGGTGAGATGTTGAAGTCCTAGAGATTTCAGATTTTTAAAGTCCGAGATACAAAGAGAATAAAGAGAGGAAGGCAGCAATGTCTCTTCTGGCAAGGACTCCGCATCATCATATCCAGCAATGGTAAAGCTTGTAAGAGATGGCAGGATTCGCAAATCATACTGCATGAGGCTAGAAATGACATTCTTGCAGTAGCGGATCTCAAGTGATTCTAGTTTGGAGGGCAAACCACCTTGGAGAAATGAGTTCTCCAGCAATGGACAACTTCCTATACTCAAGTTCACAAGAGAGGGGAAAAGGAATTGCATATTTTCTGACAAGAACTGGAGATTCCGGCAATTAGTGATTTTCATCTCTCTAAGGTATTGAAGCCTCTTGAAGTCAATAGATTTCTGATTTCGAAGACTGCTGATTCTGAGGTAGGTAAGAGTGAAGGGCAACTGCAAAGTTTGTGCATCTTCTTCTTCATTGTTACTGCCAGCAATGAGCTTGAGTTTATTGCAAATTACGATGGCCAGTGATTCTAACTTAGGTGGCAAACCCTCTTTTGGAAATGACTCAAGCTCGGGACAACTTTCTATTCTCAAATGTCCAAGTGAAGGAAGGAGGGATTGCATATTTTGAGGAAGCCACTTCAAATTCGGGCACAGAAATAACCGAAGATCTGTCAGATTTGGGGCCCATAATCCTCCAGCCTGAAAAGATACAAAACCAGAGCAGCGATTGATTTCCAGGGAATTGAGTGATGTGAGTTCACCATTACTTCCTCTAGATGCTGAAAGGGACTTGAAATTTGGGCAAAGACGAATAACAATTCTCTTCAAACTGGGGAATCTCTCCAAGGGAAAGCACTGTAATTCATCATAGTTTTCGATTTCAATTTCTTCTAAGGTAGCAGAAAGAGCATCTGCTTGCTCTGTTCCCTCAAATAGAGAATCTACAGAGGGGAATTCATGAATATCCAAGTATGGCCCAGCATGTAGTTTAACTTTCAAAGGAGAAGTACCCTTGCAGTTTAACTTCATCCCAATGATTGGAGCCCTGGGAAGTGGAACCACAAGATTCTGACAGCATTCAAGTCGAAGTGATGTTAAGGAAGGAATGTGACTGGGAAGGGCTCTTGTTAGTTTGGGACAATATCGTACATAAAGCACTTGGAGGATGGGAAAAGCTCTACCTTCATCTTTCCAGTCCTGCCATTCTGGCAAATATTCAAATCTTAAAATTTCAAGAGACGAAAATGGTGACTGCATGCAACTTCCATAGAACTCAGGGCCAATAGACACCAAGCGATTGCACTCTGTGATTGAAAGGTCCTTTAGAGATGCTAACTGCCCAAGAGGAGGCAAGCGTAAGCAGTCGCAGTTGCTGAGCTTCAAGGACACTAAATTTGAATAGGAAGAATCCCCCACCCAAAGTGGAAATCTACTACCCCAATAAGAATCTATGGTGAGGCATTCCAAGGTGGTATGAGGCTGCAATAACCGAAGTACTTGTTCATCATGCTGTAAACCAGAATAATGACCAATCCAATGCAACTCCAACTTGTTAAGGTGCTTCTTACACTTCAAATTGGCTTCTAAAGCCTCTACAGGATCCAGAATATACCCTAGTCCCTGAATAACAAGTTCTCCTCGCAAATGTTGAAGCTTCCCCAACTCTCTAATGCTAGACCCTCTCATTGCTCTCCGACAATTCAACCCGCGAATCAAGTTTTCATCCTTTTCCACTATGAAATTACTCAGCTTTTGGAGCTTTTCTAGTTGACCCAACTCAGGTGGCATGAATCTCAACCTTGTGTTTCTAATATCAAGACAACACAAATTGATTAACCTGAAAATATTTTCTGGCAGTTCATATAGCTGTGTGCAATCGTACAATATTAAGCTTTGTAAATTATACAAACTAGTTACAGATTCAGGTAACCATGAAATCCCTGATGCAGCAAGATTCAAATATCGTAAATGTATCAGATTGCAAATGGAATCAGGCAAACTATAAATTTTATAACAACTATCCAATGATAAGACTCTTAAGCACCTAAAAGTTGGCAACAAAGTAGCATTCGCCTCATCCATATCCTTGCAGATTATAGTTCGTAGATGTATATCCTCAAAGTTGGATGCTCTAAGACATGATAAATGACGAGTCTTTTTAGAAACCACACTTGAATCTTCCAACCTGCAGCAAAATTCGCCTGATACATATGTAGCCAAGTCATGAATGAGGTCATGCATTGTGAAGCATGATCTAGAACTTGATTGTTGCAAAAATGACCTGGACACAAGATTATCAAAACAGTCTTCACCAGCTTCTTTCATCTCTTCATCTCTTTTGGAAACAGCTAAGAAACCCTCCGCCATCCACAACAAGACTAGCTCATCCTTTTGAAATTGATGATCTTTAGGAAATATTGCACAATAAGCAAAACATCTTTTTAAATGTGATGGGAGATACTGATAGCTCAATTCTAGTGCTGGAAGAATCTCGTTATTTTGCATATCCCATAAATTGCTCTTCAATATCTTCTCCCATTTCCTAGCATCTCTTTCACATCGTAAGAGACCCCCCAGTGTTTTTGTAGCTAAAGGTAAGCCATTCAGCTTTCTGGTTATTTCTTTGCCAATTGCTACCAACTTCGCATATGCACAGGAATTCCCATCATAAAATGCATGGTTTGCAAACAAGGACCAACAATCATCATCATTTAATTCCTTTATATGATGGGATGGAAATGTGCGCATAACTGATGCTACGCTTTCGTTGCGTGTTGTAATTATAACTTTACTTCCTTGTGCTCCCACTGCCAAAGGTCCCCGCAAAATGTCCCAATCTTTATACTTCTCATTCCAAATGTCATCTAGAACAATCAAGAATCTCTTACTCCGCAACGTTCTCTTTAGCTCTAGTTGAAGCTGATTTTGAGTCATGGCATCACAAGATACTGAAGAGACCTCCTGTAGGATGTCTTTTGTCACCCTGAAAACATCAAATTCTTCTGAAACACAAACCCAGGCTTTGAGTTCAAACCGCTTCTGCACTCTATCATCGTTGTAAACAAGCTGGGCAAGTGTGGTTTTACCAATCCCACCCATACCCACAATGGGAATAACACCAGGGATATGACCATTGGCATCATCTGACAGCAACAGCTTCATCACAAGCTCTCTATCATTATCTCTGCCGTAAACACCAGATTCATCTACTAAGGAAGTTGTTGGCAATTTTTGTGAAGATGCTTTTTCTCCAATACCTTCCCTCAAAGAAAGTATATTCTTTTGTTTCACTAAATATTCAAGTTTTTCAACGATCTTGTTCGCATTTTCTTCAGATACATTTTCAAATGGAGTAAAAGAAGAGGAGTTTCGCACCTGAGCCGTGCATTCCAACTTGAATTTCAGAGCTCCATAAAAAATCAGATCCAAGAAGTCATCAGCTTCATAGACAGCATCTCTAAGGTCGTCCAGCCAAATTTTGACCCTGCGATCGGTAATCTTCTTTTCTTCAGCGTCATCGAGCACTCCGTGAACAGAATTCATTGTAATCTTCAGCTTCTCAAGAATCTTATGAAGCAGATCCTCGTTGAGATTCCGGCCACAGATGAATTGAAGAACCTCACCCGAAACCACCCAATTGGACATCCTATCGCATAAGCACTGAAAGAAAGATGAGAGAAAAGCTCCACCTACAAATTGAGCGGCCATGATCTCCTCCAATTACAGATAATCAGAGATTTTGACTGTAAACTAAACGGAAATACAGAAAAATACACTGGGTCGATACTTAAATTTTGAAGTGGGTAGCTGCTTGTTTTCCTTGATTAGGGATTCTGAAGTGAGCATTGACTAAACGGTCAAAAAGCGATAATTGATGGTTATTTAGAATTTCTTTTTTAAAAGAAAAAAAATAACTAAAAATATTTTGTTTCACCGATTTTAACAAGTCGTGAATTTAAAAGATTGAGAAAAAATATTACTAATCACGGTTCGAAACTGCTAGTTTTTCGGTTCTAAAATTTTAGGAATAGATTAGAACTGAAAAGATTCTAATGCAGAGTTAGTTTGAAATGGCAGTTCTAACGGTTTTTTTAATTTAATTTTTTATAATTAATATAATAAATAAATATAATTAAATTAATAAAGTTTATTTATTATTTTTATTTGTATAAATTTAATTTAATTGTTGGATAAGTTTCTTATTAATTTGTTTTATAAATGAAGAAAAAAATATTAAATTGGAAAAAAGTGAAAAAAATTGGGGAATAAATTAATTAAAAAGAATAAAAATTTTATTAAATAAATATTAACTTATGAAATATTAATTTGTGTAAATTAAAAATTTGCAATAACTAATAAATTATAAAAAATAAAAATTTTACTAAAAAAATTAATTTATTAAATATTAATTTGTGATTTTATGCAATAGCTATATTGTTATAAAAAAAATAATAGGAATTTGATTGCAAGAAATTATAAATTATAATTTAGAAAGAATTATTTTTATTTTATGAATTAATAAATTATAAAAATTATAATTGAACTAAAAAGCTAAATAATTTTATTTTTTAACAAATATCTTAATTAAAAAATTTTGAATTTATATTTAAAAAATAATAATATTAATAATTGGATTTGAATATAATTTTTGTACCGTTAATTAAATTACTTATGTATCATTTTGAAGTTTAGAAAAATCAAAACTCATATAGTTCTTTTATCTTTTAAATTTTAATTGTTAACCCCTTTTAACTTTTTTTCAATTGGAACTATAAGTGTATGTTATCATTTTAATCTTTCTCTATTTTTTATTGTTTTGATATCTCTTTAGTCCAATCATTAATACATATTTGAATTTCTAGCGATTCAAGAGTTAAGTTAGATTGTGTCTCATCCAATATATTATTTCTCACACTGAAAGTTAATTTGTTCAATCACACCAGTTGAGACTAAACTTGAAAATTTTTATTTTGCAATTTGCAAAATGATATGATAAGTATTTTGATATCGATTTTATTAATCAGGAACTGCAAATTTTTTACCTGCCGTATTATTATCAAATTTAAATTTAGTTGTTAGATAAATGTCAACTTCGAGTGAATCGTTTGATAATTTTAGTTTTTTGTATTTTTGCAATATCAAACGATCACCCTTTTAATTTTTGTCGATTCACCCTCAATCTAACTAGTAGTGTTACTACTACTAGTAGTAGAAATATTATAAATCAAACTAAATTTTATAAATAAATCACTAGTTAATTTTTTTATATCATTAATTATAACATCAATACTAATATTATCAACTAAATCAATATATGAATACTACATTTTTATATAATCATATAAAATCATCTATTTTACATCTGGGATAAAAAAAACACAATATATAAGATTAATCAAATTAATAAATTTAAAATAATTCAGTTATTTATTTTTTATCATACAAATATAAATCATGCAAAATTAGATTATTAATATATTTTTGAAAAATATCAACAATATTAATACTTTTACACAATATAAATACCATTTAAATATATGTAGCATCATTAAAAAAATTTTAAAATATTTAAAAGTTATTGAAAAAATGTCACAATGTTATGGATATAAATTAATTTGTGATATATTATTGGAAATAAATATGCACAATAATTATCTACATTCATATGAATCTTTGAATAATTTATAAGTTGAATTCTAAAGAGTGGGAACATCCCTTAAATTTTTTTTTTAGATTTTTTGACATTTTTACGTCAAGATCGACCCTATGATTTTAATGTTTGTAAATGTAATCATAAATATGAAATTAATTATTTAATTGAAATAATTATATCACTCAAAGATTTCAAACCATTTTAAAACACATAAAATTCAACATATGACAAGTACATCTAACTTAAAAATCTACTTATAATGTTAGATTAACATATTGTTTTAAAATCTTGAAGTAAATCATTATTTGTCATCGCATTATTAAAAGAAATTAAAATAATTTTATAAATTAATTTTTATTCTTTCAAAATATTTTTTATCATTTTAAAAATATTATCGGCAGTATGTTAATTATCAAAAATTCTAAATATAAATAATTTTTTTAATTATTATTCACTATTAATCCAATGACATGTAAGAATGCAATTATCATTGATCATTCCAAATATCACTATATTAATCCAATGACATATAAGAATGCAATGATCATTCCAAATATTACTACAAATATAAATACGTACATTAAAAAAAATAAATGTTTTGCACAATTCTTTTTCATTTTTTATATAAAACACGTTTATATATATATATATATAAACAAAAGCAAATAATATTATTTCTATCCATATGATCATAATAATTATTTTGTCCATTACTATTGCCAGGATCAGTTGCTGCGGGAGAGCTTCGCATTGTATTGGTCAATCCAAAATTCAACTGTTGCAATCTCCTTTTCCCTCTGGCCGACTAACCAGGCAGGATCACTTGGGCTAGAGGCACTCAAATCCAAGCTATGAGCACCTAATTACAACATTGAATTAATCTCAATCAACTATTACCAACATGGGTTATCCATAGTAACAACAAAAAAATTATTGAAGTGCACGTTACATATATATTTACCTTCTTCTGTGTTTATAGCAACAATACTACCCGATATATCCTCTAATACCCTAAATCATGAAAGGAAAAATCAGTTAATTCATGTAAGCAAGATTAAAAATAATTGAAGATCACAAATTAAATTAATTATAAATGTTACCCAGTTCGTGAATTTATTCATGGATCAAACTATTGATAAACCGTTATATGAAGAGAAACAAAAATGGTATTAATCGTAAATTTTACTTTTTCTAACATGACAGCTTATTATTAATTTGATCCGTAAATAAATTCATAGGCTACTCGAGAAGTATTTATTTTCTTATATATGTAGGGTCCAAATTAAATCAAAGTTTTTGCTACTTTACCCTCCAGCACTATATGGATCACGCAGTCCATTGGAGAAAATGATATTGCTTCCAAAATTTCTGAGTGCTTTTCTTATGTCCTGAAAATTTTGTCAGGAAGAATGGAGTTTTCAGTTTCATAATGAAATGCAAACTTGTGCGTATAAGACAAAAAAAAATGTAATTTTCTGTTGCTTAATTGTTAAAAATGTATAACTGTTAAGTATGGAAACTATATATAAGCTTACATGGCCACCAAATTCTGTTGTGATCCAATGAGGCCTTGGGGTGACACCATACAGTTGTTGACAGGATTGGGTATAGTTGTTCAGATCAAAAGGAGATGGCTGAAACATTGTATCATTCCCATCACGTCCCAAAGGCATCACTATCTCACTGCAGAACTGAAAGCCCAAATAGAAATTTTATATTAGCGTTTTTCATTTTTGAGACCGAAATACTTTAGATTTTAATTTGGTTTTAACAGTATTCTAAGTGATTTTCTGTGAGATTGCAACCAATAAGCTTTAACTTAGTGGTATTGGCTCATTCAGATCCTTATAACCAAAAAGAGATTGAGAGTTAAACCCTGAATTGGATCGCTTAATTTGAATTAAAAGGTGGAAAATATAATTAAAAAAAATACTGGAAACAGAGATGAGATTTACACAATAATTTTGCTTAATTCAGTCCTCTGGCTTATGAGGTTATTATAACCTATTAATTAGCCACTAAGAGTTTCATCTTGATAATGCCGGTTAAATATAGTATTGTACTTAATTTCAACACATAAATTTTTGAATTGGATTTCCTAATTGTTCAGTTAATTCAGAAGCCATATATATTATATTAATGTGGAACATACCTGCCATACTCCAGGATATTGTTGTACAGTTGGTCTAAAAACATGTACATCATGGCAAGGATTCGCAGGAAAACTTGCATTGAAACCTGCTGCAACTCTTCCAAGTATATTAGTTCCTTCTGGTGCTCCATCAATGGCATTGCATATCTTCTTGACAGGGTAATCCGGAGGATTGTCATTAATAGCTGATTTCTCATACACGACCACTTCAAGAATTTCTTTGAGCTCTTGAACCGATTTTGGAGGCCTTGAAAATGGACAAATTAATTAATTAATTAATTAATCAATCTTTTTTGAAAAAAAGAAAATATAAGATTATACCAGTCAATGAATTCATTCCTGAACCAAACCAATCGTACTGTCAAATAATAAAAGTGTTTTTAAGCAATGGATTGCAAACGATAATTGATTATTTATTTGGACCTGATTTAGATAAGTATTTTTCAGGAAGTAATGCCACAAAACTGAGCCTCACAGTAATTCTGAAAATTTAATAATTAAGTTGTTAAGGGAAATTACTGGCAAAAGCCGAAGATGTTGGCAAGAGTGACAAGACCATTTGTTTCTGATGCAACTCTATCAATTTCTGACCATGACTGCTTTATGGTGTTGTAGCAACTTTCACTAGCATTCTGCATTATCAATATTAGCATTGGACACAGACAATCAATCTACAGCCAAGTGATTGAACAGTGTAAAACTGATCAATACTATTTCAATGATTTCCTACCTTGAAATCATTGCCGATAACTACATAAAATGCATCCTGTGGTGTGATATCGTCGAAGTAAAGAATCGGAGCAGATGATGCCAAGGCGCCGATGACAATGTGAGGATATTTCAGACGAAACCAAGAAGCAAGCACTGTATATAAACACACCAAAAAAAAAAAAAGAATAATCAATATTTGTATACCTGGATCTGGTCCAGTGTTCTCGATGTGTCTACTCTGATACTTGAATTTAACATATCGAAAGTGAAACTTACTTCCACCGTAAAATCCTCCGATGGCGATAACAGGGCTATTTTCAGCTGATAGATTCTTCTTAACATCAAGGATAAGTTGAGCACAATCTGCTAAAGCTTGTGCTGTGCTGAAGTAACCAAGAGTACTGGCATTTTGGTTATTAAGAGACCCAAATGGAACAGATTCCCCATAATAACGATGCTGCAAAGGGGCAATATATATCAGAAGTGATTACCATCCATTGCCATTTCGACTCGTGATAAAAAAAAAAAAAAAAAAATTCCGATTCTTACTTTACAAATATGAATCTTATTGTCTCATGAATTAAAATAAATACGTACCGGGTCTAAATAAAAATCTTTCATAAGATATAACAAATTTAAAAAGAAGTCATATGTATCAATTATGAATGAAATGGAGCTACGCATAGTTGTCAAGTGAAATATATATATAGAGGCCCACTCACTCACCTCTACAAACAGCAACAAACCCTTGAACTTGGCAGCAAGATCAACGGTGAATCCAACACGAGGGATAAGCTGTAACAAATCCCAATCTGCACTACTTGTATAGACAAAAATGGGTGAGCTAGTATTTGCTCCGCCCCCAGTATTTGGAATTCATAATATATCTTTGTTGGAAAGTCTCGTAACTCTCAGGTTTGTAGTTGAAATGATCTAATGTCTGGGTGTAACTGTATTCAAGAAACTCAGGAGGAAGTATGAAGGAAGTATTGACATTTGTGAAACTTCTAGCGGTATTGAACATCAACATTCCTCGATGTGCTGCTGCCGATACGTATGTTACCAGTTTAAGCAAAAACACTAGCAGCAGAAATGACACAAATTTTGCCATTTTGGGATGCTGTTATTTTCTTCCTTTCCTATGATGTTATATATAGGCGGTAGTCTTCTTCAGAATTTGTGATCTTGTTTTAGAACGTCGATAACTAAGTCATCATCATTTCATTGAACTTTCTGTGAGAATTAGGTTCATTTTACTTGCGAGACTCCGTCCATGCTTGTGATATATACAAGAAAGTAGCTTCTACTGTCAATTTTTCATGTTTGCAAATTAAAAATCAATTTTTTCTTCCAAGGATGAGATGGGATGAAATGCCTTTAATTAGAGATTTCGAGTACAAGTTTTTTACAGTCTAGCAGAATATATATAGGATAGACAATGATTGAAACAAAAATAAATAAATTTTTTACCTGATAGTATATTATTAACATCATTCAAGAATAAATACATGAAAGTCAAGAAATTTCCAATTTACTTATTATGACATCTAAATATATATATGTGGTAAAGAATGAGGTGTCATATGTTAATTAACAATATTGCCTGCCGGCAATTAAGGCTCAGATATATACTTGAAAAGGAGAAGACAAACGATACTCTCCAATGACACATTTATTTTATTTATAAAATTTTCTCTCAAATTTATATCGGTTATATCCTTTCCCACAAGCTTGCTGATAATTGAGCTCACTATCACAACTGAGGGTCTTGGGACCTCGGCTGTTTACTCCATTTCTAAACGGAGTCAACATTTATAATGACATAAAACGAATTCAAGTTTTTAAGTACTATTGTTCACAAATTGTTTCATAAAATAAAACTGATATTTCTTGTAGTTTGCAAGACAACATAATTTTTCTTTTCAAAATTTGTTTAGATTAAATGTTGATTATAAATTGAGCTAATAATATATTATCATATTAAAAAAATATTTTTTATTTTATAAATATGAAACAGATGGTAAAAAAATTAGTTCATGATGACAAGTTATTCTATCCATATGTAATAATTTTCTGAAACCATTTCCATATTTATACCTTGTTCGGGTATAATCCAAAGTGGAAATATAAGACTCAAGGTCTATTTGGTTTAACGGTTTGAGATAATTGATAGATGATAACAATTATTGATAATTGATAGTTGTTAGTTGATAGCTGATTAAAACAAAATTATATGTATTTAGTAAAAAAATATTAGTTGTTGTTGTTTATATGTTAAATGATGATTAAAGGTATCAATTATTTTTAATATATAACTTATGCTTAATATGTTAAATAAGTAAAATTATGTTATATATTTTTTATCATATAAAAATGAAGATTATTACTAGTTTAATTATTATTTATAATATTTTCATATTTGCAATTATAAATAATTTATTTTAGTGTTTTGTAATTAATAAAGTTTATAAGAGTAATGTAATCCAAATAAAAAATAAAATTAAATCATAAGAAAAAACTCTAAAATGAAACTTTTTTATTCAGCAACTAATTGAGGTTAGAATAATCTTCTAGTTGAGATATTTTACCAAATACATTTAGAGCAACTATATATTGGGTACCAAAACACTATCCGCTGTCCTAAAAATCTAAACCAAACATCCTCTTGAATCTATTCTCTCTCGCTTGGAACTAGCTAGAGACCTCGTTGATGACATTTAGCGTAGTAAATCTAAGTTCAATTACAGCTAAAATCATAGAGTAAAATTTTCTTCTAGGTGTTATGACAGTGGGATAATTAAGAGCTTTGAGGCTTAAAATATTATTATTTTTGAGGTATTAATTGCCTTCATTATTTGCTGCAAGGTTATGGCGATATATAACCTCAGGATACAACAAAGCCCAGAAATCTGCAGTCAGCAAACCCTGGAGATTTCTCGTAAGATTGTTCAGATCATAGAGAATGCTTGAGAGAAATTAGGAAGAAAATAAGTTGTACAAATTATGTTTGATTGAACCTCTTTTAGTATTTATCGATCATTCAATTGCAGTTAATTAAAAAATAGTTCAAATTTAATTAAATTGCATCTCTTCAAATAGACTTGATTGCAAACGTATCTTTTAATTTTACGTAATTATTTAAGGCTATCAACTACTTCAATAATTAAACTAAATGATGTCTTACTAATATATATAGTAATTTTTTATTTATCATATTGCATTCATATATAATATAAAAATAATTAACTCAACATAAAATAATAAAAAAATTATAATTTTTAGTCAATAAAAAAGTATTATATATAAATTCATAGTTGTATAAAAAGGATAAAGAAATTATTTTTTTAGATATTAAATTTAATTTGAAAGGTAATTTTTAATATGAAAGCTGATATTTTTAGCTTTCATAAAAACTAACTTTTTTGTATAAATTCAAAAGCTGACTTTTAATTTTTTTTTTTTTTATAAATACTTAATTTTGGCTTTCTTTTGAAAATCCAAATTAGAAAATAATTTAATTTTCAGAACTTTTGGTTCGTTAAGCTGTCAAAATTGGGAATAAAAGATCAACTATACAGGCACTAAGTCACACGTAATCTCTCTTAAATTTCCAAACCCAAGCAAACTTTGAAAACCCTCCTCTACTGAACCTTCAAATTGCCATCTCCAGCAGTCGTGCTGAATATTCTCCTCCATAGAAAAACTCTCAGGTGCTGCTTGGATGGTTGTTTATAGGGCTAACTTCACATATATTTTATCTGTTGTTGATTTATGTGTTTTTAATGGATAGATACATCTCCCTTCTCTGTCTCTGAAAAGTCTTCCTCATCATGTTTTTCTGTGTTTCGCATATTTTATGTGGAGAAGACCTACTTAAAGTGAAGGACCCATGTGCTGTTACTAATGGCTACAAGGACACTGGGGGACCATTTTTCTTTCAATTTTTTTTGCTGATTTGCGAATTGCATTCTGTATTGTGTCTGGTTAGTGAAAGAAACCCTAAAGAATTGACATGATATAAATTCGTATTGAACCAACCAACTACACTGAATATGGAGCTTTTTGTCAGTTCATATTGGAGTTTTTTTGTTTTTTTAGGTACAGATTGGATGTTTTATTTTTTGTACAGATTGAAGCTTTTTCTTTGTGGTTCAGATTGGAGCTATTTTCGGGTTTTTTCTCCCTGTTCGAATAAGGATTTTTTTTTTTTTGGGATATAGATTGCTGGAAATATGTCTTTTGGTTTACATTACTAGTTGAATAGGAAGCTAATTGAATAGTTCAGATTCTTATATGTAACGTTGGTACTGAAATTATAATGATATTAATTATATTATTCCTTTGATTTCAAATACTGTTATGATGATTAAGTTATTAATCATCATATGTTATTTTTGGTTCCTTAATATAACAGGTCCATCCAAATAAGTAATGACTTTATGAGATCACTCTATTTCCGGTGTATTATTGAAGTATATTTGATCATTAAGAATTTATAGTATATCCTTGATTTTTATTTTTTATTTGAACAGGTGAATCCTTATAATTTCCTTAATATATTTTCTCACAAAAATATCTATATATAATTTCCCATTGAAGTACATTCATACACATAAAAAAAATTAATGAATTAAGAGGTAAATAAGAGCTGAGATAAAATAAGTTAAAATAAAACAAAAAAATGGCAAATAATTTTTAGTGTATTTAGGGAGAATTTTGGAGCAAAAATCTAACAATCCCTCGTAGATAAAAAATAGTAGATTTTGGACTTTCCTACCTATAAGATGGAAAATCGAATCCTTCAAAAATGAGAAATTTTGGTGGATGATAAATTTTTTAAAATTCATAAATTTTGACATTTTTTAAGTAGTTAAATAATAAATTTTATATAAATTCATAGATTGTTTTAGTTTACTTATTCGAAACCTTTCAACCCAAACATAGCCCAAAAGCAAAGTTCAGAGCATATATATATATATATATATATATATATATATATATATATAAAATGATATTTTAATAATTACTACATTTATGGATACTCTTTTTTCAACCATTAAATAAAAAACTCTAACATTTCTAATTAGTTTTACAATAATTATAAACATTTAATGTTATTTAATACTAAAATTTAGAATGGTTAATAATTTTTGAAAAACTATATATATATATATATATATATATATATACACTGAACATTATGCGCAAAATAACATTTCCTGACATTGTGGCCCTGCTGTTGGCTTACCTATTAAAGATGGTTTAACATCTCTTTCGCTTTTATCTCTTTATAAATTTTATAATTTTGATGAACAAACTCAAGGCGTAAGAAAATAATGAGGATTGAAGGACCAAACTGAAAAAGATAGATAGGAAAAATCCAACATGAAAAGTCTTTTCGGACACTGTCATATCTACTTTAAAAAAAATCATTTGAAAGGATCTTAATCCAACCTTGCTCAACTAGTTTAAGGCCAAAATATTTGAATAAAAATTTGTTAGCCTTATTAGTTATTAATATATATTTCTCATATAACTTTGGGAATGTGTTTTACAATGCGATTAATTACCTTAAAGAATAGATATATTTCATGAACGAATTTGATCCCTTGTAATTTGTAAATAATTTTGCGAGAAATTTCTTTTATTTAGATTCGATTACATGTCATGATATATTAAATTAATAAAATATCATATAAAATTTTATTTATATGGCAATTTATAATTAACACTATCATTATAAAATCCGAACTGCAATTTTCAAAACAATAATCATTTTGAAAATCATTTCCTTAGATATGGTTAAACTGAACCTGGCCAACACAAAGTTGTGATCAGTGCTCCAAATTAAACTTGATTACCTTAAGACTTGATGTGGGTCATTACTGCTACTTGAGAGTGCAACCATACCTTCTTCTCAATTGCTGATCACCTAATTTTCAAGATCTTAGTTTGAACAGGGGTACTTTTTAATGTTGTGCAAGTTGTTCAAGGGACATTTTTTATTTAATGCTACCGAATTGGATGCCTAATTGTTTGTTCTTTTCAGCTCAAGACAGTTGAATTTGTCAATTTGCTTTGGAGATGGAGATGTGTTGGGAAATGACGCCAATTTCCCTATAGTCAGATTTATGAGAAAGCGAAGAAAATGCGAACTAATAAGACAGACAAGTTGATAACGGAGTTCGGCCAATTATGCCTACGTCTCCGAACTGCTGCAGATCTTTTACTGAAAGAAGAGAAATTTACCGAGTGTTTACAAACACTCACAACTCACAACTTCTCACTAATGCTACTCTCTCACTTTTTGATGGAATACATTACAAATGAATTTCTAAGGCTATATATAGGCCTACACCTCCTCAATGGACGGTCAAGATTAATTCTCACCTACTTTGATGGATGGTTGAGATTATTTCTCACCTACCGTCTCACCTACCAAATGTATGGTCAAGATTAATCTTCACTTACCATCTTACCAACCAAATAGATGGTCAAGATTAATCCCCACCCACCAAATGGATGGTCAAGATTAATCTTCACCTACCATTTTACCTACCAAATATTTTGTCAACAAAAGATGCACCGTCCATCTTTATTGTCATTTATGGTGCATGTGTAGTTTAACCAACAATCTCCCACTTGAAGACTGGTTTCAATCTGTCTTCACACCTCGATCAATGCAGCAGCCTTTCTGGTCTTGTTACTCTAGCAGACCAACTGAAGTTGAGCATAACTTCAGTTTGTCGATAGTCACCGCCTTTGTCAACATATCCGCTGGATTCCTGCTTCCTTGGATCTTCTCCAGTACTAACACATCATCTTCCAATAAAGATCTGATGAAGTGGTAACGAAGCCCAATATGCTTGGTTCTGGAATGAAATGCTGAATTTTTCGCCAAGTGTATCGCACTCTGACTATCACTATGCAAAATATTCTTCTCCCTTTTGAATCCCAACTCAGTTAACAAACCTTGAAGCCATATCATCTCTTTACTAGCTTCAGTCACTGCTACATACTCAGCCTCTGTAGTGGATAAAGTGACAATCTTCTGTATTTGTGACATCCAACTAACAGCTGTAGTTCCAACAGTGAATATATAACCGGTGGTGCTTCTTCGGTGATCGACTTCTCCTCCAAAGTCTGCATCTACGTAGCCTTGTACTTTTAACTCTCCTTTACCAAAGTACAGACACTTCTCCGTGGTGCCTCGTAAATACCTCAAAATCCACTTGACTGCTTCCCAATGAGCTTTTCCTGGATTCGACATAAATCTGCTAACAACTCCCACTGCATGACCAATATCTGGTCTAGTACAGACCATTGCATACATCAAACTTCCAATAGCTGAGGCATAAGGAATCTTAGCCATGAATTCTCTCTCTTCCTCCGTTTGAGGGGATTGATTTTTAGATAGGCGAAAGTGACTGGCCAAGGGTGTGCTAACTGGCTTGGCATTGTTCATGTTGAATCTCTGCAAAACACGGTTGATGTACTCTGCTTGAGATAACTGCAAGAACCCTCTCTGCTTATCTCTTGTGATTTGCATTCCAAGAATCTTCTTTGCTGGACCCAAGTCTTTCATGTCAAACTCTTTTGACAATTGCTGCTTCAACCTTCTGATATCATTCATATTTGAACCTGCTACTAACATATCATCGACATAAAGTAGCAAAATGATATAACTGGATTTATATCTCTTGAAGTAGCAACAGTGGTCAGCATTGCACTTCTGGAAATCTTCCTTGTGCATGAAGCTATCAAACTTTTTGTACCACTGTCTTGGGGCTTGTTTCAGGCCATACAAACTCTTTTTAAGTCTGCACACCATGTTCTCCTTCCCTTTTTCTGAGAAACCTTCTGGCTGATGCATGTATATTTCTTCATCTAAGTCTCCGTGAAGAAATGCGGTTTTCACGTCCAGCTGTTCAAGATGAAGATCTTCAATAGCCACAATACTCAATACTGTTCTGATAGTATTGAGCTTCACAACGGGTGCAAAAATATCGGTGTAGTCAACTCCTTCCTTCTGCTGGAATCCTTTGACAACAAGTCGGGCTTTGTATCTTTTGAGACCATCATGCTCTTCTTTTACCCGGTACACCCATTTGTTATGAAGTGCCTTCTTTCCCATAGGCAACTCAGCTAGTTCCCATGTCTGGTTAGAGATCAGAGACTTCATCTCGTCTTTCATGGCAAGCTCCCACTTACTAGCATCTCCAGTCTGACAAGCTTCATCATAGCATTCAGGCTCCCCTCCATCAGTCAATAACAGATAATTCATGTATCTCCTGTTAGGCACATGAGGCCTAGAAGACCTTCTTAATACAGGAGATGGAGTAGGAGGCTGTGGTGAGTCGGATTGATGCGCACTGCTTGGTCCAACAAGTTCCTCTGGATGATGACTTGCTACAATGGGTTCCGTCACGGAACTAACTGGGACATCATCTGCATCTGCAAATACTGACTCATTCTGTTCTGAGTTGCTGACGACTGTTTTATGCATGTCCTTGTACATCACCCTTTCATCAAAAATCACATCTCTGCTACGGATGACCTTTTTGTTTTCGTCATCCCAAATACGGTAGCCAAACTCATCCTCACCATAACCGATGAGAGTGCATTTCTTGGATTTGGGATCAAGCTTATTCCTTCCTTGATCACTGATATGCACATATGCTACACAACCAAAAACTTTTAAATGTGATAGTTTTATCTCTTTTTGGCTCCATACCTCCTCTGGTATTCTGTGCTCTAATGGAACCGATGGTCCTCGATTGATTAAGTAAGCTGCTGTGTTGACTGCTTCTGCCCAGAACTGCTTCGGTAGACCTGACTGTATACGAATGCTTCTGGCTCTTTCTGTCAACGTTCGGTTCATACGTTCAGCTACACCATTGTGTTGAGGTGTACCTGGCACGGTTCTCTCTATTCTGATACCGTGCTCATAGCAAAACTTCTTGAATCTGGTGTCTTCATATTCACCACCATTGTCAGTTCTGAGCTTTTTAATCTTCAGACCTGTCTCATTTTCAACCATAGCTTTCCATCTTCTGAAAGCCTCGAACACTTCGGACTTATGTTTTAGAAAGTAAACCCATACCTTCCGAGAGTGATCATCGATGAAAGTCACAAAGTAGTGTTTCCCACCAATGGATGAGACAGTCGTTGGTCCCCAAACATCAGAGTGAACAAGCTCTAGCCTTTCTTTCTTTGGGGTTCTGCCACTTGTCTGAAAGTTGACCCTTTTCTGCTTTCCAAGTATGCAATCTTCGCATGTGTCTATCTCCACTGACTGTAGACCTGGAAGTTTCCCCTTTGAATGCATAATCTTCATTCCTTTTTCACTCATATGGCCTAGTCTCTGGTGCCATAGATTGGGATTTTCATTGCTAGCTGCAACTATGATTGAACAGCGTGCTCCCGCTGTCATGTAAAGAGTGCCATTCTTTTTTGCCTCGAGCAACCGTCATTGCTCCCTTTGAAATCTTCCAATTATCACCATGGAAGATCGTAGTGTAGCCTTCGCTAGCCAATTGCCCTACTGAGATTAAGTTCTTTCTCAGGTCGGGAATATGTCTAACATCCTTCAACTCCCAAACAGATCCGTTCAACTTAATCTTTACTACACCTTTGCCAATAATAGCACAAGGTTGATCATCACCAAGATATACCTTTCCAAGGTTTCCAGGGACATACCTTTCGAAGAATTCTTTCTGTGAAGTAGCATGGAACGATGCTCCAGAGTCTAACACCCAAGACTCCTCTTTGCTTTCCAAAGAGCATATCAATGCGTCATTGCCTCCAGAGGTGGAAGCAACATTTGCTTCCTGGTTCTTCGATGCACTCTTGCACTGATTTTTGTAGTGTCCAGTCTTTCCACAATTCCAACATTCGACAGTTTTTGAACTATGGAAATTACTTGGATTCCTGGATTTGGACCTTCTGTCCTTTGATTTACCTCGGTAGTTTGACTTGCCTCGTCCGTTATCTCTGGTTGAATTTCTTCCTCTTGACTCTGTATGCAAAACTGAAGAAGTTGATGATTCACCCGACTCTCTCCGTCGGATCTCTTCACTGAGAACCAAATCACGAACATCATCAAATTTCAACTTAGTGCTTCCCGACGAACTACTCACAGCAGTGACAGTAGCATTCCAGCTTTCTGGTAGAGAAGACAAAAGTATTAATGCTCGTACTTCTTCATCAAATTCAATTCCAACCGAACTCAATTGGGTTGTGACTGTATTGAGTTCATTGAGATGTTGAGCTACAGATGCACCTTCTGTCATTCGCAAGTTGAACAAGCGCCTCATGAGGTGCACTTTGTTTGAAGCTGAAGGCTTCTCATACATACTAGAGAGAGCCATCATAAGACCTGCCGTGGTCTTTTCCTTTGCTATGTTGAAAGCAACATTACGGGATAATGTCAATCGGATAACTCCGAGAGCTTGTCTGTCGAGAAGACTCCAGTCTTCTTCCTTCATAGCCTCTGGCTTCTTCCCTGAGAGAGGTTGATACAAATTTCTTTGATACAAATAATCTTCTATTTGCATTTTCCAAAAGCCAAAGTCCGCTCCATCGAACTTCTCAATTTTTACCTTTCCTTCATCTGTGGCCATCGCTCCCACTCGAATCTGACTTCCTTTGAATCGTTTCTGACAATTCTTGTGAACCTCTGTGTATTAGAACACCTCCGTGGATAATTTGGTACAACTGACCAAATTTCACTATTCACAAAAATTTACTATTCATGTGAATAGTAATCGCCCGAAAAAGGACAGAAAAAATGCAACCAATGCTCTGATACCAGTTGTTGGGAAATGACGCCAATTTCCCTATAGTCAGATTTATGAGAAAGCGAAGAAAATGCGAACTAATAAGACAGACAAGTTGATAACGGAGTTCGGCCAATTATGCCTACGTCTCCGGACTGCTGCAGATCTTTTACTGAAAGAAGAGAAATTTACCGAGTGTTTACAAACACTCACAACTCACAACTTCTCACTAATGCTACTCTCTCACTTTTTGATGGAATACATTACAAATGAATTTCTAAGGCTATATATAGGCCTACACCTCCTCAATGGACGGTCAAGATTAATTCTCACCTACTTTGATGGATGATTGAGATTATTTCTCACCTACCGTCTCACCTACCAAATGTATGGTCAAGATTAATCTTCACTTACCATCTTACCAACCAAATAGATGGTCAAGATTAATCCCCACCCACCAAATGGATGGTCAAGATTAATCTTCACCTACCATTTTACCTACCAAATATTTTGTCAACAAAAGATGCACCGTCCATCTTTATTGTCATTTATGGTGCATGTGTAGTTTAACCAACAAGATGAGCTTGAGGTGATAAAGTATTTGCTAATAAATGCCAAAAAATGAATTTTCTTTTAAGAGTTTATCTCACAGATGTTGCTGTTTCTGCGGGCTTCAAAGATGTTTGATGCCATAGAACTGACGAATGTATATGATTGCCAATGTTTTAAATGGGAATCATCTGAAAGTTGATGTTATAATTTTGGTTTTGATGAATGAATATGATGCATATGTGGATTAATTTTGTGATGGGCTCTTCCTGTATTTTTTTATGAAAGAGACAAACCTGCAGAATTATCATATGTATGAAGCTGTCAGCAACTGTTTATTCCTTTTTGAATGATATATGACACAAGTAATGTAACTGCTTTTGTTCCTGACGAAAAAAATATATCATTTAATGAATTTATACTTAAGTTTTTTTTGTCCTGACAGTAAGGTTATTGTGATTGGACAATTAATATATCATATAATGAATTTATACTTGTGTAGGTTAAGAGTTCAAATCCTGATAATTCCAATTTTTTTTAATAAAAAAGTTTATACGAAATGAAAATAATGAAATGAAAATAATGGAAATTAGTCCCGGTAAGCATCACATTAATGTTAGTATGCAAATTATTCTTGTAGGTAAAAAGTTAACAAGGCAAAATTTTCTTCTTAAATTCGTTAATCTTGTTCAATTTTTTTGCATTGATAGACTAGAAAAAGAAAACCCACCCACCACCACCATCGATGCTTATCTCAAAGCTGTTAATATATATATATATATATATATATATATATATATATATATATATATATATATATATAATGAAAGTGTAAAATCAAATTAACTGATCACTTGTATAATTATTGGTCCTCCTCTGAGTCCTCTCTAATACAAGCTTTCCCTCCGTCGTTTCTGCAATGGCAATCACAAAGAAAAAATGAGTTGAAACTTGAAAGAAAGCAAACTATGACTTTCAACAAAGCAATACATGTCTGATGATAATACAGATTTATATTACAACTCATCAAACAAAAAGTTTTGACAAAAACTCTTGAATATATTTGTCTGGTAATTAGGTGTATAAGATTTAGGAAACCAAAAATTTCCAACAGCCAATAAGAAATTAAGCACAGAAAAGTATTAATGTAAAATTTGAATCCAAGCTCCCAAAATATGAACAATGAGACGACATACCCATTATCCCCAGCTCCAAATTCCAATATAATGGCAGACACATTTGCGTCTCCAGCTTCCCTCTGCTCCATCAATGACAAACATGCTTCTCCAGATTGATTAGGACGTGATTGAGGCTCCATTTTGTCCCTTGATCTGTTGAAATCTTGACAGTTGATATCCTCCATCTTTCTTCTTAATCTGAAAATGTAGACATAATAAATCAAATTAATAGTAATTTTTTAACCGACGAAGTTGGTATTTTTTGAAAATTTACCTGGTTGATTTGGAAATGAACACACACAAGAAGAAGAGGAAAGGTAGAAGGGTCATCTTGATGGGATTATTTAAATGCCGATGCCCATATATATATTGGAAAGTTGAGTAAAGGCATTGCCACATAGCAGATGTGAATCCAAACCCATTAACAATTATGAAGAGTTCACTTGTTGGAGAATTATCATTGATCCAGTGACAATAATAATAGCAAGGCATGTACCTCCTTTCTCTTTCCATTTTGATTAGTCCTTCTTTTTGAGCAATGTAAATAAGCTCAACAGCAGAAACAAGTAAAGCCACAAATGCTAAAACCATGCTTGGCAATAGATAATTCAGTTGGTCAAGAACAGCTGACACACCCTCTATAACTAAGGTCGTTATTAGAATAGTCCAATCTGCTGTAATTTCCTGCACAAAGAGATATTATAAATTCATTACGACAACAAGAATTTATATTAATGATCAACATAGATAGGATAACGATATGTATTGATATATTTCTTACACTTGTAGGTGGGCTCTCTCCAGTCACTGAATCAACTTTAATGTGAACATCTCCTGAGCTCACCGGGCTTTGGTTCTGGTTCCCGGGTTCACTGATCAAGTCTTGAACAGGAATTATTTGAATAATTTCCGAAAATTGAAGAGGTGCAGCTGGTATATTGATTTCAGCTTGTTTGTGATCTTGATTGTTCGATGATGAATATTGACTTGTAGCTTCTACGATCACTTGTGCCTGTTTTTGTATGTCTATCTCCCCCTCCTCTACAAGTTCCTTCAGTTTATTCTTCATGGTCTCTACATCTATGGTTGCAAATTAAGAGTGTTACAGCTTCATCCTCTTTGTTAAGTCTCACCTCATGTACTTCTGTAAGTTGACAAGTATTTAACATTAAGAGTGGTTCACAGTACTAAGCTTTAATTGAAAAGACCAGTTACCGCCGCAGAAACAAATTAAAAATATATTTTTTTTCTAAACCATCCCAATTTCCATTGGGCTCAAAACTAATATTTAGACACTGAAATTATATTATAATTACAATTAAATCAGAAAAGAATTTTCTGTAACAAAAAATTTTAAAACTTTTTGATGACTCATAAATTAAAAAATGAGGAGAAATGCTTCGTGACACCGAAAAGTGAAAGCGGAATGATTTTTAATGATTTTTGAGTTAAATTTTAAAAGTTTAGTTTATAACTTCAAAATGGTACCTTATTGATAACTTGAAAATAATCTTTAATGTGGCCTCTTCTTTCTTTCTCCAGTAACATTGTCGAGTATAGGCTGAATTGTAACTGTGTTGCGAATTACATGCATGCATGCATGCATTCCTAATTTGAGTCTCTCTATATCCCTATTGGCTTTCAGGTTTTCTCCGCTGCTCGTTCTATTATAATCAAGTTTATTCTTCAGGATGTTTGCGACGTGGGTAGGCTGCCTGCAGCTGTTGTTTAGGGCTCTTTGGAGTTCCTTCTCTTACTAAATAATAATAATAATAATAATAATAATAATACTAATAATAACAACAACAACATCTTTAACATGTTAATTAACTGATCAGTAATTAACAATTTAACATAGATATCACCTTTAAATGGTAAGCCTTTTGGCCCTGGTGGATATATAGGGTATAATTCTTCGACAAACGCGAAAGATAATACCTAATATGAAGAGCATAATAATAATAATAATAATAATAATAATATTGGAGTAATAGGGTCTATGTAAAGAAAAAGTTTTGTCTAAATCTGATTCATAATATATATTTTTTTTATGGATCGGATTTAAGCAAGTAATTTTCCTATGTAAATCAGCTAGATAGTGAGCTAAGAAGTAGGAAAAAAAAAAAAACAATGGGGTTTACAGCTCAATAATTTTAATTAAAAAAAAGAATATAATTTTCCTTTAAGTCCCCTCCGAACCTTTTTCTAAGCGAACCCTGTTAAAACTAATTGATGAATATGGAGGAAAATATGCAGAAACTTCCTTTCAATGTCACCAAAGAAAACAGACATACTTTTTTTACTTTTTTTTCCTGTCGCAAGAACAAACTACAAACTATTTGCCTTTTTTAATTTCCTATAAAAAAAAAAAACAATCCAAAACAAAGAGAATTTGATACTTGATTAACTCAATCACTCTAATTGGATATGTCCAATTCAATTATCTATATGGGTGGTGGACTGAGAGAAGAAAAATGACTGATTTTGTAAACAAAAAACACTTTCCTAAGTTTTATTTTTTGGAAGATAAAAAGACACGAGAAAAAAAAAACCAAATGGAAGAATAAGTTCAATTGAGATATTTTTTTTTCTATCATATTATCCATTTTTATTAGTCTAGTGTATAAAATTGAACTGTATAAAAATATAGGCTTAATATACATATAGCTAGAATACCCTATATATATAGTATACAGAAATCAATTATCTACATGGAATGTATATAGAATTTCAATTCAATTTCTTTATCTATTTGATTTGTGTTGATTCCAATTAATTTGAAATAATCGAAAGACAATTCTTTATCTTATTTTTATAATTTTAATTCTGAGAATTCGGATTATTTTCAATATGAATCCTGACATCTATCGAAAAAAAATCTGGAAAATTTATATATATATGGAGACAAATTAAAGAAATTAAAGAAAGTGGAGTAATTATGGACATAAGAGCATAGAAAATTAAGCAAGAAGAAATTGTGCAACACTCCAAGCAAGGTTTAATGCATGCGGTCAAAAGTTTAATTAGCGAACAAGACTTGACAGATCAGTTGATCTAATTGGCAATCGGATTGGAACGTTTTGTTTGTTTGTTTTCGAAGAAGGTTGGGACTTATGTTGTGCCAAGAACTGAAGAAAAATCGATTTTTTTTTTTTTGCTAAATTCATTCTTAGGTCGAATTACAATTTTTTTTCTATTTATTTTATTGAATTCTCCTTTTTTTTTATTGAATTTTCTTAAGTACTCAAATTATTATGTTTTACATTATCAAAATCCTTTTTAGTAGATTTAACGGGAATGCTCTTCGCTTCGCGCTAATCATATTAGTCAACTTTACTACTAAAACTCTATTTATGAGAACATTGTTGTACATTTTACATTAGCAATTAATGCTGTATCTCTTTATTTTTCCCATGATATTTCAAGTTCATAATCTTGTTTGATGTCATATAATTTATCATATAATTATTTCAACAATTATTTATCCAAACTATGTTATGCAATTAAATTTATAGATCAGGTTAATGATAAAATTAATCCAGCAATATCAGTGTTGCGAATGAAAACCCTAAGTGTCATTAATTGTAAAAGAGCCTCAATCAAACTAGTAATACAAGTGTAAACAAAATAGAAAATTATAATACAATTAGGATAGAGACATAATAGACAAAATAGGAATAAATGATTATATTCCTTATCGCTCTCTTGCAAAATTGAACTGGAAAATAAAATGCAGTCAATTTATCACGTAACTGTTAAGAATCAATATCAAAATAATTTGTTCAAATATTAGGTATACCTACCATTAATTTGTTGAAAAATTAAGTTTATTGTATTGAAAAATTAAACAAATATTAGATACACCAATCTCTACCTAATTTGTTGAAAAATTAAGTTCATATTAGGTATACCTACCATACCAAAGATTTGAACAAATATATGGTGAAGATTTGAACAAATGTATGATGTAGATTAAACTTTGAACCTATAAATAGGCACAATTCCAATGTTTAAATCATCAAAGTGTGAAGACTACAAGTCTTGAGTGTTTGTGAGAGTTGAGAGTTTTCTTTGTAATATTTTTAGTTTAGTGAAGTTTTTGTTGTGTCTCCAAAATTTGAGTGAATTTCTTCTTTGAGATATTTAATTTAGAGTTGTGTATTCTAAATTTTTTCTCAACAATTGGTATCAGAGCCTAACTTGAGTGTTAATATTTATTTATCGTATGCTCCGTGGTTGCCACTAATAAGTGGATCCTCCACATCAGAAAATAAGTCAAATTATTATTCACTCTCGAAGATTGGTATCAGAGAGGGACGATCAGATATCGTTCTTAGTAGAGCTATCTTGAGTCGTGAGAAGTTTGACACACTGAAAGTTTGTTGATCAAGCTTATTCGGTATAGTGAAAATCATATCGATACGATAGATGACCTTCAAGTAGTCGGAGGAATCAAGAAGCTCAACAACAAAAACTACAACACATGAGCAACATGTATGGAGTCTTACCTACAAGGTCAAGACCTTTGGGAGACTGTCGGTGGTAGTGAAGTTACACAACCAACAATAGAAGATGCCTTGCGAAAGTGGAAGATTAAAGTAGGCAAAACGATGTTTGCTTTAAAAACCACAATTGAAGAAGAAATGTTGGAGCACATTCGAGATGCCAAAACACCAAAGGAAGCATAGGACATTTTTGTTACACTCTTCTCAAAGAAGAATGATACAAGACTGCAACTTCTCGAGAATGATTTGCTATTAATGGTTCAACGTGACATGACGATTGCCCAATTTTTCACAAGGTGAAAGCAATATGCCACGAAATTTTAAAGCTAGATCCAACAACTCCTATTGGAGAAACCAGGATAAAAAGAATAATTATCCATGCTTTGAGACCCGAATACCGCGAGTTCGTTGCCGCTGTATAGGGGTGACCGACACAACCATCACTTGTTGAGTTTAAAAATTTGCTTGCAAGTCAGGAAGCTATGACTAAGCAAATGAGAGGTGTCTCGCTGAAGGGTGAGGAGGAAGCACTCTTTACCAGCAAAAGCAAAGACACTTTCAAGCTGTACGTTGGCAGTGGATCTAAAAAGAATAATGACAAATAAGGCTGTCGTCTAGGGGGAGCTTCAAAGAATCACAGTAATAGTAGAAATTTCAATGGAAAGTGTTACAACTGCTGGAAGATGGGTCACATGGCGAAAGATTGTTGGACCAAGAAAAAATGTATTAAAAGTAACATTGCTTCCAGTTCTAAGAAGAATAACGAAGATGGTTGGGATGTCAAAGCATTATTCGCTATGGAGGAAGAAGAATTAGCTCTTACAGTAACAACATTAGAACATATTGACTATAAAAATGACTGGATCGTAGATTCCGGTTGCTCAAATCATATGACGAATGACAAACAAAAGTTGCAAAACTTGTCTGAGTATAAAGGAGGTCTTGTGGTAGTGACAGTCGACAACCCAAAGTTATCGATAGCTCATATCGGTAAGACAATAGTTACACCTTGATATAATTCTAACCAGAAGCCACTTCAAGATGTTTACCATGTCCCGGGAATGAAGAAAAATTTATTGTCTGTGACTCAATTGACATCATCAGGTCATTATGTCTTGTTCGGTCCTCAAGATGTGAAGGTGTATCATGACCTAAAAATCTCAGAAACACCAACAATGGAGGGGTAACGATTGGAGTCTGTCTACGTGATGTCAGTAGAATCTACATATGTAGATAGGACGAGGAAAAATGAGACATCAGATCTATGGCACATGCGGTTAGGTCATGTTAGCTATTCTAAGCTAAGTGTGATGATGAAGAAGTTGATGATTAAGGGGCTTCCTCAATTTGACGTGCGAACAGACACAGTTTGTGCAGGATGTCGATATGGTCAAGCACACCAACTTCCATACGAGGAATCGAAGTTTAGAGCAAAAAAATCTTTAGAGTTAGTTTACTCTAATGTATTCGAACCAATTAAGCAACCGTCAATTGATGGTATGCGATACATGGTGACATTCATTGATGACTTCTCAAGGCATGTGTGGGTTTTCTTTATGAAAGAAAAATCTGACACATTCTCAAAATTTAAAGAGTTCAGAGAGTCAGTTGAAGGAGAAGTGGGAAAGAAGATCCGTTGCTTACGCACAGACAATGGGGGAGAATATAGCTCAAGTGAGTTCTCTCAATACATAAGACAAAGTGAAATATGTCATCAATACATTTGTGTCAACACACCACAATAAAATGGTGTAACTGAGAGAAAGAACCGACATCTTGTAGAAGTCTGTCGAGGTATGTTACATGCAAAGAATGTACCAGGAAGGTTTTGGGCTGAAGCAATGAGGACTGTAGCCTTTGTGATTAACAGACTTCCTCAACCAAGGTTAAAATTTGTTTCTCCCTTTGAGAAACTGTGGAACATGAAACCTACAGTTAGCTACTTTCAAGTATTTGACTGTGTATGTTATGTGTTTGTTCCTAATCATCTACGGAGCAAGTGTAACAAGAAAGTTGTTAGATGTATCTTTGTGGGATATGACAGCCAAAGAAAGGGGTGGAAATGTTGTGATCCAACGAGTGGAAGATGCTATACTTCACGAGATGTGGTGTTCGATGAAGCCTCTTCCTGGTGTTCTTCAGAGAATGAGGTGTTGCCAGACTCTAGAGAATTTTGAGACAAACTACAACAAAAGATGGAGGAGCATATTATTCAACTTCAACCAAGTTCGAATAAATCAGGAGATCAAAACAGGGATGATGTTGAACAAAGAGTGACTCAGAGTCTTTGGCAAACTGGTGTGTATCAACAACCAAATGCTGAAGGTGAGCCCAATGAAACTAAAAAATCAACTCTGAAATCTCAACTCCGAAGGTCAACAAGAACACGAAAGCCAAATCTCAAATACGCCAATGCAGCCATAGTCGCAGAAAACACTATAATAGAACCTGAGACATTTGAAGAAGCATCGCAGAGTTCTGAATGGATGATAGCTATGAAAGAAGAGATTGATGCACTTGAGCAAAATCAAACTTGGGATTTGGTGTCAAATCCAAAAGATGTGAAACTCATATCCTGTAAGTGGGTTTACAAGATAAAACGTCATCCAAATGGGTCAATCGAGAGGTACAAGGCATGATTGGTAGTTCGTGGTTTCTCTCAACAGTATGGAATAGATTATGATGAAACATTTAGTCTAGTGGCGAAACTTACAACAGTACAGGTTTTACTTGCACTTGCAGCCAACAAATATTGGAATTTGTGGCAGATGGATGTGAAGAATATTTTTCTTCATGGAGAGTTGGATCGGGAAATCTACATGATCCAACCAATGAGTTTTCAAAGCCGATATCATCCTGAATATGTGTATAAGTTTCGGAAAGCACTCTATGGATTGAAATAAGCACCCAGAGCATGGTATGGTAAAATTACTGAATTTCTAACACAAAGTGGTTATTCAGTAACACCCACGGATTCCAGCCTGTTTGTCAAAGCTAATGAAGAAAAACTAGCTATTGTACTAGTATATGTGGATGACTTAATCATAATCGGTGATGATGAGCCATAAATTCTTTAGACGAAAGAAAATTTATCAGTTCATTTCCAAATGAAAGAACTTGGACAACTCAAGCACTTCCTTGGTTTAGAGGTTAATCACACACAAAAAGAAATATTTATTTGTCAATAGAAATATTCTAAAAACTTATTGAAGAGGTTTGGAATGCTCGAATGCAAGCCAATTTCGACACTGATGGAACCAAATGCTAAAATGTGTGCACATGAAGGAAAAGATTTGGAAGATGCGACGATGTATCGACAATTGGTAGGGAGTCTGATTTACTTAACCTTGACTCGTCCTGACATTTCTTATGCAGTTGGCGTGATGAGTTGGTACATGCAAAATCCAAAAAAGTCTCATTTAGAAGCAGTTCAACGAATACTGAGATATGTAAAGAATACAAATGACTATGGTCTTTTGTACAAGAAAGGTGAAAACTGCAAGTTAATTGGTTATTGCGATACTGATTATGCAGGAGATTACGACACAAGGAGATCAATAATTGGGTACGTGTTTAAGCTTGGTTCTGGAACAATTTCTTGGTGTAGCAAGAGACAACCAACGGTATCATTATCAACCATTGAAGCTGAGTATCGAGCAGCGGCAATGACAGCTCAAGAGAGTACATGGTTGATACAATTAATGAATAATCTACATCAACAAGTAGATTATGCAGTTTTATTGTACTGTGACAATCAATCAGCAATTCGTTTGACAGAGAATCTAGTTTTTCATGCAAGAACTAAGCATGTTGAAGTACACTATCATTTTATCAGAGAAAAAGTTATGCAAGAAGAGATTGAGATGAAACAGATCAAGACGAATGATCAAGTTGCGGACTTGCTCACAAAAGGTCTAGGTATAGGTAAACTCAAAATGTTTCGTCAACAGCTCGACATAGTACAGAAAATGGGAGTTGACATTGAGGGGAGTGTTAAGAATCAATGTTAAAATAATTTGTTCAAATATTAGGTAGACCTACCATTAATTTGTTAAAAAATTAAGTTTATTGTGTTGAAAAATTAAACAAATATTAGATACACCAATCTCCATCTAATTTATTGAAAAATTAAGTTCATATTAGGTATACCTACTATACCAAAGATTTGAACAAATGTATAGTGAAGATTTGAACAAATGTATGACGTGGATTAAACTTTGAGCCTATAAATAGGCACACTTCCAAGGTTTAAATCATCAAAATGTGAAGATTACAAGTCTTGAGTATTTATAAGAGTTGAGAGTTTTCTTTGTAATATTTTTAGTTTAGTGAAGTTTTTGTTGTGTTTCCAAATTTTAAGTGAAATTCTTCTTTGAAATATTTAATTTAGAGTTGTGTATTTTAAATTTTTTCTCAACAGTAACAACAGAAATAGAAACTTAGGGCGAATACTTTTTCAAAACATCGACAATTATTTGATCCTTAGAGATGATGTATCGAACATTCATGATATTTTTGTGAACATCATGTCAAACAAAATGAAAGTCGATTTTCAAGTGCTTTGAATTGGACTGAAAATTCGGATTCATTGTGAGGTAGGTGACATTCAAGATTGTACGTGGAATGTCTTGCATATACATACCAAAAATTCCATCGTTGGGTGCACAATTAAGTGGAATGTCTTGCATATACATCATGTCACATAATCCAAATGAAACCTTTTGGCAATAACAGAAAAACTGCAAATATATATTGCATTTTAATTTGCCTCTTGTATCTATGTGTATATATGCAAACACAGAAAAAAGAAAAGACTAAAGCATTTATATACAAAATTTCACTTTAATTTCAAATCTTACTTTTAACCCTTGTTGCTCTATTTGAATCTTAATTTGCTGACTTATCCCATCATCCATCACTAAATCAGAAACATGAAGGCACCAAAAATAAGCTTATGACTTATGAGGATAATTTATTGAATTTCCAAAACCTTAAAAACCCAATTAGAGTAAGATGTCATAATTGATATTGATAAAAAAAAACATGGACAAAAACCAAATTAGAGTAAGTACCATGAATTTATTTTAACCTGAAAGTTAAAAGGCAAGCATGATATTCTTCCATTAGAAAAACATTGGCAAGTTCTTCTTTTCTTCTATATATAGAAATTCAGATTCTTTTAATCATATATGCTTGCTTTTAGGAATATTGATAGAGATATCCATAATCCACCTTTTAAACTTTTGCTGATGTTTTGTTGGATGTACAACTTATAAATTTTTTTATTTTAAGGTTGCAATATAATTAAAATAAATAAATAAAATATCGGCATTAACTTTATAAGTGGACTTAATTAGTTCAGTTTTGGATTAATCTCTCTCTCATGTTTTTTTTTGTTTCAGTCTTTTTCTCCCATATGGCCATAAATAAGCAGAAACAACTATAATTATCAATGATTTTCTTTCTCTAATTCAGATCAATTTATTGTTTATAATTTTTTTATGTGACATATAAAAAAATTGAAATTTACAAGATATTATTGTCTCAAATAATATATGGATCACAAAAATTTTCCATTAAGTTATACTAGCTAACTAGTTAAGATATACATATGTTAGACTAAAGTATCAATTTGACTTTTTTTCCCTATTTGCTTAAAATCTACTTTTGAGATAAATTAATACATAATTTTTAATTTATGACTATTTTGCTCAATTTTATGTTCAAAAACACCTTTTTTTTTTTGCAAAATCCTTCATATACCATAAATTTTTATTTTTTTAATATGTGAATGGAATAAAATAAAAAAATGTTAAAAGAGTGTTGTATAAGATGAAATCAAACAAAATTGAAAATAATCGAAAATAAAAATTTACATGCTAATTTAACAAAATAATAATAATAAAAATAAATTAGAGAATTTTTTTTTGAAATTTTAATAAATTACATTCAGTAACAAACTTTTAAAAAAACTAACAATTTAATTCATATCGTTTAAGATAATATCAATTTATTTGATACTGTACGAATTTCAAATATTATTGTATAATTTATCATATAATTTTTTTTATATTTAAAATGTTTCTGTATAAATTTTTTAAAATTTTATTTACAACTTAATAATTTTTAATAAAAATTTAGAATTCTAACCGTTACTAATAAATATAATTGTAAAATAAATAATACATTTAAATTATAATTTTTCTAATTATTATCTCAACAATATTTTTCGACTAACATTTTTATAAAAAATTTGAGATAAATTGTTTGAAAACAGTTTTTCTGTATTTGTTCGTAATAAAACACAATTGGGACCAAGATGCAATTTTAGTTTAGTGGTTGTTTAAGCACTTGAAAAGACAAGTCAGTGAGAGCAACACATTACAAACAATTAGCATCAAGTAATTAAAATCAGCTACAAAATTTCTTCAGCCAAACGCATCTCATCAGATCAAATAACAGTTTTTCACTTTTTATTCCGATCCCAAAACCCCAAATCACCACTGTCAGATCTCAATTGAAGAAGAAGAGTCCAGTCTAATGGGGGCAATCGAGGGTGTTGATCTCGCTGTCTTGTGTTGAAATGCAGCCTAATCTCTTCCCATTTGGTACCCTCTTTGGTAATCCCTTGCTTTTCAATGGTGATTTGAGTGAAGCTGGTGTTGGCGCTGGATTTGAGAGCTCTAGGGTTTTCTTCTTGGTCCCCTTTTTGTTGTTCCAAGGAGGTGGAATGGATTTGTCCAAGGTTGGAGAGAAGATTTTGAGCTCTGTTCGCTCTGCTAGATCGCTTGGTCTTTTGCCTTCAACCTCTGATCGGCCTGAGGTAAATTGTTTCTGCTCCAACGTATTTCGCATGAAATATACTAAAGTTTATTGATGGTTTTAATGCAAAATTTTGCAGTCTGTTGAAGTTCTGTTACAACTTCTTTAGGCAGGGTCTAGTCACTGATGAACCAATTATAAGTGTCATTTAAGTGGAAAGTGGAATGATGGTGATAATGGCATTGATTTTCCTCTGTTGGCGAATTGAGTTGTATATTTTCCTTTTGTTCTCTTCCACAGTTTTATTGAAACAGCATGGAGAATTAGGTTACTGGTTACTGGGTTGCTGACATATATTAGAAGTCTCAATGGTGGCAAATTTAGCCTGAATGAATCATTCTGGGACTTTTAAAGGGTAGCCATTTCTAGTTGAATTTAGTAAATTATATGCTAACAGTGCCAAAAGATTTAATTTGAGCTAGAGTTGAAAAAATTTTGTACTTGGATTATCTTAAAAGGTTAGGAAAGTTGGAGTTTTGTTCTGAATCTAGCGAGGTTAGGCCCTGTATTGGAATGGGGTTCTGACTTGATGATGCATCATATGTTTTCTGACTGCTGCTCTACAAAGTAAAATAAGAAGGTGGATAGTGGTCCTTGTTAAACCCCACATGTAATAAATCACTGGCTTTATACTAGCTTATAGGCTTGGAAGAAGAGTTATTTGAGGTATTATCTTCGAAGTTATTATCAGTGTGTGATTTTCATAGTATTTCTAGTGAACAATCTTCATTCATTGATTCTTGAAGTATGGATTTCGAGTGACTTTTTTAAAAAAATAAAATATGCTAAATAAAATTTGGAAACATCCATATTTGATGCTTCCATTGCAACTTTCACTATTGTGGTAATGAGTTCATTCTTTTTTCTTGTCACTTTTTGTGTGTACCTAGGAGGTGGGAGAGGTTAAGCAACTGCTATACAATTACCTTATTTTACAAAATATAGATTAAAGCAATATGTCTTTATGTTTGCCTTCGAATCATGATGGTCAGATTCTCAGAATGTGCTAAAGCTAGTTGCTTAATGTATATAATTGATTCTCAACCTTTGTCTTGTTAACAAGAAATGGATGCTTCTGTTCTCTCCATGTTAGACAACTAGTTGAACCCATATGATGAAGTCAGATATATCTCCTTAATATTCCTCTCTCCTCACTGGAATGATTTCCCAATTATCAAATGAGGCCCTGTTTACTTTTAGGAACGAACTGAAACACTGATGCTGAAAATTTTGTTCAAATTTGTTGAGGGTAAAAGTATTCGTTTCCCGGAAAACTCATAATTTCCTTATTAAAGCTCCCGTTCAATGACAATGTTTGTAAGCTTGAGAAATCTACTTGAGATCATGACAAGAGTCTTAAACATCCATGCTAGTGACCTCTTTGGTTACCAGCCTTGGGTTGTTTGTTACATATGTAAACATGTGATTTGGAAGGTTTTCTTTTTAAATTTCTGAATCCTTTTTTCCCCTCTTAGATCATTTGGTTGGGAGAATGGGACACAAAAAAAAATTCAGGAAATCAAACTTCCTCTTAAATTAAGGGTAGGATTCCAGGATGCTAAAATGATTACTGTCTATTAAGATAGATTTCCATATGTGAAAAAATCCGAGATAATGGTGTAGACGAGATTCAAATTTTTGGTTTTCCTTTCCTTTAAGTGAAATCTATTTCTTAATTGTGGTTGTAGTCTACCTTTATGCCTCTTCACGTTTTTCAATCACAATATTGGTCATCAAATAAGTGAGCAGTTTTGGTTCTGTTTCTCAACTGTGTCATTGAGTTTGGGAATCAGGGTAGAGGAGTATAACATGTAGAATGCCAAATAAAATTGGATTTCGTTATTATCTTTTGCTTGTTAGCTAATAATACTTTTCCTATTCTTTGGCTATTTACTGCTTGTAAGGGATTAGTTTTTTATAATTTCAGTTTCAACTTCCATATAGCTCAGTACATTATGGTGAATGGGGGAGTGAACCTGTCAGAATGTGTGTTATAGATTTATGTATCTGGTATATAAAATCTGATATTGTGAAGTTTGGATGGAAATTCAGATTATTCCTTAGTGTCAGGAGTTGGTTATAGCTGTATCTAGGTTGAAACAAGTATGACACTTTTATTCATGCTATCCAATAATGAGAATGACTCAATTAATTAAAAGCTTAATACATAAAATAGCACTTGAACTTGGCACAAAAAGCCAAGTTGGCTCTTGAACTTTTCAAGAAACCGTATAGACATCTCAATTGTCACTATTTGTTATTCTTAAAGCACCTTTGACAGCAATCAAAGGCATTCTAGTGCATATGAATGACACACGTGCTGATGTGAACATGCTTTCAAAAAAATTATCTGAAATCCTCCCTCTCTCTGACACCCCTAGCTTTCCATGGAAAGTATATGGTGTAGTGTGCCATCCTTGACTCAACTGGAAAGCAGACCATCTTGTGGAGTATATCTAGTGTGACATCTCTGACCAGGTTGAATCCTAGTCTCATTTATCTAAGCTAACTGATGTCACTCTCATCTTCCATGTCACTTGGACCAATTGATGATCGGAGATGGAGAACTACTAGGTTAAAGGTCTCATGTTCAGAAATGTACTTCAGCCATCATCCCAAATGTTCCCAATCTCACCATATCTACCTGCAAATTGAGACTAAAGGGAATTGACGTGGTCCATTCACAGCATGATCAAATTTTGAGTTTTCTCCATACAACTTAATGAATAGTAATGGCATCTTTTGTATTTACGCCACTATATGCATACATGGAGGACTGGCATTGCTATTCCTTGGTACTAAAGTGGCCTAGAATTGTTATTCTAAGCTTCTGACACTGATTTGATTGCTGATTATCAAATTTGGGCTGTGGTAGTCCCATGTGCTTTTAATTGTCACAGTGGAGATGCATTCAAGTGGAAGCATTTTTGGAAAGTTTTGATGGAGCAGTTTGGGATAGAAGATTATGGTTTTGAGGAAGGAGAGCATAGATTGAGTTTGGTTGAGATGATGAAGGACAAAGGGTTAGTGCGGGTAGGGATAGTGATGATTCATGCTCTTGGAATGTTGTAATGGATGCCCTTTGACATGTAAGGTACAAGTGTTCAAAAATAACAAAAAATGAAAGGTGGGGTGTCTATATGGTATTTCTAAAGGGGCTGCTGTGGCTCTTTGTGCCAAGTTCAAGTTCGATTTTACATATTAAGCATTAATTAAATGAACAACATGACACAGTTTTCATGATCCTAAATCTTTTAAGACCCTCAACATTTGACAACCAACCTAACACAGGCAACATGATTATTTATTTAGTAGCAATTTTTATGGTAAATTCAGCCTTGGCTTTTTTTTTTTTGAAACAATAAATTCATTAATTAAATTTGCATAAAATGTTATTAATGGCTTTGAAGTTTATGGTTAGTTGATTGTGGTAACTTGGTTGATCATTCGTTAGTGAGTTAACTCACAAGAAATGATTATCTCATGTTATAATTATTTCGACATGGCTATGGCATGAACAAAATTGAAGCAAATTCAAATCCTTTAAGTTTATGTGGGCTTCTATTATTTTTGACCTATTGCCACATCTACTTTGCACAGCTTTTTGGGCCAGGCATGTTTGGAGATTGATAAGGCTAATTAAAGCTTAATTGGGTTGTAACATTAAAATTTGATTCTTATGATCCTTTTGCAGGTTCCTGCTCAAGCTGCAGCAGCTGCAGCTGTTGCTCGTGTTCTTGCTGGACTGCCCCCTCATCAGCGATTTTGTCTTCCATCAAGTTCTGAAGAATTACGCTCTATATATGGAACTAAATCTCATGGTCAAATAGTGGAGGAACTAGAAGAGGATTTCTATGATGAGGTTTCTATTGGATATAATTTTTTTTTAAAATTCTTATTTTCTCCCAATTTTTTTTTGGGTTTTTGTCTTGAATCATTTTTTCAACATTTAAGAAGTTGGTATGCCTTTTATGCCAGTAATATTCTCATTGACATGGTCCATCAGTAGGAAATTGGTTTGGATTTTTTTACAAGGATAATTATTGGAGAAACACCACTCAATATCCTGTTTCATGCCTCTGTACTGCAAGAGAAGAAAAATCATGCAAAGTTCTCTGAATCACTGAAATACTGATCATTCATGATATCTGAAAGTTCTATATTTTAGGTGTTAAAGCATGGTTAACTTTTTGAAAGAACTTTAAGGATTTTGAAGGAACTTGGAACTCTCAAAATCATAAACTTGGAACCTTGACAAAAAGGTAGGAGAAATTCGAGTTGAGAAAAAAACTGTAAATGAAAATATGAAACCATTTCAGAAAATACTAAAGATGCTAACGACACGCTGGATCGAAAGTGAAAAGGCGACCAATGTGTTTCATGATCATGTTATAGAAAGGTAGTTGTACTTTGCACCTTCAGTATTTTAAACATATCTTTTTTGGATTTTTAGGAAGTTTCAAGTTCTTGGATTTGATGTCATGTTGATGTTGATGCTTTTTGTTCATGCTCAATGAAAAGCAGTTCTTTGCCGAAGCAGTAATGTTGCTTTTATTGGGTTTTTGGTGCTTGCTTCTTTAGTCAAAAGAAGAGAACTCCATGAATAAGTATAAATCATAGATCAGTGCTAAGTGAAAAAATTGATCTTTGTATAACTTTTCCTGAGATGTATGTTTTGGGCATGTATAATGGATGTAGACCAGAGTTAGCTATGTGTTTCTCATAGACTCTAGCAATCATTTGGAACTAGTCGCAATGTCATCAAGAAGAACTAAATTAATTTATCTTGATAGAATAATTTAACAAAATGTAATTTGTCTATAAACTTGAGTCATTTTGATAAAGATTCCTTTTGAAATCGAGTAAAATCTAAGGGTCTTTTGGATGTCTTGTACTGGAGTGGTATGTTAACAAAATGCTTATCTCTTTTAGATATGATATCTAAGAAAAATACCTTCTAATTCATGTCTATGCTTTGATATGATAAAAGTGGTTTTGCTCATCCAAAGTCAAATGTGAATTTCACATGCCTTTGGAATCCAGATATTACCGTTGGAGTGGAAGATATCACAGAAATAGAAATTTTCCTTTTTGAGGAGCAGTTCTTTCATGTGCTACGTAAAATTTCTTCTCTAAGGGGATTACTGCTCATCTACTTCAATTAGGTGCTACTTGTATATAGAATACTTAGGCTTATAGTATTCAATCAATTTATAGTTTGATGAAGTTTTTAGGATTGGCTTCCTTCTTTCTCTTGTCGATGTATTGTTTTATCCCTGCTGTCAGTTAGAAGTTGGAATTCTGAGAGCTATATTTACTAGCTCTTTTCTGCCTTCTTTCCTCTTTTCCTTTTTCCTTGTTTCCCTTTTCTTCCACAGCTTACTTTTAGGGTAACTGTTGTTTATCTTATGACTCTGTATATTATTTGCCCTTTATTCTGCGGTTTTATCAATTTCCTTCAACATTAATCATGGGCGGGTTGTGTTTTGCAATTGCTATGATGAACCAAGGGACATATAAATGACTTCTAACCTTTGTTTTTCAAATTCAATTTCACTGGGATTCACACTAGGTTTTGAACTCATAATGCTCACTATTTTAAACTTCTGATCCTAACTGTGCAGCCTTCTGCCACAAGTTTATACTTCTAGTGTCTTTCACCTGGCAATTTTTGATGCACAGACATGCAATATAATTTAGCTCAACTTGTACCAAGACAATCCATTTCTATTGTATTCATAGCAAGGTCAAATACTGCTTTGGCACCTGTGACATTATATGTACTATATTCCAGGTACTTCAGCATAATCCTTATTGCAGATTCATGTAGTACGTATGATATGGTTGTTAAAAGAATAATTCCAGGTTGTAAGCCTGTTAGTTTAATCAATGATTAGTGGTCTAGGTTTGCACCAACATGTATAGCATTTTCAGCTGAATCACATTAGGTGCTTCCTAATAGAGTTTTATGTAATTTGAACTAAAATGATAAATTTTCAGAGTAGCTAATATGTAATGACACCCATAGACTACAATGAGTTAAGTAGAATCCTCAATTGTGCAAGTGCTTCTTAAGTAAAGCAGCTGGATGCAGTTTTTAAAGTATGATCTTTGACACACAGGGAGTATTGCTTTTATGTTGCTCAGAATAACTGTCTTGTAAGTTATTTTTATGCCTCTGCTACTGCTTGAAAAGCATTATTTTGTAGGGGCAATCATCTAAATAGTGTAGCATAAAATTGTTTAGTTTAGATTGGCTGTATCATCCTTTTATATTGTAAATCTAACTCTGTTGGTGCCTAAAGATTATTGTGATTGTTCTCTTTTCTTTTACTTATTTCTTTTCTTAATATTAACCTAGTCTTTCCATGTAGCCTTTCATTTTTGGCATATAACTGTTCGACTAAAGTTAAACTTGTCATTTTTGTGTTTGATTCTTTGCTTAGAATAGGATCAGTTGTCTGTGAATTGAGTGTTATGTTGTTTGTGGAGTTTTAAGTTGACTTATTAAGATGTGTTCTTACCTCCTTTATATAGGGTTTTGATCCAGTTAGACACATTTTAGAGCATATTCCATCTGATGAAAATGAGTTGGAGTATTTCGAGAAACAGGTACTTCCTGCTTCAATGCTTCTTATGTACTTGTTCAATATTTTGTCTTTGGACAATCTTTTTCTATGAAACTTCATGTCATTTGAATGCTTGCAATTAACCGAATTTCTTCTTGTTCTAGGCTGCTCTTAGGTTAGCACAGTTGGATAGAGTAGCAGAGCAGCTATCCTACCAAGTTATGGAGCATCATGAAGTAATGGGTAGGCTATTATCAGATTTCATGTGGCTATTCTGAAATTCTCATAAGATATTTTAAATTCAGAACAGATCCCCCACACCCCCCAAACACACACATACACAACATAATTTCGTATATTGAGGTGTTTGTATTTCTATGATTTGTCATCATCCATGTTCATGGCAAAAAAGTCACATTAAACTAGTAAGTTGTTTCATATATCAACCCATATATGCTCTTCTCAATTGTTAAAGTAGTGTGTGAATGAGTTTGTTATATATGAACATTATTTTTCTGTGGTACATGTTTACTATTTCACTTTGATATTGCCTTAATTGTTGTGGTTACATTTTTCTTTTTGTAATGTATTCCTTTCCTTAAGTATATCATCTAAGTAGACAAACCCATATGTGATTGTGTACTTTGGTTGTAGTGGCATTTTCATGATATAAGTGCTTATTTGTTTGCAGGTAATTTTGCTAGCCTTTGGGCATTGGTCATTGCTTCCTTTATACGAGAGGCACCTGTTTGTTTCATTTTGACGTCCTCTTTGTGTGTTTTTGATGCATTTTACATGTAAAAAGTAGTCTACTTCTAGTCTAGGCTCCCTTTCGTATGTTGTTGACACAGAATGGAGCTTTGGAGTCTTAAATTGATTCAATTTTCTTCCTGTATGGCTATGAAGTATTAAGTAGTTCAACAAATTTTATGGCCTTACTTTTGAATGAGATGTCTATATTTGCTTTTGGACAGTGAAGGGGATGAATTTGGTCAGGGAATTAGAGAAGGATTTGAAGGTTGCAAATGTCATCTGCATGGTATGCATCTCCATGGTGTGTTCTTTACATGAATTAAGAGTTTGTTATAAAAATAATATTTATTACAAAATGCATCTTTTTGCCCTTTCTTTATTTTCTCTTGTCAATGATGGTAATAATACCATTCTTATGCTACTTTCTTATATGGCTTCCTCTATATTTGACACTGTGGCTATCAGAATGGAAGAAGGCACTTAACTTCATCCAGGAATGAGGTCTCCAGGGATCTCATTGTAAATTCTCATTCCAAGAAGAAGCAAGCTCTCCTGGTATGTTCTCTTTCTGGACATTGAATGAATACAGATCTAAAATAGTTGTATACCTTTTGGAATATTGGTTAGATCTTGTATTCCTCTGGCATTCTGTTTTTGGGGAAAACTAATGTAGGCTTCTATCAAATTTCTGCCTGCTAGTCTTTTAGCAGGAAGAAGCATGAAGCATCTATCATGTTGCGTTTTCTCTGGGATCATGTTGATTCTCAGCTTTAATTGAATTAAAGGTGGCATCGTCTCCACTTGCAGGACATGCTTCCAATATTGTCTGACCTTCATCATGCATTGGACATGCAAGCTGCACTTGAATCCTTGGTTGAAGAAGGAAACTATTGCAAGGTGCTATTCTATTTTGTATCTAATAGTGTATTGCAATGTTTGACCTTGCATTCGATTTCTTTTTCCCTGATGAGTTATTGTTTTGTTACTTTTTTTCCATCCTTGAAATCCACTAATCCCATTGTTCCTTAGGCATTCCAAGTGCTGTCAGAGTATTTACAGTTATTAGATAGTTCTTCAGAGCTTTCAGCCATTCAAGAGATGAGCCGTGGAGTTGAGGTGAATATTCAATTGAGATGCATCTATCCTTTTGAGCACAAATCATTTTTTAGTTTTGGTTTTAATTTGTTGTGCTTCTATTGCTTATCCAGTGCTCATTTCCATTACAGAGATTTACAGTTGTTGCTGCTTTCTTATTTTCATTGAATTTTTTTCAATAATAATGCAGGTTTGGTTGGGAAAAACCCTTCAAAAGCTGGATTCACTTTTGTTAGGAGTCTGCCAGGAGTTCAAGAAGGAGAATTATATAACTGTCAGTACATCAGCCCTCTTCTGTGATTTTGATCGTTTTTTCTTTTTCTCTAAATTTGAGCAGAAAATGTTCTAAAATTACTTCTTCTAAGCTTTTTTTTTTGTGGTCTTTATATTAAGTTGATATGTTTCTTGAGACATGTCTCCCTTCTATCATTGAAGCTCAATATATGGCTGAAATGTTGATTTTTTGTAAACTGGTACATCCAAGGATATGCATCTGATTTATTGAGGGCCTCTCAGTATATTCATCAATTTAGATCAAGTTATTGGCATAATGATGATAGCTAAAGTCCCTTTTATAAGAGTAGTCTCACAATCAAATCATGCTGCTGCCATGGATTGGGAGTTATATGGGAATAGTAGAGCAGATCCCATTTGTAGTTCATTATTCATAGCTTTCTGTGTCAAGCAGTAACTATTGTCTCCTGGGATGGAAATTTGGACTGCTCTTTAAAGATCCCATCCCTTCAACCTCTGATGGAGGACTATTTTTCAAAGTTTAAAGGGATTCAGGGCAGTTTCTGCAGAAACATGAGTTTTTTTCCCCCTCAATAATGAGGGTGGTATAATCTCCCTACTCAGAGAAAGATGATGTATTACTTTGTACACCTTATGATTATAAATATTCTTAAAATAAGACTTACAACTACATATATGCATTTGTAAGATTGATCCAAGAAAGTTACTTTGTTAAATCAACTAACAGATTTTTAGCAGTCACAGCAGTCTCTTTGCTAATTGATTTGAAGAATTGAATAGGATCATCTTGTATCAGTTTTACTTTTGCCAAATTTGATTGAAATGATAGATTAATTTTGATCCTTGATAGGTGGTCGATGCTTATTCATTAATTGGAGATATTTCTGGTCTTGCTGAGAAGATACAAAGCTTCTTCATGCAGGAAATTTTATCAGAAACTCACTCTGTGTTGAAGAATATTGTCCAAGAGGTATGCTGATGTAGTTAAGATTTGTTTGTATGTGAACTTGACATCCAGAGGATTAGGAATTGATATGAATAGTGCATGAGTAATTTTTAAAATCTGTCTTTCTGAGCATCATGGCCGTGCATTAAGGTTGTTTAAAGTTATATTCTGTTCATAGGCTGTTACCTCCTTTTTCTCCTTTTCTTTCATTAGCTTAAAATCTGAGTTGATTTCCTCTGTCTCAGTGAAAAACCTGTTTACTTAGATGGCTAATTAACTTTTGCAGGATCAGGAAGTACAAATACAGAATTGCAGGTAGTTTCTTCTTATTATTACATTCTTGTGTTGAATATGTAGCAGCTTCTCCAATTTCAAGGTTCATAACATGTTTCTGTTCTTGCCAGGCTTACCTACAGTGATCTATGCCTTCAGATACCTGAATCTAAGTTCAGGCAGTGTTTGTTGAGAACACTAGCTGTCTTGTTCAGATTGATGTGTTCCTATCATGAAATCACGATCTTTCATCTCGAGAACAAGGTATATATGCTCTTTTTCTTTATCTCACCTGTTTTATAGTTTGTTATTTGTTGCATTTTTTCTTGGTTGTTATGTTTACTACATTAAGGCGACCTCTAGCATCTAATGAATAATTATATTATTTGTACATCCTTCTGCATATTGACAAACTTATGTTTTAAGCATGCTATTGTGGTCTGCCAAATATATTGTAGATAAACCTTAATTTCTGTGCAATCTAGAGTTCATACATTAAATTAATTTGTACAATCTAAGCATAGAGATCTCATATCAATCCTGGGTTTCTCAAACCAAGAAATGCAAGTCGTTTTGGTCAAATGATAAATAAAAAGTAAATTCAAATGCAAAACTTTAAGATACACAATCTTGTTTGATCTTTGTTGCAGGATTGGACATCCCAAATATCAACTCCTTTGATTTGCAGAGGAGGCGGCAACTCCAAGATTTCTGGAGAGGCCCAGCAAAGTGATTCAGTTACAATCATTTCTTCTGATCCCCAAGAAGTTAATAGTAGCTCTCTCTCACAACCTGTCAGCAGAATCCCCACTGAGGAATCTCTTACCACTGAGGAAACTGCAAATTCCATGTACTCAGATGTTCATAACCAAGTGGATGAGGCTAGAAATGATGGCGGCGGAGCATCAAGCAGTGGATCCCCTTGGTATCAGTTAAGGAATGATGCTACAGCATTTGTTTCACAAACCCTTCAGAGAGGACGGAAGAATCTTTGGCAGCTTACAACAAGTCGAGTATCAGTGTTGCTTTCTTCTTCTGCAGTTGGTTCAATGAGCATTCACCAATTCTTGAAGAATTATGAAGATCTGAATGTATTTATCTTGGCTGGTGAAGCCTTCTGTGGAGTTGAAGCAATTGAGTTCAGGCAGAAATTGAAGGCTGTCTGTGAGAATTATTTTGCTGCATATCATCGGCAAAATATTAATGTAAGTTGCTATGGTTTACTATGTTTCCCTGTTTTCAATTGTTATTCAGATGAATTTGCATGTTGTTTGTTATTTATTTTTTTACAGATTGATAATTTCAAGAATGCTTTTCTTGAAGAATTTTTCCCAACTACTTTCTCTCTCTCATTATCATTTTGATCCTGCCTTTCTTTTCTTCTTTGAGATGTTTGACATTTTGGTCAATGTAGTTCATGTATATTATTCTGCAATATGAAATGGATTTCCTTGTCCAGATGTTTCTTGCAGTACAATATCTGTATTCTGCTAACAGCTTTTCTGAAGTTCTCTAATTTGATCATCTAAATTATTACACATTTATGAGCTATGCTTAAAACATGAAAGGAATTTTTATGCCTTCTTTACTTGTTCAGGCACTTAAAATGGTTTTGGAAAAGGAAAATTGGCTTATATTGCCACCAGATACAGCACAAATAATTAGTTTTGCTGGGCTGGTTGGAGATGGGGCACCCTTGATTGTCCCATCTGATGATAACCTCACAAATGCCAGATTCCATCATTCTGATAAAGCATTGAACTCAGTTGAAAGTCCCAAAAAGAATGGTTTTACAAGTTGGCTGAGAAATGGAAACCCATTTTTGCTAGAACTAATGCACACTTCCAAAGAAGATCATAGCCCTTCCCAACTTAATGGGGCGATCTCAGGTGGATATGATGGACACATCAATGATAATGATCATGGTGACACAGTGTCCCCACAAAGTTTTGATGTCAATCATAGGAATGGAACTCCTGCTTCAGAAGATGAAAATGAAGATCTGCTTGCAGATTTTATTGATGAGGATAGTCAGCTACCAAGTCGAATTTCAAAGCCAAATCATTCAAGAAGCAACTCTATGCACTGGAAAAATAACGATATATCGACGCAAACAGGATCATCTATATGTCTTTTGAGGTGACATGCTCTTCTACTTGTAGTGATTATGATTCTTTATTTCAGATGTTATAACATTAGTAATGTGTGTACATGGATTCATTAAGTTTTTTATTTATTTATGTGTGTTAGGGCAATGGATAAATATGCAAGACTTATGCAGAAACTGGAAATAGTGAATGCTGAGTTTTTTAAGGTCTGCTCTCATATGATAGTTAAAATTTCTAGCTTGTTTTATTTGTTGATCATTTATGACTTAGTAATTCTTCTATTTTTTTCTCTAAATTGTTTTCCCTGATTCAGTATTCTATTGCAGGGTATATGCCAGTTGTTTGAGGTTTTTTTCTACTTTGTATTTGAAACTTTTGGTCCACAAAAATTTAACTCAAATGGAAAAGGTTTATCTGACTCTGTCAATTGTAAGTGATCTTTTAATATTTTGATCTGTATTGGATAAAGCTGCTTCTAGGTTGAGAAAATGCGTACTCATTAAGCATGTTTTGCAATGTTTTTTACAATGTTATTTAGATCGACTGAAGACTGCCTTGTCCAGAATATCTCAAGATTGTGATCAGTGGCTAAAATCCCAGTCAACATCATTCTTGTCTTCACTTGCATCTTCAAATACATATATGCATGCAGATTTAACACTGAGTATTCCTCAGAGTTACTTGCCAGCCACATCTTTTGGCCTCAAGGTATCACTGTGAAATTCTCATCGACAATTATTTTTATCTGAGTATATATATACTAGAGTGCTCATTTATTTTCCTGTCCTCTTGTATGTCCTATTAAAGAATTGCTGAATTATTTTTTCTTTCATTGTTCTGATATGATATTTATCTTCAAGCAGTGGGCATTTCCCTACGTTGTCCCCACTACCATGCAACTGTTTGGACTTATGTATTTGAGTTAAATTTTAATCTCTTGTGGATTTGATTCGGATACAATTAATCGAAGAAGGCCATTGTTCCTCCAAAACAGGGTCATGCAGTAGCTGATATTTAATATTATCCTTTTTGCATTTTTGTCACATGATCTTGTCAGTGGATAGCTGGTAAATATGAAGGTGTCCTAGTTTATGCTGGTGTCAATCCATGTGTATCCTTTCTGTATAAGACAATAACTTATAAAATCCTTTGTGCTTGCCTTGCGTATTTTACTGCCCAATCATTTTTGGGATATAGCTACACGCTAAGAAAGTTGAGCATACATTTAAAAAAATAGTTCTATATAATATTATCTTCCAAAATGTGCTACCTGTTCAGAATTTTGTATATACTGGATGCCAAAGATAATTTAGCATTGTGGAGCAATCTTATCTTGAGATAATCAAGGAAGATCTATGCTTAATAGAGGTGCTTTAAGACTTGATAAAATTTTGTGCTTTTAAACAGAAAGAGGTCATTATAGAGATACTATTCCTTAGTGCATATCTGGTAACCCTGTTCCCTGTGTACTATGGCAATTAGTTGTGCATGATATTGGAAACTAGCAAGTGGTTAATGTTATTTGAGAAGTGCTAGCTGCCTTCTCTGCCAATTTCTCGATTGTTTTGATGACATTCCACAATTTGTCATGTTGTGCAACCTGTATAAAAAAGAAATACAGACATGTATCATCAAAACAATGGAGAAGGTAAAAGAGAAGGTGAAAAAAGGAATGTAGCTAGGACCCCTCATATCTTTTAATGTTTTGGGAAATTCACCCATTTCTTATTAAGCTGAATATGAGAGAGGTTCTTACATTGCACAAAGGTTTCTTCTTCTCTTTTAATACTCTTTATTCTTGCTTCTCTTGTTTACAATGTTTAAATGTTGAACATAGATTGCACCGCATCAAATGATGACTGGAAATTGGGTTTGTAGTTCTATTTTAGTGTGCGCATGCTCGAGAGAGAGAGAGTGTGTGTGTTTGAGACTTAAGTTGGTGGAAAAATCTGTGCAAGTTTTAGAAAAAAAGTGGAGTTCATAACTGATAGTACCAAATGGATGGTGCCGTCTACATTTATTTTCACTAGTTGTCTTTTAGAAATTTGGTTATTGAATTAGGGATGAACCATTACACTTTATGAGAATGCCTATGAATAATCTCATCATTGTGTTGCAGGAAAGATGTGCAGCTGCTGATAATATATCTCTTGTTGCTCAAATATTGCACAGATCCAAAGCCCACCTTCAGTCAATGCTTCTCCAAAAGAATCCAGCTATAGTGGAGGATTTCTATACACATCTGGTACGTGCCTTGTTACTGTTTCTTGGGGCATTTTAGTACCAGCCATAGTAATTTGGATTTTGGGATCTTGCAAATATTGCTTCAGACGCATTCTTGATGTAGAAAGAATTCAAGGAGAATTTCACAGGTGTATATGGCAATTTAATAGTTGGTCACTTGTAGGGTTGTTGACAGTGATGAAAAATGAAAATCCATAAATATAGCCACATGCTTATGTGTGTGATCACGCGCTCACGCATACACACGCAGTTGGATTAACCCTGAATTTTGTTGTTACATGTATCCATCCATTTAATGACTTATTTACTTGATTAACAAAGGCATGCTCTTTTCTCCATCACTAAGTTTAGCAAATAATGTAGTTTAACAATTAGTTTTCTTTCTGCATCCTTTTCTTCTCTTAATTAGTTTAACAATTTGATATTTGGATTTTTTTTTTCTTTATGTATTTCCTCTTGTTGATTTATTTTCATATTTTCTAGTGAAAGGTATTTCTCATTTTTGGTAATGTTCTTCTAAAATTCCTTAAATTTAGTTAGATGCTTATGCATTTTGCGGCTAATTATGTTTAACAGGTGGATTCTGTACCAGATCTTACAGAGCTCATACATAGATCAACTGCAAGACTACTTTTACATATTGATGGGTAGGCTCATAAAATACTTGCCTTGGTTATATTTAGGCTCCATTTATCCAGTTTCATATATTTCTAGAAACTGCTTTTTAGGCACTTATTTTTTTTCTCCTTTTTTTCACAATTATTTTTTATTTTTTTAAGAAGCAAGTCAAATTTACAGTTTCAGCACAGCTTCCACAACCCCAGTCTGCCCAACACACATTTAACTATTAGAGGGTCAGGCCATAATTTAAACAGATGTAAATGAAACCGCCAACTGATTTGCTTTCTATATTTAAGCACTGACAGTTGGCTTTCTAAAGTGAAGCGATTGATTGGCTTTCTGTGATGGCATGTTGCATCTGGATGTTATTTCCTCATTGATTTTTGTTGTGATACTATGTTTTATGTGATGGAAGAGCTTCTGTATTGTTATGCTGGGCTCTTCTCTTATGTTAATATAGAACTAATTTTAGTTAAAAACGTCTCTTTGCAGGTATGTTGACCGGATTGCTAATGCTAAATGGGAAGTAAAGGAGCTTGGACTAGAGCATAATGGGTTTGTCTATGTGCTTTCATTAATTTTTATATTGCTAAATTATGACTTCCCTAAGATTCAAATGTTCACTATTAGATGATTTTGTATATCAAATGCTTGTTATGACTTTGGATAGCATGCTTGGGAGGGGACTAAAGCATGTGGATGGTATGCCGATGTTTAATGAGGAACAGAGTCTCATAATTGGATAAAATATTATTTTATGGGCCAGCATGCAGTACATGTGTCCCTAGCCATGGTTGTTTGGCTTCATTAAAATGTCCATCTTGTATCAAAATCAGTGCCTCAATCTGTTCCCAACAATTCGAGAGTTTATTATGTATTTTTTTTTCCTGCTGATTTTGCTTTACTTTGGGTCTAAGTTTATATCACATGATAGTTTATGAGATTAGACGTTTTCCTGATGACCTTAATTGTAAAGTATCTGTTGAGTTCTGTTTACATTAGCGCCATATCTTTTCATGTCTGTCCAGCTTTTAATAATTGATATCTGATAACTGGTTTTCACTTATATTATTTCTAGATTCCTGCAAGCTGCAAGCAAGTTTGGAAACTAATTCACTACGTAAATGTATCACTATTATTTGACAGGTTCTATTGTATTGACAGGTATGTTGACTTACTGTTGGGAGAATTTAAGCACTATAAAACAAGGCTTGCTCATGGGGGAATTCACAAGGAGGTAATGACTGGCTCTGCAACTAAACAGGCGCTGTCCTGTCAATATTGATATGAGGAATTCAGACTAATTTGTCCTTTGTTAATGTGTTACCGTCATTTTCAATATATTAACTTCTAAGGATTACACATTGCTTTCTTGATTATATGGATGTCTGGAAGTGTGAAAACAATCGCTTGTAGGTAGATATATGATGGATGGATGTTAACCTGGCCGATTTGCTGGTTGGAATTGTACAGATTTCAGTCTCCATGATCATTATTTTGAAACCTTTCTCTACCCATAGACATGTAGTACTGTTTCGCTGTTCTGCCTTATGTGAAATTGTTGCTAACGTCCTATTTATAATGGGTATATCATGTTTTTCAGTATGTTTTAGTTAATAAACTGCAGCAATGAAGTACCATGAAATCTTTGATCATACATTTAGGGGATATATACTTCACAACTGGCCAGGTCACATCCCACGAAAATATGCATATGAGAAATTGTTGTCTTACTAACTTAGGTAACTTACATTTTATTACATTGATTCATGCATGTCAAGTGTATGTTCAACTTGCATAGTATGAAGAAACCATGTTTAGCTTTGTTAATGTACGAATGACTAACCTATATGAACTACATTTCTCCTCAGGTTCAAGTCCTCCTTTTAGAATATGGTCTTGAAATTGTTGTTGAAACTCTTATTGAAGGTTTATCACGTGTCAAAAAGTGCACTGATGAAGGCCGAGCTCTCATGTCGTTGGATCTTCAGGTTGTCTTCTATCTTTTGCCTCTTGAACTTTAAATTAAGCTTATTTGCTTTCTGATTTTCTTGTTTCTTCCGCTGCCCCTTTTGCAACTTGCTGAAATGCTCTGATTATTCCTTTCAGGTTTTGATAAATGGCCTCCAACATTTTGTCTCTGTTAATGTGAAGCCCAAGATGCAAATAGTTGAAACCTTCATTAAGGTATAGTAGAATTTGTAGGCGAGTGTGCATTTTATGTAATGTTTTTTGCATGATTGTTCTTTTTTCCTCACTCTTGGGAATATTTAGGTCATAATAAATATTAGAAAACATTGAAAAAAGACAATCAAAAGAAAACAATGAGAAAGCTTTACCTGCTTGATTTGAATGCTTAAAATCAGTGAGAAAAAAAAAAAAGGCCTATTGAATGTTATTAGCCATCGTGTTTATTAATTGGAGTTCTCCCTTTTTCTCAACTGAAACAGGCTTATTACCTTCCAGAAACTGAGTATGTGCATTGGGCCCGCGCTCACCCAGTAAGGCAGTTTTGTACTTTGGAATGTTATGTATTATTGATATGATTGGTCAGGTTATATTTTGAAAATGAGTGCCCTTTTTGCTGCAGGAGTACACTAAAAGTCAAATTGTTGGGTTGGTAAACCTTGTTGCTACCGTGAAAGGTTGGAAGAGGAAAACTAGGTTGGAAGTATTAGAAAAGATCGAATGAGCTGGTAATGTACCCTCAGGAATCCTTATTAGGTTTCAGGTATATAAAAAAAATCTTCAGTGTTTTTTTTTTTACTTAATTTTTTTTCGGTCATTTTATGAGTGATGTATATTGGATAGATTTTTCATCTGCCTTAATTATGTAGGGTTGTATATTCTGTAATATATATATATATATGGTTTTCCCTGTGGGAATGTCAAATGTAATTTTGGATCACATCACAATGTGAAATAATGATTTCATAGGAAAGTTTCAATTCCATGTTCTACGGCCACAAATGTATGATCAAAGTGCAGTTTTTGTATTAGAAATAATTTTAAGGTAAAATTGATTTGCAATTGAATTGTACTTCTGCGAATTTCATTGGTTTTTTTTTTTTAATTAAGTAGTTGATTATTATGATAATTTATTGTATGCATTCAAGATGTTCAAAAGTTGTTAGATGGTAATACCCTTATTTTTTTCCTTCTCAAAGGGGAGAGATATTTGCATCTTGAGATATAAAAAAAAAAGTGTAATAAAAATTGCCTTAATGTCAAGGGAAGAACTGAGGTAGAGAGAGAATTAGAAAAAGGAGGAACTGAGGGAGAGAGAATCCACCTTTTTTAATGTCAGGTTCAGGTTGTCTTCTTTTCTGTTCTTTTAGCAGAATTATATAAGATACAGGTTTAAGATTAATTAAATGCTATAAATTACTTTTTTTTTAAAAAAAAATAAATAAAATTGAAGCTTTTCTTCTAAGCTCAAGATAATTAAGCAGAAGATCAAGGAGTACAGACTTGGATTATTTGACAAGATTAGTGTATTACAATATTTGAGACACATGCTATGAAATCCATGTTCTTTTTCCACTCATATTGTACAGTGTTTCATTATATATCTTTCTCAATGTTTACTCATTTAGGTATTGAAAAAGATAAAAAGAAAAAACTCTTTTAGGTTATATGCGCTGAATCTTGGAAAGTAAGAGCCCTGATAAGCTGTATTATGTACTTTTGCCCAGTCCCTGTCCAAATGTGAAAATGCTTCTCTGTCCTATTCACTTTTGTTGTTGAACTCTTGTACAACCAAACAACTCTATAAATTTTTTTATATAATAGTATGTTATCTATTCAATTCATGAATAAATATATAATCTTATTTATGATAAATAATTTGTTATCATATTAAAAAAAATAATATTCACAATCACAATCAGTTTCATACACATAAAAATACGAATTCAATTCAAGAATAAATATATATAATCCCAAATTAATTGGTACTACCAAATTCATGTCGGTTTGAGGTGCATTTGATTTGGAAGAAAAAATAAGAAAAAACTGAAATGAGGGCATTTATTTTCTCAGAAGCAACATAATTTAATAACTTGCAATCTTATTCTTAATAAGTCTATTCTCTCTGTGTTTGATGAGATGTTGAAGTTGTGCCTTTCCCTTTGAATAATGTCTCAGTAATTTCATAGTATTTGCCAATTCAATATTGCAGGTGATTGTGTTATGGCATGTACCATCTTTAATGCCGTGCACGGCTGATCCGCTGGTACCTGCACAATATTATATACAAACAAAAAAATTATATGCATGAAAATTTAATTATTGATTTTGTTTGATGAGATACTGTGATTGTTAATAATGATGTAGTCTGTATAGTATAATTCAGGAGATGCAAATTATGACAATGTATGCCGTACGTACATAGTTGTTGGATTAGTACTATTTCTGGATAAAAGGGATCAGATTGAAATTTTAAACTTTTTATCAGACCATTAAACTAAAATTTATTAGTGGTTCAATACTATTTTTAAAAAAAATTATAGAAAACTCCTCTAAAATTTTAACAATTTAAAAACAAACTTTTAAAATACTAAGTGGGTTTTTTTTTATAAAAATATTGTTTGAAATAATAAATAAAAAAATTGAAATTTAAATGTACTTATCGTTACAAATCAGAAATAAAAAATAATAATCTTAAACTTTTATAAAATATTATTAAACTGTATATGAAAATTTAAAATTTTGATAAAAAATATTTCAAATATAGAAAAATCATATAGTATATTGTATTATAATATTTAAAATTTATATAATACTAAATGAATGATCATTATCTTAAACAACATTATCTCAAAACTATTAGTTTTTTTACCTTTTAAAATTTTATTTCTGATTTTAATTTAAAAAACTTAAGAAAATTTTTCTAATAAAAATTATTTCACTTACAAAATGGCCAGCACCAATAATCCAATAAAATTGCAGATTTTTGTATGCTTTGATGAATCCTGCTGTACGTCTTTCTTTCCCACAAATCAATGGACTTCTCTCCTTGCTAAGAAAGTTTTGAATCTCTTTCCACCTGACAAATTATGGATTTATCATAAGTTGAATCAATCAAATTTTAAGAAATAAAAATTAATTTTTACTTACTTGAGTTTCTCAACCCATGCTTCAGCACCCTTTGTTGAACAAATGACATCAAGCTTCATCCACCCAATAAAAAAATATAAATAAATAAACAGAGATAATATTATGAATTAGAAAATTAATCAGAGATTTAAACTGTCCAGTAACATCTTAATCAAACATCAATTATCATCCACTAATTAAAATTTTCAAAAACAAAATAAACATGTAGCTGGACCGGTATTTTTGGAGAGAAACCGATTCATACCTGCCCAGTATACACAGTCACATTTATCCCTTTGGCTAGAAGTTCATCAACCTGCAAAAGATCAAATCATTAATATATGAATGAAAAATTTATATTATCTATATATATAATTATATATACAGAGATTCATGAATTTTTCTTAGACATTACCTCATTAATTCTGGGTTTCATGAAATCGGCACCCATTGCTTCAAAAACATTATCAGACTGCTCTCCCCATCTGCAAATAAAACTTTTAATCATAAATATATCTTCTTGACAAAAGAATAATAATAAAATAAATAAATTACTTGAGGGTGAAAAAATTACAAGATATTATCAGGGATAATCTTGAGCTTTTTTCTAATTATAATGTCCATCAGGTTATCCTTGTTATCATTAGCTCCACTTGGATTAATAGACCTCAAAGAATTTAGGTATGTAGAATATCTTTTCAATGCTTTTTCAGAAGTGCGTTTAATCGATGATGACGAAGAAGCTTTCACAGATTTAGATTCTGCAGACGAGGAGGAATCAGTTCCTAAATCCGAAAGGAAATTATAGAAATCCTGCAACCCAGAAAAGAAAATTTCTTTAAATTTTGAATTTATGCAATAAATAAACTATCGTAGCAAACCAAGAAAAAGAAAAAATAAATAAAGAAAATTGGAAGTTTCTCACTTGGATCAAAATATTTAAAAAAAAAACCTGATTTTTTCTTTATATAAATACGAAATTGATTGTAGAAAATACCATTTTGGGATTAAAATAAGTTATTGTCTCACTTTAAGTGAAGATATAAATAAGTAAAAAAAAAAAAGAAGAAAGAATTTTCCCAAAAAATTACCACATTGTTACTTCTTTGTGAAATAACTTCTTCAAGCTCCCTCCAAGAATTAGTTGCGTTGAGGTAGAGACCAGCTTTAATTTGCTGCTTAATCTTGTATGCTATACTGTCAATTAAATTAGTTTTATATAAGATATATATAATACATTATAATTTGAAATTTTGATTTTTAGTTTACAAATATATATTTATTCATAGAACAAGTCAATGATACAATTTGAAAAAAAAAATTACCTTACAAATATAAAATTATTTACAATTTTTTTAATGTACGACAATAAATTATTGGCTTGATCTATGAATAAAAATATATACAAGAGTAGGTAAGAACATTTAATCTTCTACCTGTACTATTAATTACAAACTATAATCTTAATTACCTGTTTGCAATCCTCAAACCATTATTGTCAAGCCGTGACACATCTTTCAAAAGAGGACCCCAAGAAAACTACAATTTTAAAATGAAAATGAAAATTCATAATCAAGAACAATCCTTGCTAGAAAATAAAACCAAGAAAAATAAAAAGCAATTTAAATAAGGTAACTTACCACAAAATCTTCAGGAGAGATCCAACTATCACCTAATGCCACTCCTAAATAACCAGAAATTCTCTAGTCAAATGAAAAATAAAATTATAAATGCTCTCTCAATTTTTTTTTTTTAAAAAAAATTGTACATTTTGAAAATTATGTTACCTCCAAGTTTAAGCTTCAAATTCCCTGCTTCAATGGCTTTATGAGCTGCTAATGCAAGAGTTACTGCAAATTTGCCTCCATAAGATTCTGCTACAATGTAAAAGGGATTCTTTTGAATATTCTTTTTTCTGTTGAAAAGCTTCTGCAGCAATACAGTTAAATCAGTTGCTGCCTCTTCATCAGTTTTCACCAACAGATTAATGTCCTCCACAAAACTGTAACCTGTTCCAACTGGACTGTCCTACATTTTTTTTTTAAAGTAAAAAACAAAATCCCATTAGAATCCAAAGTGAAAATTCATTAATTCTTTAATAATTATCATTAATGCCTATTAATAACTGAAAATCCTAATGTAATTAAAGAAGAAATCATGAATGAACTCAGAAGTGTCACTCACCACAAACAAGAGATCAGCTACTTGAAGCCATGTAGAATTTCTTGGTTTCAAGTCACTGTCTAATGGCCCAACCTCTTGAAAATTCCCTATACCAACACCTGATGCACCCTATAATCACCAAACCCAGAACAAAAAAATGGAAAAAAAAAAAAGGCAAATTCAATGCCATTAATGAATTATAAACAAAATAAATTTCTGGGTTTTCATTTTCTAAACCATGTAAGTAAAAATATTCATGGTTTTTATTGAATACTCACAGGTCCTCCTTGTAGCCAGAGAATAATAGGCCATGGCTTGGTGGAATTCTCAACTCTCTGAGGACTTTTATAAAGCCACCAAAACATGTGCGCTTCTGTTTTTAAGAAGGAAAAAAAATAGAAAATTGAATTTCAAGAAAATAAAATGAAGATAATTAAAAAAAAAAAGACAAGAAAGAGAAAAATTGCTCACTGGGTCTGACTTCAACATATCCCCATTCTTCTAATGTATCTTCTCTTTTTGGTGATTTGGAAATGGATATTCCTCCTTCAAGAAGAGAAAAGAAGAAGAAAACACAGAGAAGAAAGTTTCCCATAGATACCCACTTCGCAGCTTCAACAGAATCAAGCAGCTATATGACTTGCATACAGATTCAATGAATCATTAAAGAATTTTTTTTCTTCAATTTTTTTAGTTTCTATTTCTGACAGCATTTGATTTAAAAAAAGAAAAAGAAAATTCTGCTAATAAATGTTAAGGTAATGATGATAATAATATTCGCACAAATAGAACATAAATAATTATAGTATTTGATAGAAAATAGTAAAGTGGATCCTTGCTGGCATGTTTTCCTAAAAGGCTGTCTCTTGTGCTTATCAGCCACAAAATCCAAAAGGATATAAATGGGGGCCATGAAGTTTCATAACTAATATAGTTAAATTAAAAAACCATATTATTATCTTTTTTTTAGAGAGAGAACCGTAATATTATCTAATCTATGGTAAAAAAAAAACTATATCTCTGGTGAAAAAACTATATTTCAAAATTTTAAAGTATTTTATATTCCGAGTTAATACTTCTTATTGAAGGATAATAGATATTTTATCCGCTTACTACATAAGGGTTAGTAGAAATAATTCTTATTTGACATATAGAGTTAATTTTTTAAAAACTTATTTTGCTAAGAGTTTGCCAATTCATGACAATTTCAAATTATAAAAATCTAACTGGATTACAAGTTTATAATTTTGAAAATGATTACAGTCTCATCTTTAAAGATCTAACAAAACTAATCAAGCTTTATTTTTTTTATTTTTTAAGAAAAGTTTAGATGTAATTGAACTCACTGTTCCCATCTATAATTATAAGCAAATTAGTAAATGTAGATAATTGTAAAAATGTAGGACAGTCCAGTTGGAACAGGATAAAGTTTTGTGGAGGACCTTTGACAAATACAAAATATATATATATATATATATAATGGAATTACATAATTTTTCATTTTAATTCTGCAAAAAAAAAACTTATATCAATCGATTATAAATTTAATTTAGATAAGAAAAAGTTGAAAATTATAGTATAGTAAGCTGTCTTCACAAGATGCTTAATGATATATGCACATTAAAAAAAAAAAGGAAGGAGGAAGAAAAAAAACATGAGAAATGAAAATTTTTGGTAGAACATGGTGGGTCCTTGAGTCTTGGGTGCTGCAACAGCTGAAAGGATATGTCTGGTTGGTTTTGGATTATAAAGGTTTGATTTTAATTTTTATCCCAAAAAAAGGGGCAGATTTGTTGCATTTTACACTATAAAAAGTCTCTTTAGGTTATGATTATATTTTTTGGTATCAATAAAAATCTTTTTCCTTTTTAGCTTCTCAAGAAATTCCCATTTTACAAAATAAACTCAAAAGACTCAAAAGTGAAAAATGGGTTTGTGCTTTTATGGTCTTCCAATTTGTTTCCAAACTTTCCATTATTATTATTATTATTTGTCAAAGGAAAATCAATAATCAACAAATAAGGAAATATAAGAAAGCCTATTGAAATTGGACTAAAAGATTTTATAACTAGAAATGCAAAAATAACCATCTCTTTTAATATTGTACAAAATAGGATTTTTTACAAAAGCTAGGGGTGTGTTTATTTATAAAAAAATATTTTCTGTTTTTATTTTCTAATTTTCAAGGAAAACAAAAAAACTTTTCATTTTTATAGAAAATTTGTAAAATTAGTTTATTTGCTGTTATATAAAAAAATTCTTGTTTTATATTTAGATAATATTTTAAGTTTAAAAGATAAATTTAGAATTAATGAAATGAAAACAAGTCATATATTATATAAAGAAAAATATAAAAAAAACATGCTAAAACTTATTTTCCAAAGTTTAATTATAATTTAGAAAATATAAAAAACTATTTTCTATTTCTAGTTTAGAAAAATAATCCAAGTAAAAACAAAATTTTATTTTCTGTTTTCATTTTGAAATTTTTTTTAAAAAAATGGAGAATTCTCTAAAAGTAAACACATTCTAAAAAAAATTTATAATAGCAATTATTGCTTGAGCATTACCTTCAAAAATTACATTGTGCAATTGATACTTTGTTATTTAAAAAAAATAATCAATTATTTATTTTTATAGAATGGATGGATAAATAATAAAATTATCTTTCATTTTTTTTCTGGCTTTTTCAAGCAAAATTCTCTCAATGAGAAATTTTTATTTTGCTACCATTATATTTTCAAAATACATCTTTTATTATTAATAGACATATCAATTTTTATCCGACTTAAAATCTAATAAAATCTAAAAATCATTTAAATTTAGTCTTTAAAAAAAGATTAAATTCAACAATGCCAAAAGGCAAATTAAACTTAAATTTGACCTCTTGGAACGGGCTCAAAGATTTGTAAATAGGGATGATGATTTCTCTGAAATTAGAACACTTCAGAAAGAGCTTGATGAGTTATTCCTTAGAAAGGAAATTATGTGAAGACAGCGCTCCAGAGCTATTTGGCTTGAGGAAGAAGATCGTAATACAAAATATTTCCACAATAAAGCATTCAAGAGGAGATGCAGAAAAAAAAAAATTGAAAGCTTAGAAGATGGGGAAGGTCTGCTAGTTATATGAGATAGAGAGATTTTGGAGGTGGTTATTCATTATTTTAAAGGCTTGTTTTCAAGCTCTAAACCCACTTTTGATAATTTAGTGATTGATGCTATTGGTATAGAGTTAAATGAAGTCCAAACCAAAATTCTAGAGGTGCCTTTTTTACTGCAGATGAGATTACCAATGCTTTAAAGCAGATGCATCCTTACAAAGCCCCTGGACCTGATGGTATGCCTGCTATTTTCTATCAAATCTTTTTTCGCATATTATTGGTAATAATGTTATTTCTGTGGTCCTTAATTTTTTAAATTTTGGTTCATTCCCTGATGGCATCAATCATACTTTTCAAAACTTTTATCCCTAAAGCTAAAAGTCTGGATTATATGAAGGATCTTCACCCAATATCCATGTGTAATGTCATCTACAAACTTATGTCTAAGGCATTAGCTAATAGACTTAGACTGATTCTCCCCAGTGTCATTCATGAAACCCAATCTGCTTTTATTCCTAATCGTCTAATTACAGATAATGGGTCATAGCCTTTGAACTCTTTCATTTTATGAATCATAATTTGAAGGGTAAAAAGGGAGCTTTTGATTTAAGAACTCTTGCTGGTGTATTTGCTTATACTTCCATGGGATAAGCCTAGCTTTTTCTATAAAGGGTAAAAAGAGATGTTCTTAAGGGAAGTATTTGCTGGTGTATAGGTAATGGGATGATGTTCACATCTGGAAAGACAATTGGCTGCCTAGATGTCCTTCAAAGAGGCCTCTAGTCCCCAGAATCCTCCCCTTAGATGCCACAGTTAGTTGTTTAATTGATGTTTATACAAATCAATGGAATCAAGAGCTCATACATTATGTGTTTCTCCCTTTTAAAGCTAATGATATCCTCAAAATTCTCCTCAATATCCGTCTGCCTCAAGGTACTCTGTTTTGGCGGTTGGAGAAGAATGGTAATTTTTCGGTCCGTTCTTACTATCATTTTGCAAGGATTTTAGCTTCTGAATCTGAATCTCAACCTGGTTCATCAAATATCAATAATTTATGTAGGCCTTCAATTTGGAGAAATGAAATTTCCCCTAAAGTGCGCCACTTCTGCTGGAAATTACTTAATGATTGTTTGTCAACTCTAGCAGCTCTCGAGAGGAGAGGAGTGTAATGTTCCACTCTTTGTCCAAGATATGGGTCGGATGTCGAATATCCTTTTCATGTTTTTAAGAATTGTCCATGGGTGAAAAGAATTTGGTTAAGTAATTTTAAAGATGAAATTCGATAAAATGGTTATAAACTCAAAAATTACATACTAATTAATTATCATAACAAAATTTCGAGCAAAATATCATTCGTCCAAATTCACACTAAGAGTGAGCAATCGAAACTCAAATCAAATTGAATATTTTAAAGAAATGACAACCGAATCAAACTAAAGTATTTTATAATTTATCTTGATTTTTGCTTGGTTTAATAACAAAAATTTTGTTAAAACCGATTTGAACCGAACGGAAAATCACATATTAATTCCTAATAATAATGAAAATCGAACCGGGTTGCCGTCCGTTTAGTTGGGTTTGCATTACCTCTAATTCACACATAAGCCCAAGAAAAACTCTTTTAATCTTATATATATATATATATATATATATATATATATATATATATATATATATATATATATATATATATTGTTTACAGTCTAATAAATAAATAATGAATCACAGTAAATGAAGTTGAAAGTTGTTGAAGCAGTGGTGATGATGTATCATGTTGCTTCTGTATTTTTTTCCAATTCCGTACTAGTTTTTGCTTGTTGGTTTGCTTCAGCTTTTATGTATACTAAATACTAATGCTACTCTCTCTCTCTCTCTCCCCAATCTTTTACTTGATTTTTGCTTTTTTCTCTATTTTTTTTCCCTGTTTCTTTTGCTTGTTCGTTTTTATTTTCTTTTCTATGAAGAGAAAGCTACAGAAGAAGTTGCTGCAGCTGGTGACTGTGTAATTGCCCCCACCATGTTTAATGCTATGCAGAGTTGGTCTACTGGTACCTGCAACCATAATAATAATAATAAAATGCATTTCCAATCACCACCCACTCTTTTTTATATGATGAAATAGATTTTCTGTGTCAGAAATTTTCATGGTCGGGTTTTGCTCGTATAATTGATGTTTGTTGATTTCTGATATATATTGCTTCACTGACAAAATATTATTAGTACTTTCACTTTAATGTATTTGGTGCTTCTTATCTTTGACTTCTCATATACCAATTCATTTGTACTTGCATGAAATTGTAAATTGCTTATTTTATTTTACCCAAAAAAAAAAGAAAAACGAAACATATATGAAATATATTTAATTTTCTCTGTATCCTTTTTGTATATTTTTTTATGTAATAATTTGTTTAAAAGTTATTTTCCTATATATAGTATCCTACTATATGTGTGAATCTTTTTTTTTTATATATTTCTTGGGTTAGAATTGGGAATCTTGAAGTTTGATTTGACGTTTCATAATTGAATTTTTACACAATTCAATTATGATGATTTGTTGTTTGGCTGGTATGAATATGTTCCTTTGTTATAATTACCATGGATGGCCCCAGTTAAAAGTTTGATTAAATAAAATTTATAACCATCTTGCTTATTAAGATAGTTTTGTAAGTTCACACATATTTTAGTCATAACTCATTAAATGGGTCAATTACTATAAAATATAATAGTTTAGGTTAAAATTGATAAAACTGAAAGAATGAAATATAATTAAACAAAAGGCTAAAAAGTTTTAGGATTTTTTTGCAAAAGTATTTGCACTAGTTTTCACATGTAGGCTCATATCACATGTGAATAGAGAGACTCTTCATTTTAAAAAATATATTTCTTATTTTAAGTGGTATCATCATTAACTAGGTGTGTTTGCAAAAGATTAATGAAATAATTCAAAATTCATTATTACTCATAATGATTCCATCCATTATTCATTAACTTTTAGAGCATATATATACATATATTAAGTCCTTTTTAGTGATACAGAAAGTAATCAAAAAAGTTTGCCTAAAACCCACTAACACAGTTGCAATAGATAGTGCTAAACCTTTTACTTCATCTAATCCAGAGTTTATTAACAGTAAATGTTAATTAATTATCTATATGATTAACCATATTGAAAGAAGAAAAAAATACCTTCAACTTTTTTTTTTTTTACAAATAATGCTATCATGAATTTTTTTTATTTAGATTCGATTTATATTTTAATTTATAAATTAAATTAATAACACATTGATATATAAAAATATATTATTGTTTGGATTCATAAATAAAATTGTAGACAAAATTTAAGCACATAAAATATCGGAATAAGACTTATGAATGAAAGGAAAACATTGACAATTTACAACCAAGACCGTGGTGGGCCTAGCGATATTAATTGTTTTGAAAATGGCATCATTGATTCATTGCGCTGCCTATCTTTATTCTTCCTCAATTTTTCATTAGTTATAACACAAGGAGATATTTTGTGTTCATGGATAATTGTAACGAGCAACTTTTTATTTTTTAATACTCTTTAATGTTCATTTATTAATTAATTAGTGATGAAAAAAATTTAAAAAAAAATTAAAATTTTTCTCTCCTCACGAACTTCACTAATTAAAAAATAAATATTGCAGAGTGTTGAAAAATAAAGAATATACTTAATATTTTTCTAATTGTGACTTTGCGGATAATTATGCAAAAAAATTTTACCAATAAAAAAAATCATTATTTTAAAAGATGTGAAATCATGTCAAAACAGTGATTTGTATAAATTGGGTAACATTAAAATTAAGAGAGAACTTTAAAAATATTTTTAATATTATATTTTATTTTCAAATAGACATTTAATATTTTTTTTAAATCGGATACAACGAATTTCTGTTATTTTTCAATTGAAGCATTCTGATTATATTTTGTGTGAACTTGAGATGAAAATGAAATTCTAGTATGGCCTTATATTGACCCCCACAAATGCTAATGCAGTAAAATGTATATGCCATATCAGAAAATCCCACTTTCTCCAACAGTGAAATCCATTTAATATAGATCAAACTAATAAATAATTTAAATTTTTATTGGTTTGGTATTACAAGAATTTCTCCCCCAAAAATTTGTCTCCTTTCCTAATTTATTGTCTCTTCTAACCTTTCTCCCCTAATTTTTCTATCTTGCAAAAATGAGTCTATGCCTCTATTGTTTTACCAATCTCGCCCACAAGTCAAACAAACTTCTCATGCATCCTTCTCCTGCTCATCTCCTCTCTTCCTCACAAATCAATCAAACGAGGAGATCAGCGTAGAATGACGAAACATACCTCTGCCTCTCTTCCCTCTTACTCCTAAGAAGGATGACGGTAGGACAAAGATCGGCATTTTAGTTAAACCAAGTGATGGATTTTTACTCCAAATTTTGGGAGACACATTAAAATTATATAAATAATTACGCTAAAAACAGAAAAAAAAAGAATTATAAATAATTTACAAATTAACAAATAAAACCATCCAATTTAGAATTATATTTTATATTTTTCAATACTTTGAAGTCATTCATGATAAAATCTGAATCAAAAATTTGGATAACTTTTTTCTTTAATATAAACTATTATGTTATATTATTACATGTAAGATAGTGTTTTTTGTTCTTTCTTTTAAAAATGTAGTTGATAAGTTTCAAATAGATTTAAAAGCTTAAAAGATTTAATTTATTAAAAACTCTAATCATACATATTTATAACTTAATGTAAATAAAAGTGAAGTAAATAATTTAATAAAAATTAAATAATTAAATATCACTTTAATATAGATATTTATCTACTTTTACTTTATAATAGGAGGATCAAATATTAAAAATATATAAAAAAAATATTTCTCATAATTTTAAATTTTAAAATTTTGGAAGGGCATAGCCTCTCTATGCCCCATATGAAACTCCTCCGCCCTGGTTGAACCCATAGCACATTGGATAGCTATATGGTTCGTTCTAAAACATGCACAAAGCTCAACGTCGTTAGTTCTCTGAATATCGACGCTGCCAGTTTGTTCTCAAACATGCTCTTGTTTTGGCTTTTAAGCTTAATGCTCCTTTTTATTTGTACTATGTTTGCTCCTATTGGTGTAAGAATTTTTAAGGTTGATATTTTCAATTGTTTTACATTGTGTTTGGATGGGGTTGAAGGGGTTTTAATAAAGTAAGGTAAAGTAAAGTAAGAAAGAGTAAAATGAAATATAATATTTGTTTTACATTGTGTTTGGATGGGATTGAAGGGGTTTTAATAAAGTAAGAAAGAATAAAATGAAATATAATATTTATTTTATCATGTGTGGAAAGAAGGTAGGATAATAAATGGTTTAAAATTTGATTCCATGATTTTGAAATGTAAGATTATATATAAAAATTATCAAAATTTTCTTTAAATATGTATAGATAATATGAAGAAAAATAATATAAAAATATAAAAATTTTAAAAATAAGAATAAAATTAAAAAGTAAAACACTTCAAATTGGGATGTTAAAATTTAATGAAGAAATAACACCTCAAATAATTCTAATTATTAACACCTCTACTCTCTTTCTAAACACTTACTCTTGTCTTCTATATTATCTTACCTTTTTCTTGTCTTATCTTGCATTACCCCCTTCTAGACAAAGTGTAACACTCCAAATTGGAGTGTTAAAAATTACGAAATGAGAGTTTTTAATACTTCAAATAACCTTATATTGCTTTATTAATATCTCTATCCTTTTTGCAAACACACATTTATGCCTTCTATTACCTTACCTTACCTTACACTACATTACCCCTTCCAAATAAAGGATCATAATTTATAGAGGTTTTAGCATATGCCCATAACTTATTTGATGAAAATACTAAGTAAAAATAGAGCTTTGGGCTGACATAGGAACAATTTATGATTATGGGTATTATCTATATCACTACAGAATTCGTTTTCTTTCACAATTTGAGCAATTGAAGGATTGAAATGGGTATATGGATTTTTCCCTTTTTTGTTTTCCTTCATAATTCATTTTCCCTTTTTTCTGCATTTTTTTTGTTTTACTTCAAGTTTGATATTATTGAACCAATTTTACTTCTTTTTTTTTTTTTTCTCTAGCTGTTTTAATTTAATTGGAATTGTTAAGAATTGCTATTGTTTGAATCTTTAATTACTTGGAAGTTTAGCATAAATTGATCATGTTCCATTAATTGCGTGTGGTTATCTCATAATAAAAGTTTTCCAACATAATTTCCAACTTCCACTACTTTGTTTTTCTCCATTTTTCTATTACTTTTAATCGAATCAAAATTAGTTTATGTTTATTGTGATTCGCATTCACCTATTTATCCATAAAACAATTCAAATGTATCCTTCATTGTGATTCATGACTTAGCGAAAATTTTTTCATCTTTTCATATTCATGTTAATTTTGAACCCCTTAGATTTCAAGATGGATTTAATAAAATATATATGATCTATCACACTCCATAATGATTTAAACGTTTTTTTAAAATAAGTTTACCTTAGTCCTTATTATTTTTTCATATATATTAATAATATGGAATTCTATGTCCAATTAACACTATTAAAGCAGTGACCTAATTTGGGTAACACATGGATTCCTTCTATTTTTTCTGAAGGAATCCTTTTTGTTTTATTGCTCTCTCTATCTTTTTTAATTGTAAAAACGTGTAATAAATTTCTATTTTTAATTGGATTTAAAATTTATTTTCAATGTTAAGATTAGGTCGAATAATAATTAGCATTATCCAAATATTAGTGGGTGGCTTCAGTTTATTGCAGCCGTCAACTTACCAAATATTACTTATAAACTATCAATGTGAAGATTAACTATGCATCCAAATTTATTTCAAATTCATTATGTCGGACCACTATTTTTCAAATAATATATATATATATATGTAAATAAGCGTAATATTTTTGTATGGTGATTATTATTATTATTATTATTATTATTATTATTATTATTATTATTATTATTATTATTATTATTATTATTATTATTATTTTAAATTTTGAGATCTTCAGAATTATTTCATTGGATATATTGTTATATTTATCATTAATTCAATTACAATTGCAGAATAAATGGCCTTGCAATCTGCAGCTTAATTAAATGGATTGCAATCAACATTTGCTCTATAGTCAATATAGCTATAATTCTGCATATTATGATGAATTATGTAAGAAAATAAATATAGTTCCATTCTTTATTTAATATTATTTAAATAAAATATTTTATTTATTATATTAATTTCTTTTTTTTTTTGAAAGTGATGTTAAATTCTTTCTTTAATTTAATAAAATATAAAACCCGGAACCAAGACTTTTGAAGAAGGAATTCTTATTCTATCCAACCTTATATATAAGCTATAAGAAATTAAAATTATTGGTCTAAATACTCAATCTCATAAATAATAATAACTAATTAGGGTCTGTAATTCAGAAATTAATTAGAAACAAAAAATTGCTGATTAATTAACCCACCCATAAGTAAGCTGATATTTTGCCGGCCTTTTAACAAGAACCCAAAGTTTTGCGTAAGATCCAAACATTCCCATTACACTTTTTTTTTTTTGAAAAAGTATTTAAAATATATTTTTTAATTTCCATTCTTTTTCAATATTTTCATTTCCCTAATCCAACGATTCAAAACCCACTTTAACCTACCATCTCATGATCTCAACCATTACAACGTTATTGTTTCATCACATTTTTAATGTTATATGGCTTATTGTCATCTCTCTTCAATTATTCTTAATTCGATGAATCTTAAGTTTCTCTTTCACTTTCAATAACTCCCTCTCCCACCTTTCCCCTCTCATCACACCACCATTTTTCTGTCTAATCTCTCCATTGTTGTCCTTTCTTGGTAATGGTAATTCAAGATTCACAGCTACTATATACAAACGAAAGATTTTCCTTTATCATATTGCGCTTCATATAGTTGATTTTCTTGGCCGCCAAACAGGAGCAAATGTTGATACCTTCATGGCTAGAATCACTATTATCAACTTCGTTCTTCACCATTTGCCCTAGGCATCAAGATTCACCACGCAGTGAATGTAATATGTACTGTCTTGGTTGCAAGAACGACGCATTCTGCTTCTATTGCCGATCATTAAGACACAAAGATCATCTTGTTATTCAAGTACGCAATAAATTCAATTTATATATTCGATGTTGTACTTTAATTTGTATTGTTGATTTTAATATTATGTATATATGAAAACATTAATTCTCCTTTAACAAATAATGATCAAGATTGGGTGAAAATGGGATACAGATAAGAAGATCATCGTATCATGATGTTGTTAGAGTTGCAGAAATTCAGAATGTTTTGGACACAAGTGGAGTTCAGACTTACGTTATAAACAGTGCAAGAGTTATTTTTCTAAATGAAAGACCACAACCTAAGACTAGTTCAAGTAAAGGTGTCTGTCATTTATGCGAAATCTGTGGAAGAAGTCTTTTGGACACTTTTCGTTTCTGTTCCCTTGGATGTAAGGTCAGTTCTTTCTTTCTATTTCTTTTTCTTCCCCCTTCCCTCAAAATTCTTACCTAAATCACGTCCATATTTATCAACCAAGCCAAAAATTAGCTACATTGTTCTTTTAACCAGTTATTGGCTCAATCAGAAATTTTTCTTTTATTTACTATCTATTTCTATCATTTTTTTAAAAATTTATTTATATAGGATATGATTTATCGCTCTCAAAAATCCAATTTCAAAATGAATTATCGCTTGAAATATTCACTATCACAATATGTAGATTTCAAGTGTTTATAAGAGAATTGCTGTCGATTTTTTTTTTGTATAAACCTATTGCATTGCAATAGTTATCAAGAGTAGGTTAGTGGAAAATGCAATTTAATTAAAATATTAATTTGATGTAAACATGTAGGAGGTATTCATTTTCTTGTTCTTGGTTGGAGGAGATATGAAGCTAAAGTAATCTTGGAATTTAATTCAGCTTGTAGGAATAAAGAAAAATGGGGATGGAAACTTTAACTTAAGCACAAAGAAGGAAGAAATAGAGGATTCAAGAAGGGGAAGAATTATGGGAAGAAGATTATCATCCAAGGAAGAAGAAGACGAAGAAGAAGAATTGCGTGTAAGAAGGCAACAAGATATGTATAAAAACAATCCTCAACCTTCTCATAATAATTCCAATTCAAGAAGAAGAAAAGGCATTCCTCATAGGGCACCTTTTGGGTTCTAATTTTTTTTTTTTTAAATTCAATTAATATTACATAAATTCATGATTAAGCTTCCCTAATTAATTAATCACTTTGTATATATACATATGTGTAGATCCAGCTCATTCCTCACAAGCCACCACATGGGATCCTTTAGGGAGAGGAGAGGGTTAATGTGATGAACAAGATTAATTTAAGTAATTAAACAAAAGAAAAGAAATATTTATATATGTGTATATATATTATACTTTTTAAGAATAATAATGATAGCATTGGTGTTTTGGACATGCGAAGTTGGAAATGTTATCTACACACGTGAACGGTTTTATATAAAGAAACTAACAGCTCAGCCATTTTGTATTATTATTTTCTTAGATGCTTTAGGTTCATGAAATGTGCAAATTCTTTATATATATTTATGAGATTATGATGGTGAACTTAATTATAAAAAAAAATGGAAATTATGATGGGTCAATCTGGCAGAAAATGATGGGTCTTTGTTTTTGTATAGCCTTGTTGTATATTATCCGCCTATGGATTAATTATGTAATCAACACCTAATTATATACTCCCATCATTTCATTTCGCTTAAAAAAATAAATTTTATTTCACTCTAAATCTCGATATTTTTAGTTTACTAATAGAAAATAGATTATTTCTTTTCAATTTTACCAATGAATTTTATTGAAATAATTATAATTTATTACTTTTAGTCTATCTTAAAAATGGATAATAAAATCATATTATATCTATAATTGCATCTATTAAATAACATTTTAAAATTTTTTTGTACTACTTTAAGCGATACTTTGAATGAAAAGGAGGGAGTATTAATCAAAATAGACAAATGATGGTAAAAAAAAAATGACAATTCTTACAACTTAATTTTTGTTTTTTTGCGTTGTATTAATTAAAAAAAAAAACAAGTGACAGTAAAGGAAAGATGACATTAATTATAAATTAATTAATTTTTTTTTATCTATATTTCTCCTTTTTTTTATGAAAGCATATTTCTCCTTTATTTTTATAATTTTGGTCTAAATATTACTTCAGAGAATTCTCATGATTAGGTCAATTTGCACATTAAACTTTTTGTGATGATGAATAACTTTTCAATCTAATCAATAATATGGGTCGGATTTATTCAGATACTCGACCTTTTTTTGTCGTTTGAAAACTTCAGATATCTAATCATAATAGAATGAATTAATTACTAAATAAACAGATAATTTGATTATTGATATTAATATTCCAAAATCTTAATAGAATGAATTAATTAGTAAATAAACAGATAATTTATTCCAAAATCTCCACCATTTGGAATCTTAATAGAATGATTATTGATAGAGTTTAAATTTAGGTGTACGAATATCCGGTATTCAATACCCACTATGTTAAACAGGTAATAAATATTAGGTTCCTAAATTCTGATTTTTATTTAATTTTGCATTGATTTGTTAAGATTTTTATTTTATTGTATATTGTATATATTTATTTGATTTATAGCCGTACCCCAAGTATTATCATCCCTGTATGCAACTTCTAGTTAATTTGCATTTAATTAGTTTACCACATTTCATTTTTTTTCAAATACTTATTTTCTTTAATTCACTTTGATTATAGATTATAGATGTCAGTTCACAATTCACAGTAATTCGTGATAGGCAAATTTTAAGAGATAAGAAGAGTATTTTTAGGATAAAATGAGGCAAATTAATTGCAAATTAAACATTACACATTAATTATATTTAAAAAGTGATTTTTAGATAAAATTATGGTTGAGAGTCTATTTGTTTCAGCAGCAGCATTTGTTGTAAGGAGCTAATAGTAGTAGTCAGTTGTCAGTGAATTATCGAAGACTACCATCAATAACTAGCTATGATAGTCATCGATTCATAATTTATTTTAAAATATTTGATAATTTAATTATTAAAATTTAATTATAATTTATAAAAAAGTTATTAATAATTATATTATATTAATGAATATATAACATATATAGTATAAAAAATAATTAACTGAATATAAAATTATAATACAAAAATATAATATTGAGCCGATAAAAATTATTATAAATCGACATAAGTATAACTAAATAAATATTATTTTTTATATTAATTATCTAAAATGTAATTTTTTTTATGTAAAAAGCTAAAAATTTAAGTTTTCCATAAAAAATAATTTTTAGTACAAAATTTAAAAGTTGACTTAAGAAATTTTTAACTCCTAACATTTATTTTTATTTTACTGAACACCTAATTCAACTTTTGATTTGTTGGACTAGAATTGACTAAACACCTAATTCAGCTTGTTAGACCTCCATAAACTATTAACAAAAACTGAATCATCACTGAATTCGGGAAATTTGATATTAATTGTATTAGAGAAGAGGATTTTTTTTTAAAAAAATGACACCTCTTTCTCTTTGAATGAAAAATTTCTGAAAGTGATATGCAGTGTTCTGTGAGGGTCGAGTACGATCCAATAGAAAAAGCAAACCATAACGTGGTTGGGCTTAGAATTAGAACCTCTAACTGGATCTATTCAGCCAAGTCTCAAGCTCATATGTTTTGAATGGCCTTTTATTAATTAATATAGCATTTCACAATTTTTGAATTGTTTTATTTTAAAATTTTCAGAAATTAAAATTATAGACTCATAGTTTTCATTTAAAAATTATATTTCTCACTGATCAGATAAGTATTCTAATAGTTTATAAGAAAATTGGGGGAATAATGTTTTGAGAGAAGTCTAATTAAAATTTAGAGATTGCGTTTAAACTACATAATAATTATCAATTACTGAAAGTAATTAGATCCCAAAAAGGGCTCTACTGCAAATATAATCTCAAGTCATTTAAATATATATACAATAGATAAACGAATTATTATAATATTTTTAAAACTAATTATTGCAATTTGGTTGTGGAAATACTGAAAATCAGAATTCAATCTTAATTTTAGATTTTGGGATTTGTTAATAATTTTATGTTAGCATTGCATAATTGATTCTTTAAGTGAGGGATCATCCAAAATCTTGAGTTCCAAATTTATATAAATAAATTACTTTTTAGACTGCAATTTCCATGGCAAGCTCAAGCTGTCTTCTATTATTCTGTAGGCATTCTCTAATGCATGTACTTGATGACTGAATGAGATCGTTCTTAAAATATGTCCCTCATAAATAAATAAATAAACACAAGATAACAAAAGTTCACAAAATTATAAAAAAAAAAAAAATTGAAATGGGAAAGCCACATCAGTATAATAAAAAAATTTGAATGTTGTATCTTTATATAATTTATATGATATAATATAATATTATATTATTACTCTTTCTATTTAATAAAAAATACTATTATTTGTATAAAAAAATTTAGTTAGTATGATTAAAATAATACATTTTTAAATATATTCATATATTAATTATAAGTATATTAAAAAATAAAAAATGATATTTCATATTTATTGGTAATAAGCACATTAAAGAAAAATATAATAGCAAATTAATAAATTATCTATATTGTCATGGATCAAATAAAAGAAAAAAGTAAACCAATTTTTATAGGATGGAGGAATTGTATTTGAATAAAATTTTAAAATTAAAGTATTAATTTTGATAATGACCCGACATTGAATTGCTGATATTTTTATAAAAGAAACTCTTCCCACAAAATAATATTCAAATGTGAATCACACCATATGAAGGAGATTTAAATATGTATTTTTTTTTCAATAACTTTCTTTTTTTTTCAGGTATTCTCCTATGTAATTGTCAAATAAAATTTTACAATTTTAATTATTTCTTGATGGCCGATTTTTTGCGCATAATACCAAAATCTACGATTGAATAGCACTGAAACCATAGCTACGGACAAAAGATTATTGCTCTCTTTGAGGGACCAATCCAACAGAAATAGGTTGGCATAAATTAGTTGCTCTAAATAGATCAAATTCTATATTCACTGTCGGCGAGGAGAGGGTTGAAGGGGCCATCAGCACGGTTAGGATCGCAATTGGAGGTCTCATTGGCGAAATTACACCACTTGCAAGTCTCGTAGACGGAGTCAGCTTCGAGTGCCAAACGCTACTCAAGGCAGATAGTATCGCCGATGGCGTGATCGAACAAAGTCTCTATGAGTTGCTTGCGGTCTTCGATTTTGTCCCTGTTGCGTTTGATAGAATTCAATCTAAGGGACGTCGTTTTGAAGCAGGATTACAATGAGAAGTTTACTGTTAAAAAAAGCGTTATAATGGAAAAGTCACTATTAAAAGAACAACATCCAACCCAAAGAATGTAATGTATTGATTGGTTTTTTCAACATGGATAGAGGTAATATAATAATTTTGAGATAAACTCAAAAATAGTGGCATACAAGTATTTTTCAAAAAATACTCCAAAATATTTTTCTCACTATTTTTGTTACTCCCTAATTTTTAGAAATATTCCAAAAGTTTTAACTTTTTCTTAAATTCTCTCAAAAAAATTGAAATTATTGTAAATCAAATGAAAGGAGATATATCTATTTATAGGCAAAATATTCACTGTGAACACAAATCAAAAAAGTCAAAAATATTCACTGAAATCATTCAATTCAAAATTGAATTGTTGCAACTTTTGACTTTTTTTTAATATATGGTGGGACCCACACCCAACAAATCTTCCCCTCACGACAATGTGGGAACTCCACCATTCCAGCAGCTAATCGACAGTATTCAAAATACGATCTTGGTAGAATCTTCATTAACATGTCTGATCTATTTTCTTCTATATGGATTTTCTCAAGCTGTAGTAGCTTATTCCCTATCACATCTCTGATCCAGTGATATCTCACATCAATATGTTTTAATCTTGAGTGAAAAGAGACATTCTTTCTAAGATGAATAACACTCTGACTATCACAAAATAATTGATATTTGTCTTGCTGTAACTCAAGTTCTTTCAAAAACTTTTTCATCCACAGCAACTCTTTACATGTTTCTGTTGCTGTAATAAACTTTGCTTCAATTATAGATAGTCCAACGCACTTCTATAACTTCGATTGTCATGATACAGCTCCCCCTGCAAAATTGATCAAGTAACCTGACGTTGACTTTCTCGAGTCAACATCGTCAGCTATATCCGCATCTGTGTATCCAACCAACACAGGTTCGGTATTTCCAAAACATAAATATATTTTTGAAGTACCTCAAATATACCTGAAAATCCACTTTACTGCAGTCCAACGTTCCTTTCCAGGATTTGAAAGGAATCTACTCACTACTCCAACTGCATGAGCGATATCAGGTCGTGTGCACACCATGACATAAATCAAAGTTCCAACTGCTGAAGCAGATGAAATCTTGTCCATCTCATCCTTCTCTTCATATGTAGAAGGGCTCTGTTTGGAACTCAGCTTAAAATGATTAGCAAGAAGATAACTAACCATTTTAGCTTGGTCCATTTGAAATCTCTGAAATACTTTCTCAATGTACATCTCATGTGACAGTCATAATTTCTTAGCATCTCTATCTCTGATAATCTTCATGCCAAGAATCTGTTTTGCTGGCCTCAAGTCTTTCATAGCAAAAGACTTGCTCAACTGTTTTTTCAAGTTGTTAATTCTGTAAACATTTCGGCCAACAATCAACATGTCATCCACATAGAGCAGAATAATGATGAAATCTTCATCAGATAATTTCTGTACAAAAACACAATGGTCTGAAGTAGTCTTATGGTATCATTGCTCTCCCATAACAAACTCAAATTTCTTGTACCATTGTCTAGGTGCATGCTTCAAGCCGTAGAAGCTTTTCTTTAATTTGCAAATATATTCCACTTTTCCCTTATGTTCAAAACCCTTTGGTTGCTCCATGTATATCTCATCTTCCTCCAGGTTAAGACTTACTGTTAATCCCAGTACTGTAAGGATGAATATCATTTTCACAACTGGTGAGAAAATTTCATCAAAATCAATTCATTTTCTTTGACTGAATCCTTTGACGACTAATCTGGCTTTGAATCTTGGATGAGAACTGTTCTCTTCATGCTTGATTCTGAACACCCATTTATTTTTCAAAACTCTCTTGCCTTTTGGCAGCTTCACCAGTTCAAAATTTTTGTTCTCATGCAAGGATTTCATCTTATCTTGTATGACTTCAATCCATTTCTGTCTGTGCTTATCAGTCATTGCTTCTTCAAAGCTTTATAGTTCTCCTCTATCAGTGAGTGATACATACTCAATTTCTGGATATCTCGTAGAAGGCTTTCTTGTTCTATTGCTCCTTCTCACAGGAATTGGGGAGTGCACAGGTGATAGTTAATGATGAATATCATCTTCAACATCATCTTTTGGATTGTCGATGGGAGCATTATTTTTTTCAGGCAGATCAACATGATCTTCATCCCCAACTTGTATTGGCACCGGTATTGGAGGAATCAATTCTAAATCTGTTAAGTCACCATTGAAATCAGGAACACCTTTCTTTGTCCTGACAAATGGTCTTTTTCTCAACGAAAACAACATCACGACTTCTAACAAGTTTCTTCTCCACTAGATCATAAAATCTGTAGTCAAACTGATCTTTTCCATAGCCAATAAAAACACACTGTCATATTTTGACATCGAGTTTGGACCTCTCATCTTTTGGAATATGCACAAAGGTTTTGCAACCAAATACCCGCAGATGATCATGGGAAACATCTTTTCCTAACCACGCTTTCTTTGGAACATCTAGTTTTAGAGGGATACAAGGTGAAAGATTTAACACGTACACAGTCATGAGAAAAGCTTCACCCCAAAATGTTTTAGGTAACTTTGCATGTGAGAGCAAATATTTGACTCTCTCCATCAAAGTTCTATTTATTCTCTCAGCCAGGTCATTCAACTGCGGTGTTTTTGAAGGCATTGTCAGATCCCAAATACCTTGTTCTTTGCAGTAGGCATCAAACAGTCCAATGTATTCTCCACTGTTGTCTGTCCGGATGCTTTTCAACTTCTTCTCAGTCTGTCTCTCAACTGAGGCATGAAATTTTTTTAAAAACATTTAGCACTTGATCTTTTGTCTTTAAAGTATACACTCATGTCTTCCTCGAATGGTCATCAATGAAAGTCACAAAGTACTGAGCACCATCTAGTGACTTTGGCATTGACCCACATAAATCTGAATGGACCAGATCTAACATATTCTTCATTCTGGGAGGAGAGGAACTCTTGAAAGCAACTCTGTTTTTCTTTCCTGCTAAACAGTTAGCATATTTCTCTAAATGCACTTCATCCATTCCGGGTAACATCTTTCTTCTAAAAAAAGTAGTCATCTCTTTCTCACTCATGTGGCCGAGTCGTCTGTGTCATAATTCAGTAGCACTATCCTTCTCCACAGCACTCACAGTGTCGTTGGAGAGCTTCGCATGCATCACATACAAGGTAACATGTCTTGTGCCTCTAGCCACCACTAAAGAACCTTTAGTAAGCTTTCATTGGTTATTTGAGAATGTACTACAAAAACCTTCATCATCGAGTTTTCCTATAGAGACCAGATTCAGACGAATATCTGGAATATATCTGACATCTCTCAGGACTAATCTGGCACCATTCACAGTCTCCAGACAAACATCTCTTCTGCCAACAACTTTTGACAAATTATTATTTTCCACATTCACAATGCCAAAAACTCCAGCTATATAAAATGAGAATAATTTCTTCTGAGACGTGACATGAATGGTAGTGTCACTATCAATTACCCAACTAGTCTCGTGGGATATGAAATTAATAGTATCGTCACAAATGATATTGAATTCATTCATGGTATTTATTATGTCATCATCACTGTTGTCATCTCGTTTTACTTCCTAACCTTTCTGGTCTTTTTTGAACTTTCAGCAATATTTCTTGATATGACATTTTTTTTGCAGTAATGACATTTAATATTACCATATTTGTTTGATTTGCCTCTGCTCTTTTCTCTAGACATTTGTTGTCTAGACTGGCTCCTTCCTCTGTAGTCAGTAACCAAAACATCTTATTGTGATGAAGAAGATGAGTTTTGTGATCTCCTTCTCATTTCTTCATTCAGGATACTGCTTTTTACAGACTCCATATTGACTATACCGTTAGGTACAGTGTTGGTTATTGAAATCTTTAAAATCTCTCATGACTCTGGCAGAGAGCCCAATACTAACAGACCAAATACTTCATCATTCAGCTTTATGCTCATTCTGGATAGCAAATCCATGATCTCTTGCATCTCATTCAAATGATCTGCTATGGAAGTTTCTTCCTTGTATTTCGATTGCGTCAACTTTGTCAAATAAAACAATTTATTATTACCTGTTTTTGACACGTAAAGCTATTCATACTTGTTCCATAGTGTCCGAGCATAAGTCTCATCGCAGATGTGGTTGTACATGTTGTCTTCGACAAATTGTCGGATGTAACCGCACACTTGCTCGTACTCAAACTTCCACTTCTCATCTGTCTTGCCTTCAGGTTTAGTTGTAGTAAACACCGGCAGATACATTTTCATCACAAATAGGAGATTTTCATTTTATTTCTCCATATATGGTAATTTGTGTCATTTAAGCTGATAATCTTGGTGACTTTTGTCTCCATTTTAAAAAAAATGAGACTTCTTCATCTAATAGTAAACTGATAAAATTTTTTCTGATATGTAAGTTCAGTCAATACTACAATCACATAGCATACTAAAAATTTTATAAGATTGACAGACTGACTCTGATACCACTTGTTGGGCACAACGGGTAAAATAACACAAATAAATATGAAATAAAATAATCAGCAAAAAATAATACTGATAATTTAACGTGGTTCACCCTTTAATTTGAATTACGTCCACGGACAACATTTCAAATATTTTTCTCCCACTAATAAAAATTAATGGGTACAAGGAGAGAGCATTCCCTAAACATAGGCTATAGGTAATACAATAATTTTGAGATAAATCCAATAATAGTGGCGCACAAGTATTTCCCAAAAAACACTCCAAAATATTTTTCTCATTATTTTTGTTACTCCCTAATTTTTGGAAATATTCTAAAAGTTTAACTTTTTCTCAAATTCTCTCAAATGAATTGAAATTATTGTAATTCAAATAAAATGAGATATATCTATTTATAGGCAAAATATTCAGTGTGAACACAAATTTGGAGGAATTCAATTTAAAATTGAATTGCAGTAATTTTTGACTTTTTTTAATATGTGGTGGGAGCCACATGTGGAGGGACTCGCACTAAATTTTTCGAAAAACTTGGCTGCTTACCAACAAAATTCACATTATACCTCTTACTCTTTAACCCAAAAAAATACAATAAATAATCGGCACAAAATTATAAGATTGTAAGAGTAAGTTTTAACAATCATTTCTTTAAGAAATATATATTTTTTAAAATTAAGTTTGTTGCCGGCCAGCCAAAATAAATAAATAAAAAACAACAGTAACTATTATTTTACCGTAGTATTGGGCTATCAATTGACTGTTCGCAAAATACAGACTATGTTTACAGATTGGGAAGAAATTTATTATCTAGCAAAAAAAAAAGCAACAGAAAAAATTTTCATTATTAAATGAAAATTTTCATTATATGACACAATCTGGCTTAGTGCGAGAAAATAAAAATTAAATATCTCCTTTACTAAAATTCAAACTGTGATTAAAATCTAGTCAATTCCACCTTACTGGTAACAATAACCAGAATTAATAAAAAGCTTTACCTATAATTAGTGATGACTCGAACAAGACATTATAATTTTCAAAGAATAAATAGTTTGATTGTATTTTTCAGCTTTTTGAATAAAATATGGCTCTGATATAAATTTTTGATTTTACTTTATCAAATAAGTCTAAACAAACAATTAATAGAATAAGGAATACTGAAATTTTATATATATATATATATATATATATATAAAAGACAACATATAATCTGCAAACTTCTTAAATTAATTATGGAAATGTTAAGTTAAACACTGTCCATCACTTAAATTAATTATGGAAATTTTACATTCTCTCTTATTTTTAAAATTTTCCTTCTCATCTTGAACCAATATTTATCAAATTTGATTATAAGTTTCAAAGTGACTATCTCTAATATGGCTCTTTGAAACAATATTCTTCTATTTTAATATATACTTCTTATTATAAAAATAATAAAATTTTTATTATGTAAATAGATATAATTTAAATTCGGAAATTGTCAACGTTCTATAATTTCAAAAAATGCGAGTAGATGTAGCTACCTTCTCTATTTTATCATATTTTTTTAAAAAAAAAAAAATTGTCTATCTTTCCAATAACAAGTACCCACTACTTTTTCTCAAGTAGATCTCATAATATTAAAAATAAACTATGTTTCATTCAAGAATTTTAAAAAATAATAAAAAAAAAAAGATAATAGAAAGAAAATATTTATATAGCAGTTCTCTATTTCAAAAAAAAAATAAGCTAGCATTTTTCACTTAAAACATGAACAATAAAACTCAAGAAATTTATACAGTTTCAATTATCATTTTAAAATAATAAATCAAAAAATCTCCCATTATATTTGGGTCAATTCTTTTGTTAATTATCTTCGTGTAATCTACGAAAAATTTATAAGCAACTGTTGCTAATTACTAGCTACTAAAATTTTATATGGGATTGAATTATGTGTTTAATTTTGTTCACGAATTTAACTATGGAATCAATTACTTATTATCAAGCAAATAATTCAAATCCTATGTATATTTAATATGCGAATTTATTTGCATATCATAAATATTGGTATCTTTTTCGTATCAGTTAGTAATTTTTTTTTTATGCTATCATTTTTATTATATTTTTTTTATTTTTTGAGTGATACGTATTCTCTATTTTTTACTAATTTAAATATCATAATATTAAAAATAGATTACATATCATCCACAAAATTGAGAAGATAATTAAAAAAATTATTTAACATTTGTCAATTAATTACTAATTCGATACATAAATAAAATTTTGAATTAACTCAAAGGAAGACTTATCCATCACTAAGTAGTTAACTGTAGATCTGTATAATAGTTAAAGAAACAAAAAAGAAGAAAACAACCAGATACTTCTGCCTCTTACTACTCTTTGGTCTTAGTGCAAAGAATAAAGATACATACAAAGGCCACCGTCTCCCTTCTGGTTCACTTAACTTGGAAAATGATATTTAATAGTTCCGTTTTGTATAAATCTTACAAATCACAAGAATTATGAAACAATTATGTTTAACCCAATTGCCCTTCAATTCAACCCTAAATTTAAAAAATACCCACATAAGATCTTAGGTGATGCTCTGCTATAGGACAGCACAATGGCAAACCAAGAAAAAAAATAAATAAATGTCATGTGCAGTTGAATTGCTAAAAGGGAATTCTATGCCCCAAGGGAATCCTCGAATGCCAATTATAATGGTGTGAGACTTGAAGGGTATCCTATGCCACAAGTATAAATACAGACAATCAAAGGAAGAGGGTATGATATGACAGGTTTAGATAAAGGAGAGACACTCTATATATTATATGCTTTCATGGGATGCTTAATATTATTATTGGCAGATTTATCTTTTTTATTTTTTTTATTTGTTACTATAGATTTTGTATATGCTACTCTTCCTAAGACATAAGCACATGGCTTCAATATCATAAACAAATTATTTATAAACATCTTGATTTTTTTTTTCTGAATTTAGGATTCTTTTAACATCATTGTCCTTCTCATATAGTTGGTGAACAAATTCAAAATAAAGAAATTAATGCTCTCTTATTTTACTACAATAAAGGATAATTGCATTCATTAATCTATATAATCATAAACAATATCTTTATTCATGCATCAAATTAATCATTTATTTTCATAGAAAAAATAATTTTTTATAACCAATTTAATATTTATAAAATCATTAGTTTACTCCATATATAAATATATTAACTTAAGTAGGTAAAAAAAATTTCAAACTTTTAATGGGCATTTTAAATTCTTAACCAATCATATTCCAACACGTTCTATAGCTAAATGCCCTTCATCTAGCACATGTACGGCCTTTCATTCTCAAGGCTACGTAGCCTATACGTATCACCTTTGAATGCTAATTTGCAGCCCCTCATTGTGAGCTTATCTTCTAAATTGTAAAATCAAATTATGCCTCACTCTATGTTTTCTTTTCTTCTCACGAATTAACAATTTAGTAGCTTAATTTATCCTGCTTTCTTTTTTTTTAAATTATTATTATGACATTGACTTTTATGTACTTTATTTATAGTTTATTATAATTATTATATAAGTTCTCATTTAATCATGCAAAGATAAATTTTTACAAAATACTTTAGTCCTATTAATATAGAAAATTTTCACTTATAAACTGAATCAATAATTTATTGTCATATTAAAAAATAATTTTTATAATCAATTTACATTTATAAATTAAAAAATTTATTTTATTATAATTATTAATTTGATATATAAATAGATATATAAATTTTATATAGGTAAGAAATTTTCGTTAAAAACAAAATAGCAGAAGCATGTATTTACTGAAGTAACTTCACTGTCGTGCTCATGTTTTTCAGAACCTAAGATACTTCACACTTGAAAGAGAGTTATAATAATAATAATAATAATAATAATAATAATAATAATAATAATAATAATAATAATAATAATAATAATAATAATAAGGTCACAAGGTGCAAATTTTCATAATTAAGATAAGAAAGAAAGAAAAATTGTCAAAACTCTCTCTCTCTTTCACCAAACTTCTCTTTCCAATACAAGTTTCCATACCTATTCCTATTTCCATGTCTAAAGATGATCATCAGAAAATTAATCTACAAAAACTTGAAGAATTTGCATCACAGCAAAATCTTAAACAAGAAGAAGATGGTGAGGAGGAAAAGAATGAAGACGAAAGAAAATCAGAGCTACCAAATGATCAAGAAGAGTGCAAAACACCAACTTCTGCAGATCACAGCATACCAACTATTAGAAGCTGCCCACCTCCACCAACAAAGAAAGTGCAAAAATTATTATTGCAAAAGAGAAAATTGCCTCAGTTTGATCAATTCTTCGAAGATACCAACAGAGATGAGGTTGAGTCTTTCTTTAGATCAAGCTTTGAAACAGGTAGAGTTGATCAATCCAATAGACCTACCAAGAGGAGATGTAGAAATTATTGAAAAATTTTAATTTATTTGGTATAGATATATTTCCCATATGTGTAATATTAACACGCAGTCTTATTTATTTTCTTTTTTAGAATTTTACTTCTTTTTAATTTTTGTATGAACTATCATATATTTAGTCTTTAATTAATCAACAATTTTTATTTATAACATATGATTGGATTAACTGTTTTTCAGTGTTCATCTCTGTGATGATCATCCTTGAATTGAAAGGACTTTCATTTTCTTTTTCTGCAATTCATATATACAGAAGTATTAAATTAATTCCTTTCTGTTAATTTCTTGCCTCTTCCTATATTTATATGAACATAATTTCAATGTTGTTTAAGGAAGAGATAATAGCTTCTTGAAGCATTAAAGAATTAGTGATAAACCGGTCAACGGAAGAAGAAATTTGTTTGTACTTATCAATTAATTAATAGTAAATCTTTTTATCAATCATTTATGAACTATTTCTGATCAGTGTATGTTTTTCGTAGATTTTTTAAAAGATTCAGAATTGAAATATTTCTCTGTTGATCTTTCCAAGCTGGTTGCTATTATATCTTTGTGTTGTTTGTATTGGTTTTTTGGCAAAGCTTAAAAGACCCACCAGGCAATAGCTATATATCGCAGGTAGATTAATGGGGCCAAGAAGTATTAGGAATTTAGGATTTATTCATTATCCTCGTCTTCTATTTCTACTTTAATTTTCTCATTTTATCAAATATTTTACATTTCATGTTTTTTTCATTATTTTTCTTTTTAATTGTAGTTCTACAAGCTCATTAAAACATATACATGAGTTATGTAATTAAATGAAAACAAATATAGCTTTTATGTGTTTTGTTTGGGTCTCAAAATCGTAAAATAGTTTTTTCTTACTATATATAACAGTTTGTAATTTGATTAATTTATAAATTCATTTATGAATCTGGTTTAGATATATATATAAAAAAAAAAAAAAAGTTGAGAATCTTACAAGACAATTTTTTTCAAGAAATATATACCTTACAGAATTTCTTATATAAATTTAAAGTAATTTTTATTCCACAAACATACAAAATAATGAATTGTTAATGAATAATAAATGTATAAATTTGATCTGAACAAGTAATTTTCCTTACTATCTCACATCGACTTTTTATAATAGTTTGAGCAATCCTCTTGTTTTGAGTTTATTTATGATGAATTAGATCATAGGCTCATTTCCCCACATATCAAATCTACTAGTTTTAAGATGTTTGGTCATCCCCAAATGTTATCTCTTACAACCTTCACGCAAAGATTTTAGCCTATTTTTCAGCACATGAAATTCGTACTTTTCTGCATTCATGAGTATAATCTAATAAAATGTGCATATTCACATGAGTATAGGTCTTAAATTCGACTCTCCCTTCCCTGTAACTCAAAAAAAAAAAAAAAGTTCATACCTTTCTTAGTGTATGATTTTAGTCCCAACTATGGTAAGTTTTCTTCTAGCATTGCGCATGGAGGAAAAAACAATAAATTATCTTCTTCATATGAGAGAAGTAATGAAAGTTTCTCACCCCACTTTCATCTTAACTATCTATCACGCTACAAATAGAAAAACTATTTGCTACAAGCCATTTCTATTCTACACAAATAGGAAAGAAATATATGCTTGCTAGTCAAATATATTTGCCATTAATCATTATTTTTTTCCCTGAAATTGAGATATGTAATACTTGAATGAGCTTTTTCAATTGCATTAATGGATTTTAAAAAAAAAAAACCCATTGCTGACCTTTTAAACTATAATCTAGGTATCACAATACTATATATTTTTTTTTTTGAAGAAAAAGCATATTTTTTCAGAAACGAAAAATCATAGGTTTTCATGTGGTGTTCGATGGATATTGAAAAATTGGGTAATACCAATAAAAGCTTTAACTTGTAGATGATAATCTCATGACTTCAATCGGAGTATTTATCATGTTATTAATTATTTAAAAAATACTAATTATTAATTAATATTCTCTATTGAAAATCTTTTATAATCACTTGCTAATAATTAATATACGTTGTTAGGAATGGTTTAGTTTAGTACGACCAAACGACAAAGTCCCATTTGTAATTATATCCATAATCTGTTACAATTACTTGCTAAAATTTACATTGTACCATATCAATCATAAATAATTAACTTCCGAATGTCTCCTTCTATTTTTTTGTTTTATACTTTTGTCTAAATATCCCAATTAATTTAATACAAAACAGAGTTTTCTATTATCACTACGTTGCATACCGAATTACATATGTATTTACAATATATTTATATACATGTAAAATGTTATGCACTGTTATATCCTATAGTAAGAATGGTATATCGAGTAGGGTATTATAGAAAATATGATCCCTTCTGTCCTTTTTTATAATTCGAATAATGATGAAGGGGTTCCACACAAATATAGATATTAATCTCTTTTTTTTTTTTATAATTTTCTGTGACAGGTATGGATAGGATAAGGTTTTAATTGTTTGGTACCCGAATCCCTTTTCATAATTATATAAATATTTTTTTTGTTATATTAAAATTTAATTATGTAATATTTATCTTTAATTCAAATTTACTTAGTTTAAAATTTAGTTTTACAATTCTATTTAAATATTTTTTTAATTTAAAAAAACTTAAAAGATCATTATTTGTAACTTTTTTTGAGACAATTATTTGTAATTTATATAATATTAAATTTAATATTCAAACTTTGAATTTATATTCAATATTTAAACAGATAATTAATTATATGGGTACCAATAATAAATGGATAATAGTAATTCAATTTTGGACGTATCGATATGGATAGTTATATCCTCCTTTATCCTTTTTAGGGTCTTTTTTATTGGCTTGCTCATGATATTTATGGAGTGACTTACTTCCATTAATTTTTTTTAGCTTAGCTCACTATTTTGTACCAAAAAAAAATTTGTACACATAAAAGCGGCACAGGAATTATTATAAATGGGTTTGAGATAAATAATTTGAAGTCAAATAAATTCAAAATAAATAGGATAATTTTCGCAGATAACTGATCTATAAACATTCCTGCTAATATATAATTCACGTTTTAATAGCTTAAATAATTAAGTAAACTGTTATAAAAATATGTCGAAATATTGAAATAGCACAAAAATATTAGGGCAATCGTGTCTATGCATGAAATTTTCCCTGGCATTTATACTTATTTTAGGTTTTTTTTTTCTTTCAGACTCAAAATTACCTTATATAACTCAAAATTAGTACTAGTAGAGCAAATTTTATAAATTTTATTGGTTATATAACTGTGTAATTTAATTAACTGAAACTAAGTGATCAGTTGTATATAATTTTTAATGAAATTTCTTATTTAAATATCCATTAATTAAGAGCTAATAGGGAATAATATAATGTTATATGAAAAAACTATTACTTTAAAAGTATAACACTAATTAATAGTAAAATTTACTGTTTCGGCACGACAATAATTTATTATCAAATTATAAATAAAAATATCGAGATGAATCTAGATACATTTTTCCACTCCTTATTTTATTTTTCCATAAAACACAGAGTCACAGAAGCCATAAAGAGTTAAACTTGGAGTTATTTAATTCAAACATCAGATGCATAGTAATTTTGGCAAGTAAAAGTTGGATGTTTGCAAGCTTGAGGAAAAAGAGGGGAAAGAACATAGGTTTTGTTTGGGTTTGAGGGTTTGCATTGGATGCCATAATGGCAATTAATTGCCAAATCTATATATAGTGTTGAATGTTTGCAGAGGGAAGAGGGTATGTATATATGTATATATATATATATAGCTTTTAACTTAGTTTCTTGATTTGGAATGTACAATTGTACATAGTGTGATTTATCTTTATTATGTCCCCCCTGCACTGTTGCACATATATTCCATCTGTAAAAATTAATTAGCTATGAAATCAGCCAACAATAAGTTAATTACTACACTTAATATGTAAATTATCAGATCCAAAAGACTTGTGTAACATGTCTCCTCATACTTCTATTGTTTTTTTTTTTAGCATTACTTCTATTGTCTAAATTAATTAGTTATTAAAATTTATTTTAATATAGCAGAATTCGACCTAATTATAGTAATAAATAATTATATATATATATATATACATCCATATATATAGATGATATTTTAATAGTTACAGTTTTATTAAATTTTTTTTTTTTTAATCAAGGTGTTATCACGATAGGTTATTTTTGGATCACTACTTTAAAATAAATATATATATCATGTAATTTTATTTGAGATCTGATTCGAATCGATCCCTATCTCAACTCTAAGATATTTGAGTCATTTTCTAACAGATTTGAATCTAGTGAAAAATTACTAACTCAGGCTACCGTTAAAATATATTTATTTATAGAATTATTTACATTTTTCAATAAAAGAAGAAAGAAACAGTAGTGTTACACGAGGATTGAACACACAACAAAAATTAGAAATTTTGAAGGTTGAGTTTGATGAATGCTTCACAAAAATGGCTCCATATTTTTCATAAATTCCCAAGTCTCGTTGTTGCAAATTTGCTAAGGTTCTTTATATTTATTATTGCTTTTAATGTTTCATAAATTACGATTTAAACTTGTAAATATGCACAAATAATATCCATTTACCATGTGAATGTGAAGTATTAATTTAGGAAAAATTTATTATTTACCTTATGATTATTTGACATAGTACTCCCCTAATGTTTTAAAATTATATTTTTGTCCTCTCTATTTTCTTTTGTAAGACTATACAGTCATTTGGTTAATTTTTCACATCTCTTTCTATTTTCCTAAAAATTAAAGTAAACTTATAAATTAATTGTATATTTCTGTACTAATAATTAATGATTTCTAATAAAATATTATTTAACATTAATAGAATGAAATCAACTTATAATTTTAATGTTTTGTGTGAAATATTAAATGATATCTCATAATTTTGGAATTACTTTTAAAAATTGAATTATGTTATTTTATAGTTCAAATTTATATTTTTTGCTTTGATTTTAACCTAAATCATGAAAAGAGAGAAAATAGAAATAGATAAGAAAAAAGAAAGACATTTTATTATTTTTCACTTTAATAATATATAAAAAATAGATTAAGGGATAGTTCTGACATTTGTTAATTATCTACTCTGATATTAATGATAAAATCATTAAAAATTAATGGAATAACTATAGTCTAATAGAAATAAAATAAAGTGAGCAAATAGTATAATTTTAAAATCTCAAAAAAACTAATATAATATATCAAATCTTATAGAGTAAATAGTATTTTTTTAATTTAAGAGTTAATTACTATTTACCTCCTTAGTTTTGACATAATATACTAGTATCATCATGAGGTTTTAAAATTATACTATTTGTCTCATTTATTTTATTTTTGTCGTACTATATAGTCATTTCATTAATTTTAATGGTTTTATTGTTAATGTGCAAACTAGATAATTAAATTTTTTTAAAATTACTTTTAACTTCAGAAAAATAATAGTGTAATATGTTAAATCTCAATGGGTAATTAGTAATTTTTTCTTATTAAAAAAAATTACTATAAAATAGTTTTTTTTGTCATTTCACAATATTTTAATATTTTTTCTAACAGAAAATTAAATGGAATAACTTATTAATATAATATAATAAAATAGAGAAAGTAAATAGCTTAATTTTAAAACCTTAGAATACTACCGTATTATGTAAAACTTGAATTAAATAGTATAAATCCTTAATTTGATGAATTGGACTTGCTCTTGCCGACAATTTGTAATGGGACTAAATATTTCTATGCAACAACCCACTATTGTTTTGGACTATGGCTAGGGGCTTTGTTATTATTAATTGAGGAAATTTCAAGCTTTACCCATTTTTAACTTTTTAATTCAAAAACACCAACTTTTTTTTATCATTTTTAACCAAAATTCATTATCATTTGTACTGTTTTCATAATTTTTGTAACACCCTTATAACATTTGTTCTATACATATGTTACATGGGTAAATACGATTATAGCCGATGTATGCCGAAATTTTTTTTTTTTATTCCTTTTTATTTTTCCAAAAATTTCGGCAGCATAACGGCTATAAACTAACTAACCCACCTGCAAAGCAAACAATCCACAGCCCAATATTGGGCACAACAATCCACATAATGTAATATATTTCTATTCAACCACAATTCTCTACACATATAATAATTCGCAAATATTCATTTATCAGAATATATACATAATTTTATTCTTACAACACCATATCTAAACTTATATATACATGTCATTTTATACAATAACCTACAATTATGTCAATATTCCATCAGCTCCCAAAATTTGTATGTCTGCTCCTGCCTTTCCTGCTACTACCTGCACGCAATCAAATAACTACGTGCTGAGCATTAATATGCTCAGTGGTGATTACTAATCTAAAAATTTTCACTAACAATATTTTCATTCAATTATACATACAATAATATTTTTAATATACTATTCCATTTTTCTCTTTAATATATAATTCTTTTTAACAATTCATTATTTTTTAATTATTCTTAATTCACTATTGAATATCTTTATTTCTCTTTTTTTTTTCGAACTTTCAATTTCTTTCAAATTAGTCCGTTTTTACTTTGTTTCTTTAATTATCCATTCTTATTTATTTAATTAGCTTCAATTTCACTTTAATTCTTAAAATTTTCATTTATTTACAGTTATACCACTAACTATATATTATTTTCACTTTTGCCACTAATATTTATCATTTTATTCATTTTTTTATTCATTTATCTTTTTTCTACACAATTTAATATTTATCTTCACTTATTTTTCATTTTTTTCAATTTTACATTTTTTTTCTTTTGTTACAATATTCACTTTTATCATATTTACCAAATTTATCACTTATGTCCTTTTTATTATTTTTCTCATATTTTTTCCTTATTTCATTTTTATCATCTTTTTCATTTTAATCATTTTTCTCATTTTTCATTCACAATTGTCATTTCATTTTTTTTTATTTGCCCCTAGATTCAATCCGATAGAAAATTTTCGGACCAGATACATGGGACGTGAACTCAAAAGTCCACTACACTGAAGAGTAATCCCGAAAGATCACCCGAGCACTGCACTGTATATTATTCATTGAATCACTATCACTGTAGTAGACCATCATTGATCTACATAAGCGAGTCGCCATGACCCGCACCGCGGTAATAATGTCCGTATGGCTAGCCAATTATATCCTGGGCTAGATTTAACCATCAGAAAATAACTAAGGGCATTATTTTATTTCTTTAATTTCATTTCCATTAAATTCATAAAATTTATTATTTTTACATTATTAATCACTTAATATTTTATTCTTGTATAACAATTTTATCACTACCAAAATTTTTCATTCTGATATATCAATATTTCATTATGGATAATCAATTAAGTTATAAACTCACTAAATACCTTTTATTCATTATTATTCATTTCATACATAATATCATCCATAAATAGAAAAATATGCAATATTTAATCTAAAAATTTTCAATAAATTTGTACACACCTAAAATCATATTATATTGCATTTCATAACTAAATTTTCATTTAATTAGCAAAGAAAATATTAATTTCTCCACTTTCATTTTTCGGCCTATATTTAATTTGCATCATTAAAATTTTTCTTTCAATTTCTAATTATTCATTTCACTAATTAATACATTCATTATTCCATATATATCATAATTTTACATTAAAATATATTTATTCCTTAATATTCATTTTTCACATAATAAGGTCATATTTTACAATTTCCACTAGTCAATTTTTTTAATTGAAATTAATCATTCTAATTCACTTTTCATAATCCATTAATTATGTTTTAAGCATTAATTTAACAATTACATACAAAACACACAATTTTCTAAATTTTCATAACCCTAAATTATACTTAATTAATGGAAATAATTAGATTAAGGAATCACTAACCTTAATTGCTTATCTTGGTCTTCCTAAGCTTCCTTCTCCTTCTCCTTTCCCTTGGAAGAACCTTCTCCTTCTCTTGAACCTACCATGGACAATATTTTTCCTTCATTAATCCACCATTAATTTACTTCCTTAGCTCAAATAAACTTCATATTCATTATCTACATATCTTAAACTACCTATTTAAACCATTAATTTAATTAAAAACCATAAAGTTTGCTTACCTCCAATCAAAGTCCTAAACTTTCTCCTTTGATTTCTTCCACTTTAGCCTTCCAAATGAAGATTAAAAACTTATTTTAACTATTAGGGAGGCTGAAATTAATTTTGGATGGTTGATTTTGGTGTGAAAATTGAAGAAAATGGAAGAAAATTTGAAAAGAAAATGGGAAAGATGTGGTTCGGCCAAGAGGGAATTTTGGGGAAGAAGATGAAGCAGAATTCTAGAGAATTCTGATAATTTGGGTCCATTTTATAGTGGTCTTAAATGGGTGGGCTTGGGCCAAACAAAGCCCAACCCATTTAGGTTCAATTATGCACTATAAATTATTTTTTCTCACTTTTTAAGCTCAATTTCATAATTCCTAAAATATTTTTATATGTCTACACAAAATTTTTTAACTCAATCGGAGTTCGTTTTCTGTCCAGCTCACTTAAATTGGACCGATAATTCAATTTTCGGTATTACCGTAAAATTCCTTTTTCACTGTCAAATAATCATAAATATTATTTAGAGTTTATCCATGTCTTAAAATAAATTTTTAGATGTCGTTTGCTATTTTTCATAGCCCGGTCAAAGTATGATCAACCAACTATTTAATCAAATCGGGTCCTTTTTTTCTTAATTTTGACTTTTGAGGGCTTATTTGACTTTATTTTCACTCCAAATTTTACCCTCAGACTAGTCACAACCTATATTTTCCGATGATCAAATAAAATATTTTTCACCCACAGGTGTATTTTTGACCCCCGGGTATACTGATCAATCTCGGAAACTACAGTTTACGACTAACCCGGTATTTGGGCCATTACAATTTTAAAATTTCAAAAATATCATTTTATCTTTTTTTAATATCATAGAGCGATTTTTTGTAATAATTAATGCAATATATTAAATCTCATGAGATAAATAATAATTTTCTCTTATTAGAAAAAATTACTATAAATAATTTTTTTGTCATTTCATAATAATTTAATATTTTTTTCTAATAAAAAATCTAACAGAATGACTTATTAGTATAATATGATAAAATAGAAAAAAAATAGCATAATTTTAAAATTTCAAAAAAATATTAGTATATTATATTAAATCTCATAAGATAAAATAAATAGTAATTAACCCTTAAATTAATGATTTGCACTTGCTCTTGCCGATAATTGTTAATGGGGCCGAATATTTCCATGCAACAACCCACTATTGTTTGTGGACGATATGGCTATGGACTTCGTTATTATTAATTGAGGAAATTTCATGCTTTATCCATTTTTAACTTTTTGTTTCAAAAATACCAACTTCTTTTTTATTATTTTTACCAAAAATCGTTTTCATTTCTACTGTTTTTATAATTTTTAAATTTTAAGGATACCATTTTATCGTATTCTTTGATATCGTTGAGTTATTTTTTAGTATAACTTCTCACTTAATTTTTGTATTTTTTAACTTCCCATTTTTTTTAGTTTTCTTCCTATTTTCATTCTCCTATCATTTATTTTTTATATTAATTTCTTGTTTTTATCTTTCTTTTGCTTTCTTGTATTTCTGAATTTTCTTTTTTATATTTTTTGCTAAATTTTGCTCTAGATTTATTATGTAACATATATTTTTATTTTTCAAAAAAATATAAATATTATTTACTGAAAATTTGCCTTGATTTTTTTGAGATTTATTAACTTTTGTCTTTTTTTTAGAGATTTTATGTAAATGTTGAGTAAATATTATGTAAATATCTTATTCATAATAAAAAAAAATAAAAGTATATCATATATAAAAACAAAAAGAAGTAAATGATTGATAACAGTTTAATAAATATTGGATAAATATTTAGTATTTGTAATTGTAAGTCAATATTAGATAGACGTTGAGTAAAATTTAGATAAATATTTAGTAAATCTTTTTAATTATTATTTATCTGAAATATGTTGTATTATTTTATCAATATTTGGCAAACATATGCTCAATCTTTACTAAAAATTTACTCATCATTTGCAAAAAAAAAATATCAAATAATTTTTTTTAGAAAAATATCTAAATAGTAGTATATTTATGATTTATTATTGATGTTGTTGTAGAAAAGTGAATATAAATATAGAGATTAATTTTGGAAGATAAAAAAATAATTTTCTGAAAAAAAAAATTGTAAATGATTTGAGAATAGTGATAATAAAATGCTATCGTGCTAAATTTTAAAATGTTATTTTAATAATTAAAAAAATTAAATGTAGATATTTTTAAAAATATTTCAGCGTGTTTTTTCATTTTTGTAAATTTTCCTTATCAATTTTCACAGTCGGAAGATTGTTACTATTTCTCATTCTGATTTGTACCTTTTTTTTTTGGTATATCTGATTTGGTGCTAGCTGTTCCAAGATTCATTGTGTTTGAGCCAGACCCTGCAGAATTTTCTCGAGAACCAAACAACTTTGTTGGTTATCCAAGAATTTAATATTAATGAGAAAAGAAAGCACAAAACTAATCTCTTTTGGACTATAAGTTAGAACATTATAGAAACTAGAAAATTGCTTTTGGTACGATAAACAATGAAAAATTCCCACTTAGAAATTTCAGTCACAGAGTTACCATACACAGTTTTACCCCACGTAGCCACTTAATCTCCAATGTATCAGACACCTGTCAATCCACACGTCAACCTCTGGTAATTTCCATTACTGTTTTACTTTTATATATATATTTATATATAAAGTGATCTGCGTCCATACTTATCCTTCAAATTAAGTTCAAACTTCAGTTTTATAGAGGGAAAATCCTAACTATTGTAAACGAAAGAAGTGCAGACGACAATGGCTCCAAAGCGTAAGAAGCAGAAGAAGGTGGTAATAGGGACAGTGTTGAGGTCTACAAGGAGAGTTGTTAAAGAAACTGTTGAAATTGCCGTTATTGAAAGAGATGCTCAAGAAGATCAGATAAATGAAGAAGATACTGAAGAAATTGACGATGAGCCTATGATCAAGACCATTCCTGTAGAAGAAGGCCAAACAATTGAAATTCCTGTTCAAGAACCTCAAATAAATGCTGAATTAGAGAAATCCCAACAGCAAGAACAAGAACAAGAGCCAGAGATGGAACATGTTAAAGAACAAGAACCTGTAAAAGATGCTGATCAAACAGAGAAATCTCAAGAAGAAGAACCTGTAAAAGATGCTGATCAAACAGAGAAATCTCAAGAAGAAGAACCTGTAAAAGATGCTGATCAAACAGAGAAATCTCAAGAAGAAGAACCGGTAAAAGATGCTGATCAAACGGAGAATTCTCAAGAAGAAGAATCCGTAAAAGATGCTGATCAAACAGAGAAATCTCAAGAAGAAGAATCAGTAAAAGATGCTGGTCAAACAGAGAAATCTCAAGAAGAAGAATCAGTAAAAGATGCTGGCCAAACAGAGAAATCTCAAGAAGAACCACGTGTAAAAGATGTTGAAATATGACAATCCCACATCGGAAAGAGATGATTTTTCCACCATAGCATTAGGCTATAAAAGGACTTCATCCCCTCTTAACAATTCATCCCAAAAACTACCAATCTCTCTACTTCTAAGATTGGTTGTATTTTTCCTTTCTCTCTTGTAATATTTCACTTTGTAATATTTCTTTGAAATAGTGAAATATTATTTTAGTAGTGTCCGAGGACGTAGGCATAATTGGCCGAACCTCGTTAAATTCTGGTGTTCCTTTTATTTCTATTTAATAGCTATTGTCGGGTCTTTTACTTTGTGATATATTGTGCTTTAAATTATCTTAGAAAAATTCTGTCACCAAGACTCAAGAGTCTAAGGAAGTTGTTTTTTAAGGGAGACCATTTGTGACTCCACCAACTACCTGGGAATTTTTCTTTGTCTTAATTTTTGGCACAATTATTCATTTTGGTGGAAACTAACCCGATTTCCACAACAATTGGTATCAGAGCCAAGGTTACTGAGTTATATGCTCTGTGGTTGCGGCGTAAGCTGATCTTCCACATCAGAAAGGTTTCCTTGGATTCTTGGGTATTCCGCATTTGAAAGCTATTAAATAGTCTTAAAAGGGAAATGGCAAGAGACGGACAAAAATCCACAATGGACACAACAGCTTCTACTTCATCAATTTTGGCGAGAACTGCTGTGGCAAATACGAGAATTGCAGTGGAGATTTTTGATGGTACAGGCCATTTCGGCATGTGGCAAGGTGAAGTTCTAGACGCCTTATTTCAGCAAGGCTTAGACATTGCCATTGAGGGAGAAAAGCCAGAAGGTGCAGATGAGAAGGAATGGAAGACAATCAATCGTTTGGCATGTGGTACAATTCGATCGTGCCTGTCCAGAGAGCAGAAGTATGCCTTTTGTAAAGAAACTTCTGCAAGTAAATTGTGGAAGGCATTGGAGGAAAAATTCTTGAAAAAGAGCAGTCAAAATAAGCTTCATATGAAGAAAAGACTGTTCAGATTCACATATGTTTCTGGTACCACGATGAATGATCACATCACCAATTTCAATCAACTTGTAGCAGATCTGATGAACTTGGATGTGACATTTGAAGATGAAGATTTGGCCCTAATGCTGTTGGGATCCCTTCCTGAGGAGTTTGAGTTTCTAGAAACTACTCTACTCCATGGGAAAGCTGAGGTGTCTCTTAGTGAAGTATGTGCTGCACTATACAGCTATGAATTGAGGAGAAAAGACAAGAAGGATAGCACCAGTGGAGCAGCTGAAGCTTTGATAGTAAGAGGCCGTTCGAAAAATAAGAACAGGGGAAAGAAAGACAGATCAAAGTCCAGAGTGAGCAAAGATGAATGTGCCTTTTGTCGAGAAAAGGGGCACTGGAAGAAAGATTGTCCTAAGTTGAGAAGCAAATCTGGCAAAGGCAAGTTTGTTGCAGATTCAAATGTAGCTGAATGTGATGATTCAGATTTTTCATTAGCATTGATGCCATCAATAAGCAGTTCGACTGCTTGGATCCTGGATTCAGGCTGTAGCCACCATATGTGTCCCAATCGGGAATGGTTTTTCGATTTTAAAGAAATTGAAGGTGGAGTTGTCTATACAGCAAATGACAGCCCTTGCAAAACAACTGGAATTGGTTCAATCCAATTGAGGAATCGTGATGGATCAATCAGAACTCTGACAGACGTAAGATATGTGCCCAGTCTGACGAAAAACCTCATTTCTATGGGAATCCTTGGGAGAAAGGGTTTCACTATAATCATTAAAAATGAAGTAATGAAGGTTATATCTGGAGCACTTGTGGTGATGAAAGGAGTTCAAAGGAGCAACAACTTGTATTACTATGAAGGCAATACAGTTGTTGGAACAACAGCAGCAGTTTCTAGTGATGACCATGAGCTAGAAATAACCAGATTGTGGCATATGCGCTTGGGGCATGCAGGCGAAAAATCCTTGAAACTTCTGGCGAATCAAGGATTATTGCAAGGAGTGCGAACCTGCAAATTAGACTTCTGTGAGCATTGCATCAAAGGGAAGCAGACGAGAGTGAAGTTTGACACTGCAATCCATGATACCAAGGGTATTCTGGATTATGTTCACTCAGATGTATGGGGTCCTTCCAAAACTGCTTCAATGGGAGGTAAACACTACTATGTTACCTTTGTTGATGATTGTTCAAGAAGAGTATGGGTGTATACAATGAAGACAAAGGATGAAGTGTTGGAAGTTTTTCTCATCTGGAAGAAGATGGTAGAAACTCAGACGGGCAGAAAGATCAAGTGTCTTCGAACAGACAATGGCGGAGAGTACACAAGTGATCCCTTCATGAAAGTTTGCAGAAATGAAGGAATTGTTCGACATTTCACTGTCAGAAATACACCACAACAGAATGGGGTGGCTGAACGCATGAACCGAACTCTACTGGAGAAAGTTCGGTGTATGTTGTCTAATGCTGGATTAGGCAGACAGTTTTGGGCTGAGGCTGTAACATACGCATGTCATCTCATTAATCGTTTGCCATCAACTGCTATCAATGGCAAAATACCTTTGGAGGTGTGGTATGGAAAACCTGCTACAGATTATAATTCCTTACATGTGTTTGGTTCCACTGCTTACTATCATGTTAAGGAATCGAAGTTAGATCCAAGGGCACAGAAAGCTATCTTTATGGGGATATCCTCTGGTATCAAAGGATATCGACTATGGTGCCCAGAGACGAAGAAAATAATTTTTAGTAGAGATGTTACCTTTGATGAGTCTACCATGTTAAAGGTAACAAAGGAGCAGACAGATGGTTCTCCACAGCAGGTGGAGGAAACTCCCAAACAGGTGGAGTTTGATAGAAGAATTGTTGATCCAGCAATTGTAGAGTCTGATAAAATTACTCCTACGGAAGAAGAGGAGATAATGGTAGAAAATGGATCAGATGAGGAAGCAGAGGTTTCAGCACAAGAACCTCCTCAGCAACTTGAGCCAATTGCACTACGAAAGCCGAAAAGGAATATTAAGAAACCTGCTCGACTTGAAGATATGACTAATTATACATCTTCAGTAGATGATGAGCTTCCTTCCACTTATTGTGAAGCTATTCAAAGCTCAGAAGAAGAAAAGTGGAGAAAGGCTATGGAAGAAGAGATGCAGTCCCTTGAAAAGAATCAGACATGGAAGCTAGCAAGTCTGCCAAAGGGAAAGAAAGCGATTGGCTGTAAATGGGTTTATGCAAAGAAAGACGGATTTCCTGATAAGAATGATATCCGCTACAAGGCAAGATTGGTAGCTAAAGGCTACGCTCAGAAGGAGGGAATTGATTATAATGAAGTATTTTCTCCAGTTGTAAAACATTCCTCCATAAGAATACTGCTGGCTTTGGTAGCACAATTTGATCTGGAACTAGTTCAGCTGGATGTAAAAACTGCATTTTTACATGGAGACTTAGAAGAAGAAATCTACATGACTCAGCCAGAAGGATTTAAAGTTGCTGGAAAAGAAAATTTGGCGTGCAAGTTGAGCAAATCGTTGTATGGATTGAAGCAATCTCCAAGACAGTGGTACAAACGATTTGACAAGTTTATGATAAGGCAGAAATACACAAGAAGCAAATATGATCATTGTGTATATTTACGCAAGCTACGGGATGGTTCCTTTATCTATCTTCTCCTTTATGTTGATGATATGCTGATAGCTTCAAAAGATGAAGGAGAGATTCAGAAGTTAAAAGCTCAACTAAATCAGGAATTTGAAATGAAGGATTTAGGGGAAGCTAAGAAGATTCTCGGTATGGAGATATGCAGAGACAGAAAATTGGGGAGACTTTGTTTGACTCAGAAACAATATCTGAGAAAAGTACTAAAGCGTTTTGGGATAAATGAGAATACAAAACCAGTTAGTACTCCACTTGCTCCTCATTTTAAGCTCAGTGCATCTTTATCTCCGAAAAGTGATGAAGAACGAGAATATATGTCAAAGGTTCCATATGCAAATGCTGTTGGTAGCTTGATGTATGCAATGGTGTGTACGAGGCCTGACATTTCACAAGCAGTTGGAGTTGTAAGCAGGTACATGCATGATCCTGGCAAAGGACATTGGCAAGCTGTGAAATGGATTCTACGGTATATTCAGAATACTGTAGATGTTGGTATAATGTTTGAGCGGGATGAGAAAAGTGGTCAATATATAGTTGGATATTGTGATTCCGACTATGCAGGTGATTTAGACAAACGTCGATCTACTACCGGTTATGTGTTCACACTTGCAAAGGCACCGGTTAGTTGGAAGTCCACCTTACAGTCAACAGTTGCTTTGTCTACAACAGAGGCAGAGTACATGGCAGTTTCAGAAGCTGTTAAGGAGGCAATTTGGCTTCAGGGGTTGTTGAATGACTTGGGAATTGGTCAGAAGCATGTCAAAGTGCATTGTGACAGTCAAAGTGTTATTTGTTTAGCAAAGAATCAAGTTTATCATACAAGGACGAAGCATATCGATGTTCGATATCATTTTGTACGGGAAATTCTTGAAGATGGTGGGATACTTCTTCAGAAGATTTTGACTGCTGAAAATCCCGCAGATATGGCAACGAAAGTTGTGACAAGTGTCAAGTTCCAACATTGTTTGGACTTGATAAATGTTATTAGAATTTGAAATTGGGCGCTTTGAAGCGCATTTGGAGACATTACTGAAATTTGTAATATAAGAGTTTAGAGGATGTTTGTTTGGAATTGTGAGATTGTCAAGGTGGAGATTTGTTGAAATATGACAATCCCACATCGGAAAGAGATGATTTTTCCACCATAGCATTAGGCTATAAAAGGACTTCATCCCCTCTTAACAATTCATCCCAAAAACTACCAATCTCTCTACTTCTAAGATTGGTTGTATTTTTCCTTTCTCTCTTGTAATATTTCACTTTGTAATATTTCTTTGAAATAGTGAAATATTATTTTAGTAGTGTCCGAGGACGTAGGCATAATTGGCCGAACCTCGTTAAATTCTGGTGTTCCTTTTATTTCTATTTAATAGCTATTGTCGGGTCTTTTACTTTGTGATATATTGTGCTTTAAATTATCTTAGAAAAATTCTGTCACCAAGACTCAAGAGTCTAAGGAAGTTGTTTTTTAAGGGAGACCATTTGTGACTCCACCAACTACCTGGGAATTTTTCTTTGTCTTAATTTTTGGCACAATTATTCATTTTGGTGGAAACTAACCCGATTTCCACAACAAAAGATGCTGGTCAAACAGAGAAATCTCAAGAAGAAGAATCCGTAAAAGAAGCTGATCAAACAGAGAAATCTCAAGAAGAAGAAACTTCTGAACCAAAGGCGAAGAATAGAGGAAGAAAAACAAGAAGCCATGAAGGGAAAGGGCAAGGGAGAGATCAAAGGAAGAGGAAGAGATCGAGGGGAAAAGGAATAGAAGGAGAAGAAAATTTTAGAAGGTATGTGTTTAGGGTATTGAAGCAAGTGCATCCAGAGCTGAGGATATCATCGATGGGGATGAGCATCATTAACAGCTTGATGAAAGACATGTTTGAAAGGATTGCTGATGAGGCAGCTAAGCTTTCACAGTATTCTCGCAAAACGACACTGTCGTTTAGGGAGATTCAGGATGCCGTTAAGCTTGTTTTGCCTGGTGAACTTGGAAGGCATGCCATTGCTGAAGGTTCAAAAGCTGTTACTAATTACATGTCTTATCAGCCAAAATGACTCTTAGCTAGGATTACCTTACTCTCTGCATTCAGGACTTAAAGTTTTTGTCAGTCTCAATACTGTGTTTGCATTTTGATTTTGTATTATATGAATGGCGTAAATTAGATGTTTTTTTTTTTTTCCTTTTGAGCACCGTTTGTTGGGTTGGAAAATTTTTGGGTGGATGGTTGTGAATGAATTTATTTGTTTGCTAAACATATTTTTATGATTATTGAAATCTTTTTCCTTTTGGGTTTGGATTGCTCGGAAATTTTTTAAACCCACATCCTTTCGATTTTAATGTTTTCTTTTTCCTTTTGTCTCTCTGGATTTTATTAGTTTTCGATTATATTTTTATTTTTCTTATATCTGCTTACTCCATGCAACGACATGTCGTTGCCTGCCTCAATTTTAGAAAAATGTAACCACGTTCAATTTTGTTTTTAATACAAAACTCCCTAATTTTTTATTTTGTAACGAAAGCCCTCTAATTCAATTCCTTAGTGAGTTAATAATAGATAGTTGATGTGATATCACTGAATCCAAAAAAAAATAAAAATTTACACTCCATACGAACAAAATCAAAATTAAAAAAAAAAACTTGACCGCCAACCATATACACATTCTCTTTCGCTTTTTTCACCGATTAAATACATTTGCTCTTTTATTTTTCTCCCTTTCTCGCCAACCGATCAAACACTTTTTTTTCTTTTTTTTTTCACTTTTTCATCATTAATCAAAACCCAAATGCCTTCACAATAAACTAAAGTAGAGGCTTTCAGATCTGAAATTCCTACTAAAACGAACTAATCTCACCATTAATCAAAATTCAAATGCCCAAAGACTGGAATGAAGGGAACGGTGGGAAAGAATAAAGGCAACACCGTTAATTGCATCCTCGTGTGCTTTGATGGACTTTAAACACTGGGAATCAGAAGCTCTCCATATTTTCAAGCATTTATCCCAAGAAACCGAATAGATCAAGCCATTGTTAACGGCCAGACCAGTTACAACATCGGTGTGTTTTATCCAGAGCAGCAGCTTGTGACGGCGGACACTGACGTAGTTCTTCGGGAGGATGAAACGGCGAAGCCGGTCGTTAACGATGGGCAGAATCAAGAACTTGTGCTCTTCGGTCTGCATCATTTTCTAGACGTAGATCTTACAATCCTGATGAGCAGAGAAGATCTTCCCGTTGCAGAAGGAGACCGATTTGACGGAGCTGGAGGAGGAATCCTTATCGTTGAAGGCTTGGAGATGAGTGAAGCTCGTTCGATCGTAGACATTGAAAGGTGGAAAAGAAGGGAATGGTGAGAAATAAGGCTATCTCTAACCCATTACGTCTGATGAAATTTTTATATTAAAATTGTATTATACTATTTTTTACCATAAAAAATATTTTATTTATATTTCTTTTTATACTTTATTTTTTATTAATTTTAAATTATATAATTATTTTACAAAATAATTTTTTTAATATATTTATCCAATATTAAAAATATTATTATTTAATAATATTATAAAATACAAATTCAATTTAATATTAAATATTAATAAAATTTTTAATTAAAAAAATATTAAATAAAATATAGATTTATTAAAAACACAATAAAAAAATTTGATATTGAATAATTAATAATACAAAATTATAATAAAAAAATAATTTTACTATTAATTAAACATCAATTTATTATTAATTAATTTTCAATTTACTAATATTATTTTTATTTAATTTTTCAATTAAATATATTAAAATATATTTACTAATTAAAATTTTATTTATTCAAATATAATCAAATTATTTATAAAAAAATATAAAATTTGGTAATTAAAAATTAAAATTTTATTTATCATTTTATGTTTAAATATAAATAAAATTATTTAATTTAAAAAAAATCCACAAAAACATCATGTCAACTCTCTCTCTTCCTTTCCTTTTCTTTTTCTTCTTCCTCCTTCTTCTTTCTTCTGCTGTAAATTTTTTTTTTGTTTTTTTAATCTGAAATGGTATAGCTATAGTGCAACGTTAAATATGACGCGATACTATAACTAGCACAATTTTTTACATCATTTTGGTGTTCGATTGGAGATAAAAATTTTTACACTATTTTTGTCTTTTTTCTTATTTTTACATCAATTTGGTATTGATTGGAGTTGTTCTAAGTTCGTTCATGGTGTAAGCTGGTGGTTGGCTTTGACAGCTATGGAGGAGGAGAAACCGATATTGGAGAGTGATCTGGTCTATTGATGCCTGCTCTGACTGATCCATTAATCTTTCAAATCTGGAATTTCAACGGAAGGGAAGGAGGAGTGGGTGTTTAAATTTTTGGCTTGTTAACATTTAGGCCTTCTTTAGGAACTTTTATCTCAGGGGAGAAAAAATAAGAAAAGAAACTTCATTTCGACAATTTTCTCTCGAGGGAAAAAAATATATGACAGAAACCTAATTTAATCGGATTGTAATAATATAAGTAAAATAATAAAAAGAATTATTTTTAGATAATTTTATTATAATAAAAAATTATATTATTATATATTTACTATTTTATATATTATTTTATAAAATAATACATATTTTATTATAATGATCTGGAATAAAAAATATATAATTTTATTACTAATTGTAATATTTTTGTCTAATCTCTAGTATTTTTTTCTAAAATTGAAAAAAAGTAAAAAAATAAAAAATAAATATTATTTTACCTCATTTTTTCAAATAAAGTAAACTGAAAATATTTCATTATTTTAACTCTTTATTTTTCTTTATCTCTTTATTTTATATTTTTATTTTTCTTCCTTCCATATTTTATCTCCACTCAAACATAAGCTTAAGGATCGGGCCAAAGGTGTTGACATTTTCAACGGATTGAAATCTATTACAGCAAAATTGCTATATTTGTTTGCTAAAAAATTAGAAGAAAGTGTAGAAAAGTTAACTTTGTTAAGTCAAATTTACGATTTTGTAATTATGATATATATTATTGCATTTTAAAAATTCCATGTAATCTTTTATTATTTTTTTATCGATGTGGAAATATGAACCGCTAAATTAAGTTGTCAAAAACTGAGTTAAAAAGTTCTATATTACAAAATTAAAATCAGAAATTGATAGCTTTTTTATTTCAGTAATTCAATTAATAGCTTATTTAATTCAGTAATTCGAAATGAATCAATAATTGATTGCTAATATATAGCTGATATAGCGGAAAAAGTTCAAATATTTTTTGGTGCAATTACTATTCATAAATATATTAGATGAAATTAGGAGTATAAATTATAAATTAAGCTTCATTTTAATATGTTTTTTATAATAGTAGGTTGGGTAGGTTTTATAAGGATAATTACGTGTCAAAGTGGTCTTCTTCTAGCTTGAAATTCTACCTTGATTGATTGTATATGTGAAATTTGGAGACTGAGGGAACTAACAGAAGAAATTAAGAATGAAGAGATGTATTAATGAGCTTTTTGATTGGCTTAAGCTGGGTGATAAGTAAACGTTATGAATTAAATAATATATTTAACTGAAAACTATTGGATGCATATGCATATTGATACTCTAATATAACTGTGGTTTTTATGTATGTTTCTCCTTTAATTCAATGTACCAAGCTGAACTACTGATGGAGCAGATTGCTCTGCTTGTTAGATCTGATCACTTTCTACTAGCAATGGTACTTGTTGGGGTTGTACTAGTTGAATTAGGACCTGAAACCTAATGTCTACAACACTACCATTATTTATGTTTCTTTACCTTTTGTTCCTTAAAATTTCAATATCCACATCCTAGAAATGTAAAAATCTATTCAGCAGGAGAAATCTTTCCTTGCACCCTTTTTAATATATATTATAATGATAATACATTGCAAAAAATAAAAATAAAAATAAAAATATTGAACTTCTAAAATTATGGCTGTCATTATTGATGAATTATAATCAATATGGTTTCAGTAATCCAATTGCCTCATTATTGGTCATGAAACTATGCAATTCTTAAAGAATAAGACATTGGAAATTCTACTCATTTTGCTTTAAAATTGATATCAATAAAGCTTATGAATATGTTAGAATCATGGAACAAATGGGTTTCTATTCTATATAACTAAATTGGATCATCTAAGTGTATAGCCAAATTAAGTCTTTGTTTCTACTAAAATCAAATTTCCACAAGTTTGGTTTTATCAAATCTACCAGAGAATGGAGACTTCTTCACTGTATTAATTCCTAATTTGCAATAAAAAAATATATACTTTCTAATGCAATAATTAGACAGGATATTATTAAACTCAAAATACAATGTCTACGAAATGTATAAAAAAAAATGAAAATATAAAAGGCATTTCCCTATGATCCATTTTACACTTTATACGCTAATGATAATTCTCTCTCTCTTTTCGTAAAGCACAAGAAGTGATGTTGGAGCTATTCAACATCTTATTATCTTGCAATCTTATTCTTCACTTGTTCTATGCTACTTGATGATTCTCTTCTCTTTTGTAAAGCACCAAAGGGAACATTAGAGTATCTTGCAATTTTATGTTGCTCCCAATAGCAAAAGGTCATCTTCCAAGATTTTTTCTTTTCTTTAGTGTAATCTCTCTTTTTTTTCACACTATAATTTACGTCAAAGATGAATACTAAGTACACTTTCCATACTCATTTTCTGAATAATTAATGAGAGAAGATAAATTTTTAAAAATAATTTTTTTTCTCTCTTTTATTTTTTTCCGCACCAACCAATTAGAAAAATAGCATTAATTGAAAATTTTACCTAAATCATTATTTGGGAATCATTAATATTGATCCTATTGCTTCTATATCCAAATTATAAAATCATGGAACACACTTCTTGCATCGATATTCTTCTTATTTACGTGTTAAGTTGTTTTATTACAATCTTTACCAAAATAAGTACAGAAATATAATATTTATAAACGTCGAATAATTAGGAATTTAAATTATGACAGATAATCCGATTCAATTTTAATATATATTCTTAGATGGGTTCATTAGGTTTTTAGTGTATAATTTGATGGGATTGGTAATGTTAGATTGAGTTTGGGTTTCAGCATATTTCGGTGATCAAATTCAGTTTTACCCAATTAGGTTAGATCGAGTCAGATTGAGCGTGTTTTATAATTATTAGGATTTTATTACATTTTTTATCCACAAATTAAGTTAATAATAAATTGCAATTTAAGAAATGTAATTTATTTTATTTTATTTCTGTTTATATATTTATATGTATTTTCCTATAATAATAATAATAATAATAATAATAATAATAATAATAATAATAATAATAATAATCAACAAGAAGCAGCCCTGCTCGTGTACAAAATCATAGATTTTGGAGTTTTATATAGACTTTTGTCCCATTATAATTAAAATTTGGGCATTCTCATAATTCCAATAATTAAAAAAAAACTATCAAATATATTTTTATCATATTATCATCATCATTTTTATCCTATAATAATATATCTACACATATAATAATTTAATTAGTAGCTAAACAATAATAATAATAATAATAGGACCACACAATAGGTGCATCACTGTCTACCACCCCATCACCGCCCACCTTATCCCATTTCCTCCGCCTCTATAAATACAAAAACATATTTCCCGATGTTAGTTTTTCATTCTCTCTTCTAATTCATAGAAATAATGTTAATAATCTCACTTGTCACTTCTCACCCTTCTTCAATGAAGCCTCACAGCCGCAAACTACAACAAGAATCCTACAAGGACGTGTCGTTTCAACCCATCAACACCACCCTTCATTACTTCAACTCCGCCTCACCGCCACCAGTACCACAGGCAGTCCAGTTGCAATATCCTAACCAACCCTTCGACCTCTCTATGGTTTTAACTGTTCTCTTCCTATTAACCGCACTTGTCTTCATGGGTCTCTTTTCTATGTACATCCGGAGGTTTTCAGGTGAGCAAGCGCCGGAATATTCTTCCAGACGCCGTATTCCGCCGTTCCCTCCGTCGAGAGCAGCGTTTGGTTTGCGTAGTAAAGGGCTTGACCCGGAAGTTATCAAGTCGCTACCAGTGTATGGATATTCCAATGAGGAAGCAACGTATCAGATGGAGTGTGCTATTTGCCTAGGTGAGTTTGAGGAGAAAGAGATTGTTAAAATGATACCCTACTGTAAGCACGTGTTCCACTTGGAGTGTATTGAAACGTGGCTTAAAATGCACGTGACTTGTCCTGTTTGTAGAGGGACCCAGTTTTTTGAGATGAACACCAAGAGCGGTGGCGGCGGCGGTAGCAGCGGTGGGGGCCACACTGGATAGGGTTGATGAGGACGGGCTGCGGAAGTGAACAAGGTGGAAAATGAACGGCAGAGAATGGTGACACGTTGAAAGAAGTGGGGGCTGTGTAGTGAGTAGAAGGGGTAGGGAGGTGTTGAAGTTAAACAACATGGAGTTTGTAATAGAGGGGCGAAGTGTGTTATAAAAAGTTGAAATTTATGAATTTTATAATTCTGCAGTTCGATTTCTAATCAAATTAATCCATAAATATGATACTACACAATAAAATAAATTTATTTGTTATAAGATAAATTATTTGGCGTCCGTTAATGATCTCTAGGATATTTTTGGTGTTAATTTAGTTTCTTGTTTTTTTCAACAAAAAAACCTCTTTTATTTTTTTTTTATTTATGTTAATAAATTAGTGTAACTAATTGGCTGCCCCAAAATTACTAAATATTGTATTCTATTACTCATTAAAAAAAACAATATTTAAATCCTTGTATTTTGCTTTTCTTTATTATTCAACCCTTATATTTATACTTAATGCTATTTGAGCCATTTTTTATCCTATCAAGTCCTTATACAAATTTCACTATTCATTGAGCCCTTTCATATTCAACGAAATCGGGATAAAGGAATTAATTCTAAAAAAAAAAACCAAAAACAAAAAAAAAAGTTGCAGAAGTATATACAAGGCTTTAATAGAACAAAATACAGGTACAGGAAATCATTTTTCAAAAAAGTGCAAAATACAGGGACCTAACATTGATTTTTGTCAATATATATATATGTATATCAGATTTGGCTCTCTTACATATTGATTAAACATTTCTTTCATCTCTTTTAGTATCATTAGACCGATTAATTAATTATTTCAGAAATTTTTGCAGTTTTTTTTTTTTAACTTGTTAAGATTTCTGCAAATTTTAAACTTCTAATAAAATTAAGCCACTTCAGTTTTCAAGGAGTTTCATATTTAAAACTAATTCTATCAGTATTTGTTCATTTCAACTTCTCAATGTAAAAGTAGCAATATAGTTAAAAATAATAATAATAATAACTCAATTTCATATAGAAAAGAATAACATATAGTTAAAATATCAGAATACCATATAATTTCAACTTCTCAATGTAAAATCATCAAATCATGCATTTTCATAGTTCTCATCTGTCAGTATCATTCGAGTCCTTGCAACGGGGAAACAAAGTTGCAAACTTTTTCTATCTTGGTCTCCTGTCGCCCAATCATTGAGCCATATGAACAATCAACAAACTTAGAGGATGCAAGATATCAACAAATTTAGCAACTTGTACTAAATATCCTTTACAGGGTTGTGCAAAAACACGTTGCTATATGCCCCACTTGAATTGGGAGCCCTTAGGATTCAGGGAATTATTCACAATTCACAAACTTTATATACCATCTTAAGAAAAAGTTGCCTTCAAAAACTCTATCACTGTAGTATATGATTCTTCCACTCAAAATATTTTTTTATTTACATCAAAATGATGAATTAAAGAAGCCAATTGTTTGGTCAATCATACAATCTATATCGTCAAAACTATATAGCATGAAGATCCCAGGAAATAATAAATACCTGGTGGGATCCAAGAGCGAGAAGTTACAGTTGCTCTACATTGTTAATCCAATTTCGTTTTCCTTTTCTTTTGATCCTCCCCTTCTTTTTCTTTTCAAAAGTCAGATTATAAGATGGAGTAAGCGCGGATCACCTCAATTACAGGTGCCCTGCACATTGGACACTTTTCTCCTTTTTGTACCAACTCATTAGCACATTTTGAACATGTGCACATGTGCCCACATCTGAGCCATGAAAAATCCAAATGAAAAAGGAAATAATGCAAAATTAGATAAATAAGCAATACACATTCTTGTCCGGCTCATGAATGCTTCAAATAAAATATTAGACAAGTAAATAATGCTGCTCAAATTTACCTGTACAGCAAAGAATCAATACTGCTATCGCAACACATACAGCAAATTCCTTTTCTCACACAATCCCATTTAGATCTATCCTCTGCCAAATCATTCTCGCACGTCCCTGCCATAGAAGAACGGCATCTTACATCTAAAACCCACAAATAGACAATCAAATGTTTTGACATTTAAGGGGACAAAAATCAACACCAAAGAAAATCTTACGGTACAGTATTTATAATTTCCCATGAAAAAAAATCCAATGGAGAAAAAAGTTCAATCACTTCATGAATAGGAAATATATGGATTGCATGTACGGAAACAGATGCATCTTTCAAGAAAATGAACTCTAGATTCAGCAGAAAAACATGATCAAATAAGAGTTTTCCACGAAGAAGATAATACTTGAAATTTGGTAGCTCAACGTGTCCAAATAAGAGTAATCCATGGGAAAGGTTTCTTCAAAAGAAAAAATAAAATATCGATTGAGTGATGAAAATATGAGATGGAACCACTGATAAATTATATCCCTTCCGTCGCAAAGATGTTATATCCTGATAACTCACTGAAAAAAATGAAAAATAAAAAATAAAATGAGATGCAGAAATGTGAGAAATTGCATCAAAACAGTACACACCTGCTGAACCAGCTGAGCGATTCAGGGCAGCAGAAACTTCTTGTCTTATTGACCTCTGCAACTCAAGTTGCATGTCCATGCAAGCTTCCAGCATCCTCTGCATGTTATTCATCCTTTGCTGTAGTCTAGCCATGTCAATCCTCATATCATTAGCGATGTCCCACTCCTGTGCCAAATCAAAATATATTTCAATTGTAGCTGAATCACAAACCATACTTCAGCATAAAAGTTTCAATATTTGAGAAAAAAATGAAGAAGAATTAATGATGGTGAGAGACCAGTCACATCCAATCACAAAATTGATTTTTCAGCCCAAATACTGACATATTTATTTACTTTAAAGAAGAAGTTCTAAATCTCTTTGATCTATTGGCAGCGGCATTAAGTTAAATATAAAATGTCCAAAAGATAAGCACATGTTCAATTTCATTGTTTCCAGGAAAATATCAAAAGAATCTTGACTTCCAAGAATCAATGAGGAAAAATTAACTCACGATTCCAAAGCGTTGATGCATGTCATGCGGTGGCCAAGGAAAATGCTGTGGCTCCTGGTCCCACAGCTGCTGTACTGGGGACATTGAAGGGGAAGGTATATCAAGTCGACTCCTCTGAACAGAATTTCCCTGCCCCACATTTTGACCCCAATGCTGCTGCCCCAGTACCTGGTCTGCAGATGCAGGAGTGGGAGATGATCCTTGCAGTTCCCAATCAAGGGAAGCATGGCTTTGTCTTTCGACATATGATCGTATCAATTGGTCAAGACTCTCACGAAAACCACTACGAAGAAGAGTAGAGACACTTCTCCTACAAGATAAACAAAAGTTTGATCAAGTTTTCTAGTTATTAATTACTTAAATTAAATCAGCCACATGAATAAGCCCTTGAATAATGGTACTTACCGACTCAATAGTTCCCTGAGCTCTGTGTTATACACACTATCATCATCAGGTAAATAAAAAGGATCCATCCTACCAACAGGAACAGCATCCTGTTCGGAAGGCTCTTCAAACCAACTTTGCACAGCCTCTTGCAAACCACTATCTTCATGCCACACTTCTCGATCCTCATTTTCCAGCCATTCATCAGCAATGGTTTCTTGTTGATGTCCAACTACATTATCTTGACTACCATCTCTCCACTCACTGGACCCAAGACCACCTTCGGCCAAGCCTATGTCTTCACTTTCCAGAACTTGACTCTGCCACTGCTCCATTTGAGCTGCAGATTCATGCCGATTTACATTTCCAACTACATTGCCTTCCAACTCGTCCACGTGATTGGATAAGATGGAGGCAGAATTCTCATCCCCATTTGGCTCTGGTTGTTGAGAATATACTTCACTGGTTACATTCACCTCTTCTCCAGTACTATCTCTCCTTTGAACAAATTCAAAATTTGAAGGCTGTTGCCTGCCTCTTAACTCATTCCCCAAAAAGTGTCCTGAACTCCCTTCTGACCCAGAAGTAGGTTCCAGCGAACTTCTATTTTCAACAATGTCACTTCCTATATCAGTTCTACCATCAGATAACCCAAGGTTATCACTTTCCTCAATACTTGACTCAGTTTGGTCATGAAATTCATCTACAACCAGTTGTGAATTATTTGATTGGGTTTCTTCCCTTTCATTACCATTAATGTCAATGTTAGATGAGGTATCAGAGGTGTTGCTGCTTACTTGACCACAAGAAGAGTGGTCAAATCTGGAGAAAAATCCTTCCCTTCACAGAAGAAACAGTTTACATAATATTATTAGAAAAATGTACTAAACTATGATATTAAATACCAAAGGAACTAAAAACAGTTTAACTTTCCAAATCAAGTTTTGGACTAACCTGAAATACTATATACTAATTTAGCACAATAGTCAAAATTTTCTGAAACAGATTCTTTGTCAGGAAAAGAATGTCTCACAAAAGAAAACTAAAAATAAATAACACTTGAAAGGGTTTCTGAATTTCAACCACCCCTAACAGTAGCAATAGTTTTTATACAATATAATGGTTTCAAAATTCATCAGAAGATGCACAGCTTAATTCATAAAAATTTTGTATCAAATCACATCATAGCAGCACCAACTACAAAATAGGCTAAATAAGCAGGCCTGTACAATAAACCGTTGTACAAAATGCCTGCATCCACTCCACTCTAAATTTGGAGAAGCATTTTGACACTCACTATCCATCAGGAAAAACAACCTAAAATTAGATTCCTAGATATTTTTTAGATAGCAGTCATAGGTAAATAATCCCCTGCATAAGTGAATTAAAGTTTCTCCTATCCTGCCACATTCCAAAAAACATAAACATGTCAAGCTCGAGACAATAAGAAAACTTCCTAGCAAGTAAACACCAACATCATTTCAAAAACACATCAAATCACATAGCACATACAGAGATTGCAAGGAATGCAGAATAACTATGAATCGTCCAGGTTTGCATACTCAAACAAATCTCTTCTTACAAATTCAAAAATTTCCTACAAATTGCTCATTACATCATCAGATTCTGAGGAGAGAGAGAGAGAGAAGAAAAACAACACACTTAAGGATAAGATGTTCATGAAGATCCAAGTACCTCAAATCTGATACCGTATGTCTCTGCCTCAGTAAGCCTAATTCACTTGCAGCTGTAGATGTAGGTCTCTCATCTTCAATTATTCTGTCATTTCGCAAGAACCTACCTCTAAGTAATGACTGCAGACAAATGCAGTGTATCAATGACCACAAATAAAAGAAAGGCAAGAAAGCAATATATCATGGCAGGCATTGCAACCACAAACCACCAAAAAATTTAGCCCAAAAGTAATACAGCACTGAAGAATCTGAAAGTTTAAGTATGAAAACAATTAGACTACAAATAAACATGACTTTTCTAGGCAAAAAATCAATTTAAGGAGAACCAAGTACATTGCCCTTAAAAAACGTACACCTAGAATCTGTGACCACCCAAGAGCAAGATTTCCCAATTAAACATTGTACAATTTGAACATAAAGCAACAAAAGCACATTAAATGATCCAAGAAAGAGCAAGGTTCATCAATGACTGCAATAAGACAGTTTATGAGAGCTAACCTGAATACGGTTGCGGTGAGCAAATTGGGATACAGCTCGATGCTCCAACAGACCTTGAAGTTCTTGTTGCCTCTCTCTCTCAGCCTTTTTAAGCAGATCAAGCAGAGCTTGTCTGCCACATAATCGACGAATGCCCCTCCGAGTATGCTCCATTTGACCTTCATTGCGGTTAACAACTGATCCATCAAGAACTTGTTCTATTTGTCCCACAATTTCAGTACCCTGCTCTTCTCTATGATCAACAAAAGTACTTCTCTGCCGGCTGTTCATTTGTACCCACTCCCTTATAATTCTCACCCTCTCCTGCTCATTTTCACCAAGCCATTCTGCTCTAGAACTATTGTTCCTCCGGGAAATATTAGATGTCCGTTCCCTTGCAGCACAGCTCATCCATGCCCGAAAAATCTGCCTTACCCTTTCCCTTTCGATCTCCCCCAGATCAGATGAATCTTCTTGTCCACTCTCTGAACTAATTGGACCTGGAGACCATAGTCCATAGTCATTCTCACACACACTCACATCCTCTGAAATGCCACTATGCTCACTTCCATGGCTATCAGAGGTATCCACCCTTGACACATCAGAGCTCAATCCATCACCTCTATGTTGGAGCACTCTCCCACCAATCCTCCCTCGAGCATGACTCACAACATGCTCATCCTCAAGATCCCTCCACATTTGCAAGAGGGAAGATGCCCGGGTGCTAGCCCTCCCATCATCACCTCGTCTTGTCACAACTTCTGATTGAGATTCCCTTAGGAATGAAGAATCAATCATAGAAATATTATGTAGACCAGCAATAGCCATTAGTCCAAATTCCAATCTAACAACCAAAACCTCTTAAAACATCCGCTTAAAATGCTTGAAAAAATGCATTTATTAAAATTAATACTCGCAGATGATTGTTTACAAGTTATACCACAGCATAAACTAGATCATAGCATGAGATCAACTGCCCTCAAAGTCATCATGTCATAATTGCATCGTATTGATCTTCAGTGGGAAGCCAAACCAAGGCTGTGTAACACGAAAACAAAGGGAATCAGCATTATATATTAAACCCTTTTCAAAGAAACTCGTCACAGAAGTAGTGCAACATAAACATCAAAGGGAATGAGCATTAAACAGTCCAAAACCTTTACAAAGAAACTTGCCACACGAAGTAAAATCCTTCCTGCATCAAATAAAATTAACGTCACTCCCTCTGCTCAGAAAAGACTTTTCATTCATTTAAAACGAAATCAACCAACCCAAATGCAGTTTCCCCAATATCAATACCTCTTAACAACAAAAAATTTCCTTAAAAAGCCAACTAAACACAAAGCCTCAATAGCACTTAAGCCAACAGGCTCGTTCAATGTCTAAGTTCGCTGTTTGATTCCAACAAACAAAAAGAAATGAAAATAAATTTAATTCCAATTACAGAGTTTCCATCATGTAGCACAGAGAGAATTTTGCCTCATCCACCCGGACGAGTCCGATATAAAACGATTGAATCTACTCAATTTCCAAACCGTACGGCCTCTATTTGGTAGTAGAGAAAATGCAAGAAAAAAAATGAGAAAATGAAACTCTAAATCTCACATTTTTCTTTAGCTCCGAGCCACAGCCTACCAACCTCCAATGTAAGAAATTCATAGCAGCTCCTCACTTCCCAAAATCCAAAACAATCTAATTCCCATTCTTTACCTTACCTTTCTCAGCAGCCAAAAAAACCGCAAATGATAACCAAAAATCATGACTTAAACCACCATTACAAATTGCAAACCGAAACAAAACCCCTCAAAAAAAAAAACAAATAATAACCAGTACCAATACCATAATAAAATCATCTACAACAACCGTTATAAGGATTCTAAAACAGGCCCTGCTCCCATTCAAATAAAACCTCTTAAAACTTACCAGTGAAGCTCTGGACCTGATGTTTTCGAAGTAAAGAAAACGAAACTCTAGCGAGTGAGAGAGAGAGAATGTGAATAAGTTTTTTCCAGAGAGGAGAGAGGGGGGAGGAACTAGGCAGGGGAAAGAGACTTTTATTTAAGAGCAACAAACGGGGAAGGTGGACACGTCATTGTTTCCCAACTTAAGCCCATAGATCTAGCCGTAACACTAACGTCTATTTAAAAAAAAAAAAAAAAAGGAAAGAAGGGAGCGGTCCGGGGCGGGGGACAGCGGAGGATTTGCCACGTGTCATAAGTATCTTTTTTTTGGAAATCTCTTTAACCACTCTATACGGCGCCGTTTGTCATTTTCCCCGCAGCTTTTGAGTAGACTTGCTTGTGGAGGAACTAGCTAGAAAGGGTAATAATGGAAGTAAAATGGTAATGGGGGCACATGTGCGAGAAATAACGGCGCTTGACGGCCGCTTTGATAACCGTTAAGAGTGAAAGATAACGGCAACTTAAAATTGAGACACATTGGCATAAGCATTTGGTAATATGGATGATGTCTTCTTAACTTTCTGAGAAAGTGGAAGAAAAGCGCACTATTTTGTGATCATTAGTAATTAGGACAAGTAGTAGAGTTTACATGCTTCAGAGATTTTTGAATTGCATGAGATGTTTGGCTAAAAAATAATGTACACTCATATTCTGAATTAATAATAAATTATTTTATTTTATGTATAATTTTCATAATTAATTCTACATATGACTCAATGAGGGACAAATCCAAGCTTTAATTTTAGTTAACAAAAATTTGTACCAAAGGCAATAAAGTGCATGAATTAAAAGGTGTTTTTTTTTCTCTATATATGTAATTTTTTCTATTATTAATAATAAATTTGTACCACTTTGAATTGGATAATCAAACTTAATAAAAAAATTAATTAAATATAAAAATAATCTAATATATTATTAAAAATTTATAATAATGTACCGTCAAAATTTAAAATGATTTAATATATTAAATATATAAAATAATTATTTTGTATTAGATGTAGGTCAAAACTAGCTAGCATGTCTAAGGCTCCATTTGGTTTAATTATTTAATGTAGTCGATAGCTTATAGCTAATAACCAGTAACGGATTGGTATTTGTTATTATCAATAAGAATATTATTTATTTAATTCAAGACACACATTTTTTATAATGCATAAATAATATAATATGTTATTTATTTTATATAATTAATTATTTTAATAAGTTAAAAATTACAGTAACAATAATAAAAATATTAATCAATGAATAGAAAATTTTCAAAAAATAATATATGATATTAAAGTAACTAAATAAAAAATAATTCAAAATATATTTATTTTTTTACATATAAAGACAATTTAGTGTAAAAATAATTTAGTTTTTCTATTAAAAAATTTAACTATTTAGAAAATTTTCAAAAATATAGTTTTTTAATTGTTTTTCAAAAATTTTTATCAAATACTCGTATACAAAAAAAAAACTATCAACTACTTAAAACAGCGGAATTCAGAAAAAAAAAATTCATAAATGCCTGTTTGCATGCCCAAGTATTAGGAGTTTGAGTTTGAATTTTTTGAAAGCAGATTTTTCTTTTAATAATTTTTGGATATCGTTTTTTTATACAAACCAGTTATTGAAATAATGACTTTTCACTTTTTTTCCTGAGTATTTCATAATTGATATAGCAGTTAAATTATTTCTAATTAGTAATTTTTGAATATAATTAATAATTATTTCCAGGTTTATAAATAAATAAATTTGACTATTATTACTTGAAGTCCACATGATAGTAGTATGTGAGAAATGAAGAATAATGATCGATCCACCTAATAATTTATAGATTTTAACAATTATTACTTGGATATGAAATAATGAACATTAATTTGGGAATCTATATTCCATAAAAGGTAAGTATTTAATGCATTATCCATGAATTGTGATAAAATTAGATTCTTACAAAAGCTGTCCACCTATATGTGAATGTGAAACTCCAATAATTAAAACCCTTTCGGTGCATTAGTGATACTTTACTAAGATTTATATCAATTGAACACAAAAAGTCCTAAAATGAATTTCATTTTCAAAAAATTATTTATACTTGATGAAAATGTGTTGGCTGTTTATATTCATAAAATTAGTTATGCTTAGTGAAAATATGTTAGTGGTTGATATTTATATGTTAAATAAATCTTAAAGGTATTATTTATTCTTAATATAACTTATACTTAATGTGTTAAATAACATATATAACAATTAAAAATATATTTTAAATATTTTTATTATATAAAAGTGAACATTATTTGTAATATTTATTTATGAATAATTTATTGATTGAAAAAATTTTAATTTGACAAAATAAGAGTTTTGTAACTAATAAATTTTATAATAGAAATGTAGTCTAAATAAAAAATTAAGTAAACATTTAATTTAGTTGTTGAATACAAGTGATAATTTTTTAATATCCAACAGTTGAATCAAAAATATTTAGTAAATTTTTATACCAGTATATAATAACTAATAAGAAACTCAGTCAAAAAAACCTCATTTAGATCATTTCTTTTAAAACAATTGAAATTTTTATTAGAAAAAAAAACTAGTAAATTAAAAACAAAATACATCATTTTTTCTTTCTGATATTTTTCATCACCCATCACAATTTATATTCCACAATTTTCATTATTCACAAAATATAAGAAATTTATAAAAGCATTTTAAATATAAGAAATTTATAAAAGCATTTTAAATAAAAAGTGGCAAGAAAAAAAAAATATATGTTAGCATTTTATTGGTAATAATTAATGCCAAGAAAGGAAGCTTCACATAAACAAGTACAAATGACATTTGGGACCAAACTTTTGCTGCTTTAAACATTAATATAAATGTAACTTTGAGTCTTCTTAATTCTACAGCAACCCACCAACAATTTTTGGTTGGTTTAATCTTTAAAGATTGCTACTTTTAATTTCTAGTGCAAAGTGTAAAAGATTTTTTTCACTTTTTCTTTAACGTATATATTCAATAATTGCTCACAGCTTTACTTCAACCAGAAAATAAGGAACCCTTAAAAATTTTGAATTATATACTTTTTGCTTAATTTAAAATGAACTAATGATTAACAATTTGCATATTGAATCAATAAAAATTTGATGAGAGTAAATTTTTCTTTGTTTCCAAATCAATTTTCAAACTTAATTAATACACAATCATTTTATAACCAAATTCCCCTACTTGGGTCTATAAATATGTTTGTTTATCTTTTTATTATTAAAATCTTTACCTATTATAAGTTTTTGCAATTTCACAATCAATTTTGCTTTGAATTCTATAACTAAATAAAAATGAAAAAAAAAATATATATATATATATATATATTTCTAAACCTAAATTTGCTTATTAATTAATTAGGCTTGAATATCTAGTTTGAGGTAAATTAATTAATACTTCATCCCAATAAAAAAATTCAGGTAATTAAGTGTATCTGATTCTTTTCCTTTATAATTCTAATTACCGAAATTTCATAATAAACAATGAAGAACAATCTTTAAGAATTTAAAAAAAAAAATACTTATAGGGTTGTCTGCCATTTTTCCTCCACAAATCATTGAACAAATGAGAAATATAGGACACTGCATTTATAAAGAAAAAGGTACGGAAAACAAAATCAAAAGATTGGATGGTAGAAGAATTCAATCACTAATTAATGTATTTTCAATCCAATTAATAAATTCAAATATTAAAATTTTAAATTGAAATTTCAAACATCCCCCCCCCCCCAAAAAAAATAGGGAGGCAGATAATATTTAAAGAAAATGTAATAATGTAATAATTATTGAATTTTTCTCAACCAAATCATAATTGCGTTATTGAAAAGGTTAGTACTGCTTAATTGGTGGCCAACATGAATCGGCCTTGATGGAGATTGTTCCTATATTTTATAAAATTAATTAATAATATCAACTAGCTAATTAATTATTTTTCTTCTCTCTTATCTTGTCTTGTTTGTATATATATCTTTGACTGAATTTTGATTTAACAAATGTTCTTAGTCAGCATATAAACTACAATTATGTCACATTGGAAATTGATTAAAATATGTCTAATCATTGAATTTAATTTTGTTGGGTAAAACTAGTTGATAATTTAGGTGGAAACTAATAATTTAGTTGTAACTAATAAACTAGTTAATTGAATTAAAATTATTTGATAAAACTAGCTGAAAAAATAACTGAAAAATATAAAATGACATACTTATATTAATCAAAAATACTATATAAAATATATTTAAATACATTATATTAACAAATTATATAATATATATATATATATATTAAATAATATAAAAATTATATTAAATATTTCAACCCAATAGAATAAATATGTCAACTCCTATCATCTAACATTCAATTATATATATAATAATAATTATATGAGATATCTCAACCCAAAATAACAGAAAAAAAAATATTTAATGAAAAAAAAATCATAATCTACTAGTTCTACAAGTTTTTTTTAATAAATTATAATTTAATTTTTTTCTAAATAATCTATTTTACCAAACACAAATTATTGGTCTAAATAACTTAAATTTGTAATCAAACTATATTATAATATAGTTTTGTATTCTCAAACACACCCGAAACTTTTTAGCTATTTTGCTTAAGAATCTTGTTTTTTCATTTTCTGCTCTTATTGATGGTTCATAGTTTGGGCGTATGGAATTCACCTATTAACATTAGCTTTCTAGTTATGGTGTGTTTTTGTAGTTGGTTTGAATGAAGTTTTTACCTTAAAAAAAAGACTAATGCCCACTATTTCAATCATCCATATCAATTTAGTTGAAAATATTTGATTCAACACCTAATTGCATCTATTTGAATTCCTTTTTTAAAATTTTATTTTTAAATTTGCACTTTCGTTTTTCAAAATATAAAATTATTATCTTAAGATTGTAAAATTGGAAAAAATTGTTAAATGTGAATGTATGATTATATAGCAATTGATTTGATTCTAATTATATTTAGAGTATTAGAATTGTTCTTAGTTAGATTTATATTAAAAATAATTTTTATAATCAATTCAATATTTACAAAACCATAATTATTTTTTAGAATGATAATATATAATTCACTTGATTTATAAATAAATACATGAATATACTCTAATAATAAATGTTAATAAAATTATGAAAGCAAGCACATGCATGTGCACATGAGTGCACTTGAGTCCCTACTGCCATCACCAATGGTTAAACACACAATGTGCCACTACATGTCTTTTTTCCTTTTTTGAAAAAGAAAATAAGGTTGGGATATTATTGATAATTATAATATAAATTGTTTTTTTTATTAATATGGATTTATAATAAATAGTTCCCTGTCTTAATTGCACATGTATATATATACAAATTGGACTAATTGAATGGGTCTCAAATGTTTGATCCTTACCTACGTGCTACCAATGCGCCAAACGTAACTGGCAATGCATCAATCCATTTGAGATTAAAATTAAAATTAAGAATAAAGGCGAATTCTTGAATTTATCAATATCAAATAACCTAAATTCATATAGGTTAATTAGACTATTGTAATTATTTGACAAATAAATGACTTTATATTAATCTGTTATAATTCATTATCCTACATATTTGGAGAACATAAGAGGTTTCTAATCCCTCTAACTCACATGAAAATTGAAATTTTACCTATTGTACTAGTATCTCATAAGATTTGAAAATTATATGATTAGTCTCTTTTGTTTTATCATATTTTATTAAAAAATCATTCAGTCATGTTTTCCATTAGAGAGAAATTAAATTGCGGTGAAATGACAAAACATTATTTACTAATATATTTAAAAAAATTTAAAAATTATTATTTAACTATTAGGTTTGACATATTAAATTAGTATTTCTGAGTTGTTTTGTCATATTCTAACATTTTTCTAATAAAAAATTTAATGAAATGATATATTAATAAAATTTGATAAAACAGAAGAGAGATATCATATAATTTTTAAAACTCATAGGGCAAATCTTAAATGTAAATAGTAATTTTCTCTAACAAATTTTTAATTTCATCTAGGGGTAAGATTTTGTAAAATCATTCATTTTAATGAAATAGAAATTTTATTCCTTCCATGCTTATCTTTTCAATTTTAGTAAGTTGTATTTTATATTAAAAAAATAAAATAAAATCTTTATTTCTTGAATTTTAGAAAAATATACACATTTTTAATACATTCCATTTACAAAACATTTTTTTTAATTTTAAATAGAATGCAAGTGAATTTAAAAATTAAATTATTATTTTTTTTAACACCGTAAGGCAAGTACTATAGCACTGAGCAAACTGCCAAAGATCTAATAATTTTCTGCTCAAAATAGTTGAAAAAAAAAAACCCTTTGGCCTATGGATAGCAACTTTATGCACACTTAGATTGACGTTGGGTCCAAGCAAATAATAACGAACAAATTGTACAATGCTTAGCTACTTCAGGCTTTATAATTTGCAGGGAGACAAGAGAGAACGTTCATTTTAAGAAAAAAAAGCAAAAGAACCATTAAGAAAAACGTTTTTTTTTTTAATTAAAAAAAAAAGAAAAATTCTAAGTTATAGTTTTATATTTTCATTTATGAACTGAATCGTTAACTTATTAATTTATTATGTCAAAAAAATAATTTATATATTAAAATTCATATTTATGAATTAAGAATTGGTAATAAATAGATATATTTTAAACAAGAAATTTATATATATAATAAAAAAAAAAACAAAATTTGCAGTGATTTTCAATTGGAAAAGGAAATAATAAGAAAGAAAGAGCCAGAAACTCATACATAGCCTTAAAATGAGTAATAATTGAAGATTGATGGGCCTTAATTAAAAGGTAAATGACACATGTGTGTCCATTAACATAGGAAACAGCTAAGGATAGAAATGTTAAATAAGTTAGGTTATATGTCTTTCATTTGATGAAATTGCATCATTTTCATGCTAGGGTTTGTTTTCCCTTATCTAATAGTTACACTCCATCCATACATGATGAGAATGGAGGGGTCTATAATAGCAAAAATAATTATAGTTTGCTCTCCAAATATGATGCCTTTGAAGGGCACATGTTCATATATCTCTGCATATTTTTAAAGGGTTGGACCCATTCTATTTAATTTTAGGGCCACATAAAAATGGGTTTGCCTTACATTTCTTGTTAATGATCTGCCCAATGAAAATATCTTTGCATATCTTTTTAGAGAAATATCTTGTCAAAATGTAGTATTGATATTTAGCATTTTGCTTCTATTGTGATGTTATCTCATATACTATCTTCCAACTATAGAATAATATGCTTCTATATGAATTTGGAATTTCCATCTCAATTCTGTACCTTCTAATATAACTAATAGTACTTGCAAATTATTAATTATTCAATTCAAAATAAAAAAAATAGCTAAATTTAGTTATTTATATTGAATAGTAACATCTCAATTACTAATTTAGATTGACAATATAATTTATCTTGTTCACCTTCTAAACACCTTAGAATATTGTTTAAAATTTCTCATACAATCACAATATATTATCTAGACCTTATCTAAATATGCATACATGAATCAAATTAATAGCTCAAAATGACATATTGCATAAAACCAAAAAGTTTTTTTTTATGATGAAATAATTCGAAATAATAAATTTATTTTTTTCTTAGTGGGTAAGCAATTACTATTGGATTGGTACATGCACAAAACTATAATCACAAAGAGTGAATTTCCTCTATAATCCCAATTCCGGTTTTAAATAAAACTAGTTTTCATTTTCGAGCATAATTTGCTTTCCTGATTGATGTATAATGTGCAACAATACATCCACAGCAATATGTAAATGGTACCTAAATCTACAAATTATTAGTCTTTTCAATGCCATCTTTCCATTAATCATTTGGCATCCCCATGTCCTAAGCGTTGCAGTCTTTGTTAGCCATTTTGGGAACTAATCGTTCAACTTGGCTTCAAAGTTAAGGACTGCCTCATTTTCTAATATAGTCAATGTCATCATATATATATAATTTTCCCTTTTTATTTTATTTTATTGGCTTTGTGCTCTTTAGCACAAATGTGCTTTACAAGCATACTCGGTTAAGGTTCCAAGTCAAGCGACCAATGGCTACAGCCGAGAGCCCATTCCAGTAATGGGCCTCAATAACATATTGTTGCGACATAAATTTTACCAAATTAGCAACCTACTTGGGCCTAATTTCCCATTCCATAAGATTTATTGATTCAAAATTATTTAATTATTTTCTTAATTATTGTCTAATTACCTTATGTAATTATTTTCTTAATCATGGATAACATTTTTTATTTTTAGAATTTTTTTTTTCTAAATTCAATGCATAGTTTTCTTTTATAAATCAAGTCAGTAGATTGAGTTTAAACAAATAATATCCTTTTTCTTTTATAACACTCACATTTACTCTCCCAAATTCCTTATTTTTTAATATTTTTAAGTATCTAGTAAGGATGCGAAGACATGTTAGACTAACTATGATTGATTATGAAACAAATTACAAAAATAATAAAACTGGAAATAATAATAATAATAATAATAATAATAATAATAATAATAATAATAATAATACTGCTTCCATCTAAAAAATGCTTATTTGAAATTAAAAAAAATTGAAAATCATGAAAACACTAAAATACAAGAGAGTCAAGTCCTTATAATACAAAAAAATGACCCCAAAAAATAAAAAAAAATAAAAAAAAATCCCAAAAGGAAGAAAATGATAAAACAAATATGATATCAATAATCATATATGCAACTAGCTAGATTAGCAATTCATCAAATAAAAAGTAAAAAAGAAGTGAAACCAATATAGTGACTAATCCTATCACATTGAGCAACATTAATTAATACTCCATATTACAATAAGTCCTCTGTGAAATCCTTGAAGAGGAGAAGTGCACCACAACATAAGGACACAATACCCTTAAAGTACGATGTCTCAACTTCAACACTCCAACCTTAAACCGAATTCTTGCCTTAATCCTCACATCTAACTGGAGCTGTCTTCCTGATTTTCCATTCCTCAAATCCTTAGCCAAATCATTAGACAATGCCACATCTCTGGCTTCAATTTTTGCCTCTAGCCGAGTTATGTTCCTTCGAGGTTGATGGAACGGCTCGAGGGTGTTAAAAGCCATAGTTTGATCATCACGAGACACAGAAACATCAATTGAATCATAGTATATAGACACTCTACCATTAGGGTTATGTGCCATGATGACAAAGTCAAATGATGCATTAAGGTGGTTGTAACGGAGATTAAAATTATTTACCATACCATTTTCGACCCAATATTCGATCTGTTTAGGCCGGATTATCAGCCAAGTGATTAGCACAGCTATGCCGACGATTACTATCAGTGATAGTATAATGACTGCGATGATTCGAAGCAGCTTCGAGTGGGCTGCGCTGCCGGTTTGTGACGGTGGCTGCTGGGTGGTGCTAGTCCCATTAGCCATTTGTTATGGATATATGGTTTAATTGATGTGTGATCAAATTGGGGGATATAGTTTTATAGTGGATAAAAAGGTATGGAATTATATATGGATTTTTAATTTTTCTTTAGAAGCTAACATTAATTAGCGCATAAATAATCAATTTTTGCTTTGAAATCTTTAGTCTTTAGTCTTTAGTCTTTAGTCTTTAGTCTTTACCGTTAGTCATTAGAGTTTTTCTTTTCCTTTTTTCTCTTTAACATTTCTTGCAAGAAACTCAAGAAATCTTAGAGATTCAGGTTCAATTGTTCTTTTCTTCAGATTGAAAATTTCAAGATTCATTAAAGCATATATATGTTTAATGATCAATTAAGACACTTTTAAGTATATAATTCTATATATTTTACTTTATGATCTGCAGGAATATGGTATGTCTGTGAATTGTAAATCATCCTATATATTTTTTTAGATAAAAGTGAAAGAAGAATATGCTGCCACGCAGACGAATTTAGGCTTTGATACCTTATCTGAGTCTTAATCATCGTATATCAATGGAAAAGAAGTTTGTTAACAGGACATGAAATCTTGCAAAATTGTGACTATTTAAAAAAAAATGCTGAAAAAATGCTAATTTTCTGAGTAGACGACCACTTTTGACTATTTTGCTAAGATTTTCTAAGAATATGAAAATATTATAAAGATTATTGGTTCTTCAAAAAATAAAGATATTACTTTAAAGAGAAGGATGAGTCAGTTGATCTGTTAATTAAGTTATTGATATTGTATTATTATGCTCAATATCCAACTAACTAAATAGAAGTATAATATATATAGAGAGAGGGGTTTTGATGATTTACATTATTTACCTATCCATGAGTATTATTTTTTCATCCACTTGATAAAAAACTAATGACCCTAATTAGTTATGAATTGTTATAATAATTTAATATTATTTAATAGATTAAGTTTTATGATAATTAATTACGTATGACTGTAATCATTAACTTAATTGGTAATTTGAGTACAGACAGAATATGGATACCCTATAATTTATAGGGTTTATATTTTCTAATTTCATGTCAGAATAAATATATAAATTATATCTCATTTTGAATTCTCAATTTATCCTAATTAAATAAAATTTAAGAATCCCAATAGTTATTAGTTATAATTAGGCCACATTAACATAAGATAATCCTCCTCCATTCCATAAAACTTTAGACTTCATTCTTCAAACATCAAACTTTCAAGTAGTTTCTTGTTAATGCATGGGTATTACTTCACCTCAAAGTTATTCAAGGCAAGACCTTTTAAGTTTTAGCATATAAATCCTCCTTTTACTTTGCCAAATGAGAAGTGGAATAATTTAAGAAATTGAACAGAATTTTGGTATATGTCTACGAATATAATTTGAATAGAAATAATAATATGAGCATACTGATCAGTTTGGTAATTTGAGTCAACTAAGCAGCATCAAGATCGAATTTAATATGCGTTAACTATCACATTAAAAAGTTGGTAATTGAGCCATTTCCCATTTTGTAATTTTGATTTTCATATATAGTTCTTTTCATTGTAGCCTCAAATTATTATCATGAGAAGCAGAAGGATGATAACAATTAGGATAAGATCAAATTACTAAAAATGGTAAATCACACTAACAAAAAGTAAATTGAGGAATAAATATCATAATTACTTCTGTATATATCTAACTCTACCATTAACCAAAGATGCTGACATTTTCTATTTAGGATTACGAGAATGCTACAAATATTGGACTCTTTAACTCTATAATTAGTGTACATCAAATTTAATTTATTAAATAAAATAATAATATTTGTAAGTTTTAAATGATGTGAACTAATTATAAAACTAAGCGTCCAAAAAAGTATTGAAGATAAAATGTTGATAACATTACTCATATGATTGTTCGAATCTCCACTTACTTTTACCCAAATTTCATTATGGTCATAAATAGATCATATAGATTTAGGTTCATATGTAGTGATAATTGTCGTACAAAGATTCGCTTTCACTATAGTTCCGGTGGATTTCTTTAATCAAGCCTATAAATAAGTGTCTATAAATAAGCAATAACAAATGCTTGAGTCATTAGCTCATTCTTCAACAAACGTGCGATCAGAAACTCAAGCTCCTTCTATTGCTTGGAAGCTTACAGTTTTCATGTTCTATTTCACTCATCGAGAGGTTTGTTTTCACCCTTCCCTTGCGATTGATAAACATCACTCTCATTTTGTTCTTCTTCCTATTGCCGAAGCAATCTTTCCAATATGGAACCTTTGCAATACTTAGTGTTTTTTTTTTTTTTTTGTGATTCTTGCTTTGCCTTCAAGTAATTCCAAATAGGATTGATTGGTCAGATATTTTAGATATTTCAATACGATTTGCTTTTATTTTATTATATAGGGTTCCAATAGTAATAAACGACTTTTCAAACCATGATTTTTATTACTATTTTTTTATGGATATAATATTTGTTTAGTATTTTATTAATTTTTTAATGAAAACTTCTACAAGCACATAGTTTTCTTAATTAATTTCTCATCAAGAACAGCTACTTAACATTAAGTTGAAGTCTTGCAGGGATTCGAAGTTCAAACTAATCTCAGTATACCATCACGCGCGCGCTCGAAGGGATTCTGATTTGTATTGATACCGATCTATGATATTTGGGTTTTGCAAAACCGGAAAAAAAAATCGAAAATTAAATTGAATGAAATGCAATTTAATCTATTTAATTTAATTTTTTAGTCTGAAAATTTTAGATTATTCAATTTAATTGATTTGGTTCTATTATTAATATTGAAAAATTTAAGTTCCAAAAAAAATCTAACTACATTTCGCATATATAATCAAATTGGTCTCAAAATCAAATAAACTATTCTAAGGTAAATATTTTAATTTGATTGATTATTCTATTTTAAGAAATTTGATATATTTGATTTTTTTATAATTGATAATCAAACCAAGTTAATCTGACTGAATGCACATATAGAGAGTATTTAATTTAGCTTTTTAGGACAATTGATAATTGTTTATTGCACTAAAAGTATTTGATAAAACATCTCAATCAGTAGTTGGTTGCTAATTTTAATTTCAAAAAACTTTTAATTAAAAAATTCAAATTTGGAGTTTTTTCCAATAAGCTATTAGCTGATTTAATTTTAGTTTTTTATTTAAATTATATTACTTATAAGTTTTATTATTTATAAAATATTTTCCAAATTAATTTTTTCAATCAATAAAATATTTATAATTACAACAATGAAAATATTATAAATAATAGTTGTTGATTTTTATATGATAAAAAAATATAACATATTTTAATTGTTATATACATTATTTAATATATTAAATATAATATAAGTTAAATTAATTGATATAAATTATATCACGTACACTTTTTAATTTTTTTTATAAATTTTTATATTTTATCATTGTTATTATTTTAATTATAATAAATAATTATATAAAAAAATTATTATTTTTTATCTATACATCATATAAAAACATATATTTTGAATAAAATAAATTATATTTTTATTGATAATTTTACATTATAATAAGAACAATTCAATTAATTTTATCAAATATTAAAATCAATCAGCTATCAGTTGTACTCAACAGCTATATTAAATGGGGTTATAATACACTTGCAGCTAGAGATGAGTAATTGATTGATTGGATTTGGAACCAAATTGGCAAAAATAGACAAATCAAGTTTTCTAAAGATAAAATTGAACCGGATCAATTTTCAACTTAAATAAAAACCAACTAAATTCAAGTATTTCAATTGGATTTGATTTGACTTTGACTTTTTTAATATTAAATAAAAGTTATACATATGGATAGTTTGATTGTTATGGAACCAAAAACCAAATCGCATAACCGGAATTAGTTTCAATTCGATGTGATTTTCGATTTGGTGACCTCCTACCTACGGTATATGCCTTTCAAACGGAGCGTGTGGCGCGTGGCGATCACCAAATTGGAGCAAAATGTAATTATTGAGAAGAGAGGTGAGATACAGAAAAATTGAAAAAAAGAGTGGACATCAAATGCAAGCAATGGAGGTGGTCGCCGCATATCCTTCGGAAGATGCGGCCTTCTAATCAATCATTTTATTATCATTTTTTTTTTCATTACTAACTAGTTTCAAAATAATTTATAATCCAGTCATCAATCCGATTCGAGTTAATTATTGATATGTTATAAAATAAAATTTTTATAATGTATGTTTTTTTATATAAAAAAATTTGAATTCAATACTTAAGGGAAAGATACATTAAATTACTTCAATAAACCATACATTATTATTTTATTATCACTTTTAATTGGCCTCTATATATATAATGGATTTCTATCTCTTTAATTAGTTATCTATATGAGTGGGTTGATATTCAAACCGATGGGCACTTGTCATTTCTCTTATCACTTGGCAGCCACCCACAACCGTACCATGTTCGGTGGTGGTGACGGCAGAATGTCGATTTCTGACAAAGTTCTAAGAGATAAGAAAAAAATTCTCCCACAAAGCAACCTCAATCCTTTGACATTTTTTTCTCCTCATTTGGTGGTGATCTTGGCATGATCTTGTGGTTGAAGAACTTAAAGGTATTCATGATCATGATGCATGATTAATATTCAAGTTAGACTGGTTCTAGCTTTTTTTTTTCTTTATAGTTATGCGCTAAAAATGTTTGGAAAGCTGATGTATTTTCCTGTATAATGCAAGTTCTGTATGCTTAAAGCATGGATTTTGTTGCTTAATTGCTAATTGGAATTTGTGAAAAATAATAAAAACCCATGTTAGTTTGTGGAGTTTATGCCACATTATTTAGCTAGCCTTATCGTTTGGAATTAAAGAATTAAAGCTATATCTTTGTATTCCATGTCAGGACCTTAATTATAATTAAGTTCTTTTACTTGCATATTAATTAACAAGATTAGTTTTTTTTTCGACTGCCAGTGTTGCAAGATCTATCAAGAAATTAATATTTAATGCTAAAAAATTAGTAAATGCCAAAACAACAGAATCTGAACTGCTACCGACTACTCAGAATTGAAATTTGGCTACTGTGGGCATTGGTAATTTGGTATAGTTGCTTCCTCGACTAGTTTTCCAGTACAGCTGCAAGTATATAAACTACACAGTGCACTTTGCATTTCGGTATTTGCTACTCTATGGATCTTTACAGCAATATCATTAATTATAATGCTTAATTATTTGGTATCCAATAATTTTTTGACTGATCTCTTGAATTTTATTCGAAATTGCTATTATGCACTATATAATTTTGTGGAATGAACAATCTATTATACATCTAAACTTATTGTAATGATTCATTAGATACTTGAACCTATTAATGTGTAATTAATTAATGATTCGTTAGATACTTAAACTTATTTATAATAATATATTAGTAAAACTTAATTCATAATAAATTGTCCATTATAAGGAAAACTCAATTTTCACAGGTTAACAAAAAGAGAGGCATAAATTTGCTTTATGCCCAATTGATCTGTGAAGGACAATATGATTAATCAAGTTTTGGGTTGGCTAATTAATATCAGAGCATCCTCGAATTGAAAGGTCAAACATTTTTAGGAAATGCTAGAGAAATTCAAAATATAGCAATTTTGTATTTCACATCATATATTTACATAGAAAAAATGACACTGCATTTTGCAATATATATTTATACAAAATGTATCCTTTATATTTTGAATACAAGAGAATTTAAACCCCTTTAGGAGTATAACCACTTTAGTTCGGACATACATTTTAATAAGATGGGATTAAAATTAAAATTCACACTTAATAAATTATTAGTTATTTGTAATGGGCATTTCAAAGATTTGGTAATCTTTAATATTAACTACATTTTTTTCTTATATTCTCTTTATATATAACATGCAAGTATTTTTATTATATGTCTTAATTGTAATTTATCTTTATGGGTGGACCAAAATAAAAAGCAAAATGCTACATGTCATTCATATATAGTGGAAAAAATAATTAAAAAATGATTTTAGGCATTTCTCTGACAAAATATATTATCTAGTAATTTTTTTTCTTTTTCCGATAATGTATGAGAAATTGTTTGTATCTAAAATCACTAGATGGATTTGAATTTTATCCCAATTTGAAATATTTTAGAAAATATTAAAGGTGCAAATAATCTCCTAAGCTATGGGTTAAGAAGTACACTAGCCTCTATATATGTTAAAATTTGATTCAATTGGGCCCCATACTAAAAACTCAAAAATTTTAAATATGCAAAATGGCCCAAAATAGAGAATCTAATAGAGGGGCAATTTAACCGAAAATGTAGTATTGTTGTGTAAAATGACTTGAAATTTTAGTATGAAGGGTTAATTGAATCTAGTTTTACTATAAAGGCCAATGTGCTTTATGACTCATATCTTAAGGGCTTGTTTGCACTTTTGCCATTTATAAAACAATTGCAATAAAAAAATTTACTAAATTAGTTTATAGTTGTAAAGATATCACATGCACATCCACTTGTTATAAATTTTAAGTGCATAGAAATGCATGTATGATAATCAATAATTATATATTAATATTTTGGCTGATACATGTATAGTTCTTTGTATGTGCAACAATAAATTAATTTGTCTCTTGCACTCATTTTTAGTATATTTGTTTTATATACTTTTTTTCATTATCAAATTAGGGTTCAATTAGTTTTGTCAATATGACAAAATATTAATGTAGCATATGATCTGGTGAACATTCATCATGTCAATCCTACAACATATTATGCCTAAATGAATCCGAAACTAAACAATTTGCAGACTAATTTGTACCCAAAAAATTAAAATATATATATGTGTGTGTACAAAAAATAGAACAGAGAATAAGATAACCTATTGTGATAAATACATAGAAGTTCACATGCATTAAGCCTTTTTTTTTCTTTGATTTTTTTTTTCGAAATCGAGAGAGTTGGGTGTTGGCATAAGTAATTTTGCAAGGGCTGGGCCGCTTGATGTTAATCTAAAAACCAAAAATTCAGCATGGCCATCGGCGGAACTCTTATATATGGCAATTAGTTCATATATTTTATGATACCCATCTTTTTATTTTTTTGTTTTTTTTAAATTTTTATTTTGTGTATGCAGGATAATCCGGTTGGTACATGTGATAGAGCAAACAAATAAAAACTTAATGAATATGGGCATAAACGAGTCAAATTATTCGAACTCAACTCGTAAAATATTTAAATTTGATTCGGAATTATTTGAGTCGAGCTCGAATATCGTAATTATTATTTACTAAATTACTTTTATATCTTCGGTATTTAAATATATTGAATTTAATCGAATCAAGTTGGCTCAAGTTGATTTCGAGTTGAGTTGAATTGAATATATTATTTATTAAAATTTTTAGTTGATTCAAATTTTATCGAGTCGAATTTAAGTAGATTGAATATTTTTCGAATCGAATTTCAAATAAGTAAAAATAAGTTTGAATGAATTCGAATTTCAAATTTTGTAATAGAATTGAGTTTGAGTCTATCCACTCGATTCGACTACACCGAGATAGCAACTGATTCAACAACATTTGTTTCTTTAGAAAATTTGATTTCACATGTGACATATATAATTCCCTTTGAAACAAAATCCTTTAATGGTATATAGTAGCAGAATCTTATGGTGGTAAATTTGCAGTGATTGTTCAATTATCATCTTTAAAAGTTGTGAGTTGTAGCATCTGGGAAATTGAAGACTGAAGTAGGAGATGATATATTCAACTCCACAAGATTTTGTGTTCATCTACTGTCTGCCTTTTGTCAATTAAATTAATCCTTACTGCATCAACAATGTCTACGCTATATTATATCATCTATAGGCATAATTGACATTGAGACATTATCAATTCATTTTTCCGCATTTCATTTTACCCATACCATATATTGTATAAAACAGAAAGGACATAAGTTCTTAATTTTGTTTATCAAAATTCTTCTGAAACTTACTTTTAAATAATTTTTGTTTATTTATTGATTTTTATTTAAATTACTAAATATTATAATATTAGCAAATTGAATGTTCAGTTAACTGTACACCTCTTATAATACAAATTAATTAATATTTTAAAATTCCATAAATCAATTTCCATTACTTCTATTTCATCTTTGATAGAAATAGTTTTTTCCTTTAAATATGATTATACTGTGAAATGTTTGAGATTGTTGTTTGGTGCAAAATTATTAGACTTGACCCAGTCAACAAATTAGAAAATGCAACAGATTAAGGATTAAGGATCAACCAGAATTGAACTGATTTATATGAAAATTTTTAAAAATATAATATGTTTCATATATAATAAAACATAACATGTCTCATATACAATAAAATATAAAATAACTTGTATAAAACTTGTTTCATGCACAAAAAAGTAATATTTTTCATTTAATTTATATATAATCACATCCAAATTGAAATAGAACAAAATCAATATTAAAAATTAAAATATAATTTGAAGAGTTTTTCTTCCCTTACCAACCAATATAATAATCATTATGTTAGGTGACAGTTATTAAAATTCCCATTAATTTTGTTAATAAATTAGATAATTATTATTTATGATATTAAATATCAATATTTTAAAAATAAATTTGTATTTATTTTTTATATAAATCTCAAAAATAATTTATATAATTGTTTAGTAATATTACATGATAATAATAAATATACAAATACTAAATCCAACTTTATCATATATATAACTCTTAAATAACGTGAATATTTAAAATTAATATTTTATGATATATATTACTAATATTAAAATTCTATAACAAGAAATACTATTAATTATATATTACTTATTTTTAAATGATTTTTTTATAAAATAAGAATAATCTCTTTGAATTATTTTAATAATGCAATAAATTATATATGTATATATATATATATCGGATAATATATTTAAAATAATATAAATAATAATATGTAATTAAATATAATAAAAATTGTATAGAAAGTAACAAAAAATTGCATTAGGCCTAATGGTACATTGTTGCTACATTAATAATTGTGGCCCAAGTTTGAGTCTCATTAGGCACAAATTGTGCCTTTTTTTCAAAGAAAAAAATATGAATGGTAAGTGTATCCCGATTTGAAATTATGCCCCATTCCATGTTGAAGAAAAAAAATTATCTCTATCATCACATCATACGGGGACAAGAATTTCCGATCAGACCTCCAATTTTTATTAAAATTTTTTATTTTATTTTAATATTAAAAATATTTTTTTATTTAATTAAATTAGTTAATTATATAATTATTTAAATAAAAAATATTTTTTACTTTACAAGTGTTATATTTTATTTTATTATTTTTAAAATATTAATTGTGTTAAAATATAAATAATTATTATATAAATATATATTAATAATATATATACAATATAATATATATAATATATAAATAATATTCAGGGCGGAATCGGGATGGAGTACTGCAAGGGCGGATCCAACTGTCATCTCTAAAAAAAAGTAAATCTCCTCCATCCGAGTTGATCAATCAGACTGGTCTAAAGCTCGGTTTCTAGTTGGATCGGTCCTAATTTGACAACACTAGTTTGGTGTCAAAAAAATATATTTATATTTTTTTATTTAATTGATTTTTTTTTATAAACTCTTTCTTTCAAATCTTTTATGGAAAAAATATTTATTTCTTTGTTTTTATCCAAAAATAGTTTTCAGAATAAAAAATATTTTTTCCAAACCCAACACCAAATAAAAACACCTATATTTGTAGATGCAACTTTGCGACTGCCAAGGATGAATTACAATATTTTCAAACTGGAATTGAACAGGTAAAACTAGAAGGTCTAGTATTAAATGTTCAACCGGAGTTGAACTGAAATTGAACTAATCAAGGTAACTTTTTTAAAATATAATATTTAATAAGTTTTATGCATAATTAAATGTAAAAAATATATAAAATAAATATGTTTCATGCATAATAGTATGTTCACAATATTAAATATTTAAATTTAAATTTATACACAAAATATTTTCAAGTATAATAATATTTATATTTATATGTTATTTAACAAATAACATAATTGATTTATTTGCATATTTTTTTAATTTTTTAAAAATCATAATAAATAATAGTTTTCAAGAAATAATATTCAACATGCATTAATTTCTCAAATAAAATATGTTTTTGATAGAAATAAAATAAATTTACAAATAAGTTATATAAAATTTTTCTCATAATATATAATCATATTTAAAAAAATTCAAATAAAATATAATGCTTGTATTTATAATTATTAATTTAATAAACAATAGAATTAATTAACTTATTTATATTCTATATGAAAATATTAAAATACATAGTTAAATGATAATTTTTGTCTAATAATATCGATAATTGCAGTTATTAGATAAATAAAATATTAGAATTTATTTATTTATATATATTTTAGTTTTTAAAAATTAAAATAGGGTGTGACTTTAATAAATTAAAATTACATCATGATTTTATTTTTCAATTTAAATAATATTATTTTATAAAAATAATAAAAAATATCAAAAAGTATTATAATAACTAAGAAGCACAATGTCAATATCTCTTGGTGAGGTATAGCTCAGTGCCCAATCGAGGAACATTTTTATCTGAAGTTGTACGATTCGAATTCATGTTTTGCTTATTTTGTCATTTTTAACAAATTTTTCATTGTGCAGCTAAATTTTGGGACCGATTTGGTTGACCGAATCCATCAAATGACAGATTCATAGTTTTTCTGCTCAATTTTACAACCATGATGAATTTACGGTTGAATGAGTGCACAATTTATATAAAGGGTGGGATAGAAGGAACCCTTGCAACATCTATGTGTTTTTCATATCGTTGTCACTGCAAGGAGAGTCGAACAACAATACCTTATATCTTTTTTGTTTGAAATTTCTTCAATCTTCTAGTCTTTTTTCCTAATTATATTATGTTCTTGGTAAATATTTACATAAATTGTAATTGTTAAGCCCACTTAGATATTTTTAATTCATTGTCATCAATAGCGATCTTCATGGGAGCATATGGGGGCATGATAAAAAAAAAATTCTTTAGGCAACTATCTACAATATAGTGTGTATTGGAAAATTGTAGTTAATGAGTCACTTTGAGAATTTTGTAATTTATTGTCATCAGTGGTAATCTTAATGGGAGCATATGGGGTCATGGTAAAAAAAAAAAAAATTCTTTAGGCAACTATCTACAATATAATGTGTGTGTTGGAAAACTATAGTTAATGATTCATTTTGAGAATAATATTTAGGTGAGTCTTATAATTCAGTTTTAGAAGAATTGTTCGAATATGTGTTCTTTGATATAAAAATTATGAATTATGATATTAATATGCTCAAAACAGTGAATATGTGAATAAGAAATTGAATCTCATTGCTAAGGAAAAAGAAATTCAAATTTTGGGAACCTCAAATAGGAAATATTGGAAGTTGGAGAAAAAATTTATATATAGAAATTTATCGTTCTATTGTTAAGTGAGTAACATGGAATATAACATCCCCTCAATCCAATATCACGTGCTCAAGTAAGGGAGTGTTACGTTGTTTTCAATCAAATTCATCATTAAATAAATAATGGAAAATGACACATTTTTTTCTTTAACTTCAAATAATATAAAAGAAACAATATTTATTTTATATATAAAGATAATATTCACAAAACATTGGTATCCATCCAAAACATATAATTACTTTACAAACACTATAAAATAAAATTCAAAATAAAAGTACAAAATGTCATGTAACCCACAACGTCTATGATAGGCTGCTTTATTATATTAGATTACTGCTAGCTTTATCTACAAACATCGACTTACTCTTCTCTATATATGTGCGAGAGAAACTCACATGTTAAACTCTATACTTAGTGGTACATATAAATAAAACAATAAAATATATTCATGCAATATGCAATAATATATCATTATACATATATGTCAGGCTATATACGCATGCATTATATAATCATTTTATACAAATAAATTATTTTTTTGTATTCATATTTATGAACGACCAATTCACATATAAAATTATTTATAACAAGTTAACATATTTATGCTCATAATACCTATAAATCAATAACCAAGATAATGGAATTGGTCACTTAAGTATAATAAAGTTATCATCCGAATATAGTGGTATGCGCATATAAATGTCATCACCGCTATTAATATATAAGTGTCATCATCGAAATTAATATGAGTGTTATCACTAACATTAAGATATGTGTTATTATTGACATTAATAAACCCCTAATTGATATGCCAAATTATCCAATACTTTAGTTTTAGGTTTATGTGTTCTAGGATTTAATTAATATCATTATAAAATTCATAACTTTTTTCCTTTATACATTTCATGAGTCTAATGACTCAATTAATCATACAATGACTTAATAAAAAAATATAATTTGCATAATATAACAAAGTCCACATTATCTCACATATTAAAATCTTCAATTTATATTTTACTATATTACTAGCAGATTTTATGTTCTATTTTGGATTTATTACGATATGAATTCAATTACAAGGTCTTCTGAAGAATTATAGTCTTGGATGTTAGATTTAATATGTAGTTATAATCACTTAATTCCAAACTTTGAACCAAAAGTTATAGGTATTTGAACACCAACTGCTCAATAAAATTATATCCAAATTATTTTGAGACAAATTTCAGGTCACATATTAATTCTAAAATTTAACATAGCTATGATCAAAATCAAGTTTTATATTCTTATAAATATTTAATCTCTATGTATTCAATTTCAAACCCCATAAAGAACACACCAATATGATTTTTAGAACTCATATTATAGCAACATTTATACAAACTGATTTATAAATTCCAGGAAAAAAACACAATCAATATAATTAAATTTTTACCAAATTCATGCAAAAAAAATCACAAAATCAAATTCATTCTAATTACAACTAACATGACAAACATTTAAATTATGAGAATTCATAAAAATTTATATGTTATTGCCTTAAATTATGCATTTACATAAAACTTTAAATTTCTCATTTCTCTTCACTTTTTGTTCTCTTTTCCTTTGCTCATTTGAGTTTGTTCTTTATCCATTTGAGATCCTAAAATATATAAAAATATTATCAAAAACCTCTCTTTCATCATATGTCTCTAAACCCTATTTTCTCTTTCTTGAAATCCTAAACTATATTTCCTCCAAAATATGCTCCAAAAGAGTTCAAAATCTTATTTTCTTTTAGAGAAGCCTAAAGAGAATATGAATAACACTTTATCTTAAGTTTTTTCCTTCTATTGATGAAACTTTGAGTGGTTTTCTCTCATATTTTCTTGCTTATTTTCCTTTCTTTTTACTCCCTATTGATTAAATATATATGAACACCTACTTATCCATGCTTTTCTCATTATTTTCCTCACTTTCTCTTTCTAGAAGTAAGGTTTGGCTATGGAGGTTTGAAAGGGAACGTGGGGCTGGTTTTGTATGCAAAAAATGGGTCAAAAAAATGAGATGAGGAAGAATAAAAGAAAAAGGAAGAAGAAATAAGCAAAAGTCTCAATGTGGGTCATTCCATTTGACCAAAAACTTAGATATTTTGGTTAATTATCGTACTAATCTCCTAGATCTTTTGGTGTCCAACCAAAATATTATTTTTTGTGTCCAATTAATATATTTAATTTGTAATTATCCCAATTAATCATTCAATTTCAGTGAAATACAAGTTTACTCCAAAAAAATTTAAATTTTGTACTTTAGTATTTTACCGTAATATAACATTTTTAAATATTTAAACACATTATTAGACATTTTCTATAATTATTTTCTATTATTTTATTTATTTTTTTAGTTAAAATTCAAATTTAGACTTCAATCAGTTCAACAAATAAGTTTAGTGACATGCATGACTCGAGACTTATATTAGCAGATATAACATGGAAGACTCTCTTTCGCATGCACAGATGCAAGGGATGAAAATTCAAGGACTGAAATGAGGTCAATGTGTGGGCGCACGACCTATACATATGAATATCGAGCCCAAATATCGTGGTCCAGGCTAGTCCAACTTTGACCTTTTTTTTTTTATTTCTGAAAAATTAATAGGGCATCGCGATGGGCTATCACAGCCATGACACTTGGTCATGCCCTTAACAGAAGATTTATGCCATTGTTGAGCATGCGACGTTATGGTCTATGGGAAATTGTTGCACGCAACATTTGTCATGCCCACAACAATGAGGTAACAACATAGGTGCTTTTACAAATTTGGTTATTGAACTTTTGTTATACAAGAGTTATAGAAATCAAATAAACATAAATTTAAAGTTATAAAAGGCTTAAATGACAACCTTAATGAGATTAAATTCTCATTATTTTTTTTCTCTCCTCCATTCTATTATAAATAGAGGCAATTGACATATATTTAGACGGATGTTATTACAAATTTTCTTCTTTTCTTTTCCCTTCTCTTTCATGAAAGGGTGACAATATTTTCAGTTGGCTATGGGCATAAGTTGTGGTGTTCAACTTTTACCTTAATACGTTGTATTATAAGAGACAAACACTGTTCAACCCAAACACTAGTGGTAGGGAGCAAATTTTTTTAAGGACACTGTGTAAGACACATGCCTCAGATTAATTTTTGTTTCTGTCCTTTCAGTATAATATTGGATTAACAATATTACCACATTATATTTCTAACAATCTTAAGACAAAATTTCAACTTGTTAATCACAATATTTGACGTTATTGAAATTCTAATATTTCTCTTGTTCTGTTTTCAGAAATAGAGAACACGATAATTGATACCAATGTTCAGGATGGTTTACAAAGATCATTAGCTACTGTTGTACAAATTATCTCTCCTGTTGTACCTGTTAATCATAGGGAGAAACTAGAAAAATTCAGCATTTTAAATTTTAAGAAATGACAGTAAAATATGATGTTTTATTTGAGCACTTTGAACCTTGCATGGTTCTTGAGTGATGATGCTTTTAAGCAAGATGTACAAGTGAGGATGCCCTATGATAATTAGCATCATTCTGATTTTCTATGTCGAAATTATGTCATGAATGGGCTGCATGATTCGTTGTATAACGTGTATAGTAAAATTAAGACTGCAAAATAGTTATGAGGGATTCCAAAATTGTAGTGAGTCAAATGCAAAAGTTTAATTTATCCTTCATGATATTCATGCGGAATGAATGAACTTAAGTGAGATTTTTCAAGTGGTTGCTATTATTGAAAAATTACACCATGACTGGAAGGATTTCAAAAACTACCTTAAACATAAACGAAAGGAAATGACCATTAAAGAGCTAATTGTTAGACTTTGAATTAAAGAAGATAATAGAAACTCCAAAATAGATATATTGAATTCTTCCGAGGCAAAGATGAACATTGTCAAATATGAATAAAGTTCCAAGAAGAAGAAAACCAAAAAGTCCAAAACGGGATGCAAAAATGAAGTTTTTAACAATAAATTCCAAGGTAAGTACTTCAATTGTGATAAAATAGGTCATAAGGCTTATGATTGTAGACTCCTAAAGAAAAAGAAGAGCAATAAAACTAATCTCTTATAGAATATTATTCAAGAGGTCTCTGATATTAATTTTGTTATTATCATATCAAATGTGAATCTGGTTAGATCTAACCCAAAGGAATAATGGATTGATACTGGTGCCACAAGGCATATTTGCTCAGAATGTGAGATGTTCTCTACCTTCAAACTGAAGAGCAGAGAAAAACTGTATATAGGTAATTATTCCACTTTCTGAAGTTTTTGGTGAAAGACAAGTAGTGCTAAAGATGACTTCTGGAAAATAGTTAAGTTTGAACAATATCTTGTTTATATATGATATTCATAAGAAATTGATGTCAATTTCACTACTAAACAAACATATTTTTTGAATGGTTTTTGAGTCAGACAGAGTTGTTTTATCTAATGATGAAATGTATGTGGGAAGAGGATATACTCTTGATAGGCTTTTTAAGTTGAAATGTATGAATGAAAGTATCTTTTCTACTTATTTGCTTGAATCTTCTAATTTATGGCATGACAAACTAGGACATATTAATTATAATGCATTGAAAAAACTAATTAACTTAGACCACATACCTAATTTCTTTATAGATTCAAAACATCAATGTGAAATTTGCATTGAGGTAAAATTAACACAGTCATTTTTTTAAACAATTGAAAGAAAAATTGAACCACTTGATCTAATACACAGTGATGTATGTAATTTAAAATTTATTAAAAAAGAGGTAGTAATAAATATTTTATCATATTTGCTGATGATTGCACAAAATATTGTTATGTATATGTGCTTAAAAGCAAGGATGAGGCTATAAAGAAATTTAAACTCTATAAAATTGAAGTTAAGAATAAACTCAATAGAAAAATCAAGGTATTGAGGAGTGATCATGATGGTGAGTATGAAACACCATTTGGAGAATTATATGCACAACATGAAATTAAACATAAAACCATAACACCTTATTCTCTTTAATCAAACGGTGTGGCTGAAATGAATAATCGTACCTTTAAAAAAATTATGAATGTAATGATGATAAGTTATGTGATGTCTCAGAACATGTGGGGGGAAACCATTTTATCAGCTAATTACCTTTTAAATAAGGTGACTTGTAGTAAGCAAAATAAAACCCCTTATGAATTATAGAAAGGAAAAAAACCTTCTTATAAATATTTGTGAGTTTGGGAGTGTCTTACTAAAGTGGTTATTTCGATACAAAATAAAGTAAGAATAGGCTAAAAATCAATTGATTGTATTTTTATTAATTATGCACATAACAGTAATGTTATCAGTTTTTTGTGCATGTATAAAAAATTTATGACGTACATAAAAACACGATAATGAAATTAAGGAATGCGTCATTTTTTTGAACATATATTTCCTTGTAAAACTTCAAAAGAGGCAAATGCATTCAAACGAGCTTTTGAGACTATTACTGAAGATAATTAAAATTAAAATCAATTTCAAGAAAAAGAACTTGGTTTTGAAGTTGAACCAGCTAAAATAAAATCTCGGTGTAGTAAAAAAGTAAGGATAGAAAAATCTTGTGGACCATAATTTATGATTTACATGTTAGAGACATAACTTCAAACTTGCACATATGCTATAAAACTCTTTAGAAGGTCTTTTGTAGAACGAAGCCATTAAAAGTGAGTTAAACTCTATAATACAAAATCGTACTTGAAAACTAGTGGATTTACCTCTAGAATGTAAACCACTAGAATCCAAAGGGATCTTCAAAAGGAAGATGAAAGCAAATGGTTTAATTAATAGATATAAATCTAGACTTGTGATTAAACGTTATAGACAAAGAGAAGACCTAGATTATTTTGATACATATTCTTTTGTAACCAAAATAAATTTTATTATAATGATTATAGCGATTGTTGCGTTGCATAATCTTGAAATGCACCAAATGAAAGTAAAGACAATTTTCCTAAATGGAGATTTAGATGAAGAAATCTAAATGATACAACCTGAATGTTTTATTATCCTAAAACAAGAAAAAAGAATTTGTAGATTGGTTAAATCTCTATATGGATGGAAATAAGAGTCAAAGTAGTGACATGAAAAGTTTGATAGTGCAATGTTGTTTAATGATTTTAAAATCAATGAGTGTGATAAATGTATTTATGTCAAAGACACTAGTGATAATTATGTTATATTGTGTATGTATATTGATGACATACTTATTGTTGGTAGTAATGACAAAATGGTCAAGTCTACCAATGATATGTTAAACTCAAAATTTGATATAAAAGATTTGAGAGTATCAGATGTGATTCTAGGAATAAAAATCTCAATAAAATTAAATTAACTTACATTAAGTGAAACGCATTATGCGGATGAAATACTTAGTAAATTCAATGAGAATGATATAAGTATTGTCATAACCCCATTGGATTTGAGTTTTCATCTATTTAAGAACAGAGGATAAAATATTTCTCAAGTAAAATATGCACATATAATTGACAATCTCATGTACTTAATGAGTTGTACAAGACCAGATATTTTTTATGCAGTAAGCAAATTGAGTCGCTATACGAGTGATTCAGAAACTTATCACTAAAAAGAAATTGTAAAAGTACTGAAATACTTGAGGTATACTCATGATTATGGATTGTATTGTACCAAATATCTAGCTATCCTAGAAGGATATAATGATGAAAACTGGATTTCTAATATACAAAATTCAAAATCTACTAGTGATTATGTGTTCATACTAGTAGGTGTAGCTGTGACTTGAAAATTTTCTAAATAAATTGTTATAGTCAGATCCATAATGGAATATGAGTTTATTGCATTAGATAAATGCGTTGAATAAGTTGAATGGTTACGCCATTTATTAGAAGATATTCTGAAATGAAAAAGTCTCATACCTCCAATTTGCATATATTATGATAATCAATCTGTATTTGGAATGACACAAAGTAACATTTATAATAATAAGTCTAGACACATTTATTGTAGACATAATACCATAGGGTAACTACTCTCAATTGAAGTTATCACCGTTAATTATGTAAAATCAAATAATAACATTGTAGATTTGCTAACCAAAGGGTTAAATAAAAAGTTAATTAATAAAGTATCAAGATGAATGAGATTTAAACCAATAAGATAATAACAAGTCAATACAAAGAAAAATCCAACCTAGTTGATTGGAGATCCCAAAATCTAGATTTAATAGGATAACTTAATTGCAAAGATGTAATGATATCACTATAGAGGTTAAATCAATGATTTTTTTAAAGGTTTAGTTATATTTTTAATGATACTTATGAGTAAGATATCACTTATGTAAGAAATAAAGAAGTTGTACCGCTTCAAAGGAGAATTGTGTGAAGCTCAATTCTCTAAAACTCTCTTAGAATCATATAGATGTTCAGGACCAAAATGAATATATCAATGAAAATTGAATTGTGCCAAGAGAGATACATGTGTGGAGTATATTATTATTTACTCAAATAACTGAATAGTTCAATGACATCATATTAACTAGTTAGCGAGTAAATAAATATATTTTCATAAGAGAATATACAAAGGATAACACCTACCTATCCTATGTAGGTTTCGATTGCCAAATTCTATAATATAGGAAGACTTTGTTCGACTTACTTTTCGTTCAATTTTATTCATATGAAGGATTATGGAAAAATTGTGGTTAATGAGTCATTTTGAGAGTGATATTCGGGTGAGTTTCATAACTCAATTTTGGGAGAATGACCTGGATATGTGTTATTTGATATAAGGACTAAGAATTATGATATTTATATGCTCAAAATGTTGAATATGTGAATGAGAAATTGAAGCTTAAAGTATATTATTTGCTAAGGAGAAATAAATTCAAATATGAAGAATCCCATATAGGAAAGATGAGAAGTTGATGGAAGAGTTTATATATAAAAATTTATCTTTCTATTATTAAGTGAGTAGTATGAAAGACTCTCTCTCACATGCACAGACGTAGAGAGGTGCAAATCCATGGACCGAATCCAGACCAATGCGTGGACATGCGACCTGCGCACATGAATATTGAGTTGAAATATCGTAGTTCATGCCCAATCCAACTTTTATATATTTTTTATTTCTAGAAAATTAAAAGGATATCACGACGGATTGTCATGCCATTGTCACGCGCGATGTTTTGTCACGCTCACGATAGTGAGGTAACAATACAACTGCTTCCAAAATTTTGTCTCTTGAGCTTCTATTATACATGAGTTACAGAAAATTAAATAAGTATAAATTTGAAGTTACAAAATGCTTAAATGACAGCCTTAATGAAATTAAATTCTCATTATTTTTCTTTTTCTTTCATTCTATTAGAAATAGAGGCATTTGGAATCTATTTAGAATGATGTTATTCCATAATTTCTTTTTCTCTTTTCCCTTCTCTTATATGATAAAGTAATAATATTTTTCAGTTTGTTGTGGACATAAGTTGTGGTGTTCAACTTTTGTCTAATATGTTGTATCCTGTGAGATAAACACTAGTGAATTTGTTTTAAGAACAATGTCTGAAATGTAACATCCTCGACTTCCCACATATGCATTATTACATGCATTTTATTTTGACATATGCATTTGAATATAATTCAATTGAACACATGCATTTCATACGTATTTTCGTAGGATCAAGTTTATGACACGCACTATCTACGTGTCCTAGTACATTGCAATTGTATTGAGTCACACATGTGTATTTATAATCTAAATGAGGATAAAAAGTATTAAAAAAAATGAATGAAATAAGGTGACTAAATTAAAGTAAGCAAAATGACTAGATTGAGATTAAATTGCATATTATGTTGATTTGTATAATAATAATAAAAAAATAAAATAAATAAAAAAAGAAGGAAAAAGGGGACGGATGAAACAAAGAAAAGGAAGATAAGGTGGTGGGTGGTGGCTTTTAACTTATTAGGCAGCCACCTTATCACTTCCCTTCCTCATCTTCTTCTTCTTCTTCTTCTTTGCTTCATTCCTTCCATTTCTTTTCAAGTTTCAGCCACCATTTCTTCCTTCTTTCACTCCAAAAATTGCAGGAACAAGATTAGCCAAGAGTGATTATAGGTGAGTAAACATTTATTCTTGTGTTAAGCTTGATTTTGGTGTTTAGGGTTCATTAATAGGCACTGTTTTGCAACCCGATTTTGATGAACATATAAATTGATTCTGGACAAGTATAAAACACAAAAGTTGTTCCTTTATGTCTTATATTTATGAATATGTAAACGGTGTTTCGTGATTTGGTTTATAGAATTAGATATGCTCTTCGTACTGAAACTGGTCAGGGTGTAAACCCTAACCAAGTTAGCTACTGTGTTACTTGATTTCGAATATGTTAAAGCCATTATTTGAAGTATCTCAAAACATAAAAGTTGTAGATATATGTGTTATGTATCTGTATACCAAATTTCAGGTTCATATGTCTTGTAAATTGTGAGTTATGGTAAATGGAACCATGACTGTTCCATGGTTTGAACTGCCTATTGAGTGCCCTGGGCAGTTCCAGAAACTTTTTTGTCTAATTTGAGCTCCTTAGAGCTAGATTATGTAACTTATCAAAACATGAAAGTTATAGGTATATGTCTTATATAAATTTTGGTACTAATTTCAGCTTAAAATGTTATGTATAGAGTAAGTTATGGCCTTTAGAAGTCATACTGGTCCGGAAGCCAATTCTGTTCTGGACCAGTGAAATGTTGCTTATAATTTGAAGACCTTAGAGGCATAATTGGTAAAATTTGTGAACATGAAAAATGTTCCATTTGAACCCATATAAATTTATGCCAAGTTTCATTATAATCTGATTTACAGATTGTAAGATATGGACTACCCAAATTGGTACCCTGAAACTGCCAAAGGGCAGAAACAGGGCAGGAAACAGAACACTCTTAGAAATTCCACCAAAAATTGTACAATGATCCAATTGGTCTGATATTTTAATATGTTTCATGATTATGTGTTATTTTGAATTAGGAACAAGAATCAGATTAATTGGTCAACTATAGGAAAAGTTATAGGCTTAACAGTCCCATAAGGTCACACTGCCCCATAGGAAAAAGCCTAGCTATGTATATGCATTATGCATATTAATTTGTTTAAGCCGCATTAAGTATCCCTAATCATGAGTTAATCCATTATATTTTCATGTTAGGCTCACAACATATTGGAGACCCACAAGGAGCAGATAGACAATAAGTAAGAGTCGAGATCAAAGGAGAACGGTGAGTCTAATTATCGATTGAATTCTTAGTGCAAATGAATGTTGCTTGCTATGTGATTCATATGATTGTCATAATTTGTCCTTGATAATATGTTGATGGATAATTTGTGACGTTTGTGGTTTGACATATGATTGTCATGATTGTACTTGATAATATGATGATGGACAATATGTGACGTTTGTGGTTTGACATATGATTGTCATGATTGTCCTTGATAATATGATGATGGACAATATGTGACGTTTGTGGTTTGATATATGATTGTCATGATTGTCCTTGATAATATGATGATGGGCAATATGTGGCGTTTGTGATACGTATAAATGGTATACTTGGGGTATATTTGAGGTATATGTTTGACATATGTGATATATATACATGGTATATGTATAGTATATACAAGGTATATGCGTGGCATATGAGGCATATATGTGGTATATGTATGTTATATGTGATAAGATGCAATGGTTCATAAATGCTTAGTACAAATGCATATGCATATGGACTTAAAAGGCGTTGTGACTAGTTAATCAATATTGCAAAGCAAAAGAAGAGGCCTATGGCCCAACAAATGTGCAAATGAAACAAATGATCAAGCTAGCTAGCAAATGCAAATACAATTGCAAATGCAAATGTTCACATGGCAAATGTTCACATGGATACCCGGGGCAATGTCTGTTTAACTTGGTCACAACAAAATGAAATAAGCAAAGCATTTGCATACATAAAGAGTAATGATTATATGTTTCAACTTTATTGATACTTATATGATACTGATGAATGGAATAGAATACCTGATATATATTGGATTTGTGATTTATTACTATGAGTTGTTTGGTACTTTAGAACTCATTGGATGATTATTCTCACTGAGCCGCAACTCATCAATTTGCGTCATTTTTCAGGTAAAGAAAAGTGATAGCTCATTTTGAGTAGTGTATAGAAGACATGGAGCACAGGTCATTGGCCGAGCCTCATCACTCTCTCTCCTTGCATTCCACACAAGCATAAAAATATGTCATCTGTATTTTGGACTTATATGCTTGAATATGTATAGTCATTTTGGAATGAGTCTAAATATGTATAAATGAAATCAACTCGGAAATACTTATGTGTAAAGTTTATATTTTGATATATGTGATATATCGTATTGTGGTTTTAATGTTGACTTGAAAAGTCATTTAGTAATTTTACAGGATATAAGACTTGTAAAGTCGTTAGTTGATTTTACAGGATATGATATGAAAAAAAAAATTACTACTATTGTTAACAGGGTATTTTGCCTTTTCAGTATGCAGTATGTGACTATTTGATACAGGGATAGGTTATACTTAAATGCATAAGAGGTGTGATGTTACATTTTTGGTATCAGAGCAGGGATAGGTTCCATGGGAACATGCATCTGCATAAGAGCATGATAACATATGCATCATATGTGTTGAACATTATGTAGTGACATACTTTCATTTATTTTAGGGACATCATAAGACATGATACACCAAGGAGGGAGAGGCCGGCCGAAATGCATTCTCATGAGGCATCACCTCATTTACATAGAGAGCAACCAGCAATAGGAGCTAGAGCTCCAGTACATGCATCACAGTCATCTCATGCAGAAGTACCCCATGAAAACCTAGAACAAGAAGTATATGGTCCTGAAATGTACAAGGAAAGACGGTATGACAAGCTGAGGAAACATGGTGCAACTGATTTCAATGGCACAACAGACCCAGCAGAAGCTGAGACATGGCTGAAAAGGACACAGAGGGTACTGAATATGATGAGATGTACTCCAGATGAGAAATTTGATTATGCAGTATCCTTACTGCAAGGAAATGCTTATGAATGGTGGGAGACAGTCCCTGACAGTGATGCACAACCACCAGTGTTGACATGGAATGATTTTCTCCTGGAATTTCAGAACAATTATATGCCTGAAGCATATAAAGATGAGAAGAGGAAGGAATTCCTGAATCTGAAGCAGGGGAATATGTCTATTGCGGAGTATGAAGTACAATTTAACAAGCTTTCCCATTATGCCACTTTCATGGTCTCTACTGAAAGAGACAAATGCAGGAAGTTTGAGGAGGGCCTCAAATATGAGATCAGAAACAGAATCACGACTACTGATCTTGATAGTTATGCTAGGCTTAGAGCTGCTGCAATCAGAGCTGAACGGTTAATGACAGAAGCTGGGGAACAACAAATAAAAAGGTCATCACGTGAATTCTTTGGTGAGTCTAGCAGAAGGTTGGGGAAAAGAGGTAGATATATGCCTGCACAAGCTAGTAACAGAAGTGGGTACTCCAGTTCTAGAGGTCGACGAATGACTTTCTCTTACCCAGGCAGAGGGCAGAGCCAATATGTTGAACAGAGGCCCACATGCAGTCATTGTGGCAGACAGCATACGGGCGAATGTAGAAGGCTCACAGGAGCATGTTATTTCTGTGGATCGATGGAGCATATGTATAGAGACTGTCCAAATAGAGCCAAACTAGCAGAGACTAGTAGAGACAGAGGAGTATCTGAGACTACTGTTGAGGCACCGAGGGTCTACCCTACTAGTGGGACACAAGGCAGAGGAAGAGGCAGGGGCAGGACTGGTACACTGGGTAGAGGAGTGACCAGATCTGAAGGTCAGAGTTCTAGACCCCCTACTCAGGCCAGGGTGTTTGCTATGACTAGACAAGAGGCAGTGGATGCTCCCGAAGTAGTCACTGGTAATATTTATATTTCTGAAATATTAGCATATGCATTGATTGACCCAGGCTCCACTCATTCATTTATATCATTGCATATGGCATCTAAACTACATCAAATGCATGAGCCTTTGGGGATTGACATAAATGTGAGTACTCCATTGGGAACAGTGGTAGTTGTGAATAATGTCTGTCGTGATTGCCTGATATGCATTGACAGAGCTGAGTTAATAGCTGATCTAATTTTATTGCCAATATATGAATTTGATGTGATACTGGGAATGGACTGGTTAACTAGACATCATGCAATAGTGAATTGCTTTACTAAGGAAGTAATTTTGGAATCACCAAACCAGCCAAGGGTAGTATTTCTAGGTGAAAGAAAACTTGTGCCTACATGTCTAGTTTCAGCAGTAAAGGCATTTCGAATGATCAAAGGGGGATGTGAAGCATATTTGGCATATGTGACTGATATTAGAACCACTGATAGCTTGCTTGAAAATATACCAGTGGTAAGGGAATTTGCTGATGTATTCCCAGATGATCTACCTGGTTTACCACCAGATAGAGAGATAGAATTCACTATTGAACTAGTACCAGGAACAGCACCAATATCAAGGTCACCCTACAGAATGGCCCCAGTTGAGTTGAAAGAGCTGAAGGCCCAATTGCAGGAGTTACTTGATAAAGGGTATATCAGACCTAGTGTATCACCATGGGGAGCTCCAGTGTTATTTGTTAAAAAGAAAGATGGAACAATGAGATTATGTATCGATTACAGACAACTGAATAAAATGACAGTGAAGAACAAATATCCGTTGCCCAGAATAGATGATTTGTTTGACCAGTTGCAAGGAGCCCAAATATTCTCCAAGATTGATTTGAAATCAGGCTATTACCAGCTGAAGGTAGCAGAAGCAGATGTTCCAAAGACTGCCTTTCGAACCAGGTATGGGCATTATGAATTTTTAGTAATGCCATTTGGATTGACTAATGCTCCAGCTGCATTTATGGCTTTAATGAATAAGGTGTTTCAACCATATCTGGATAGGTTTGTGATAGTATTTATTGATGACATATTGGTGTACTCAAAGAATAGGGGAGAACATGAACAACATTTAAAAATTGTGTTGCAAACCTTAAGGGAGAAACAACTGTATGCCAAATTGAGTAAATGTGAATTCTGGTTAGATCATTTGGTGTTTCTTGGACATGTAGTATCGGGCAAGGGCATAGAAGTAGACCCAAAGAAAATAGAGGCTATGGTAAATTGGGAAGCTCCTAAAAATGTTTCAGAAATGCGTAGTTTTCTGGGTTTAGCCGGATATTATCGTAGATTTGTTGATGGATTCTCCTTAATTGCTAACCCTTTGACTAAATTGTTGAGAAAGAATGTGTCTTTCAAGTGGACTCCAGAATGTCAGAGGAGTTTCGATGAACTAAAGCACAGGCTAACCTCAGCACCAGTGTTAACCATCCCTACAGGTACAGGTGGGTTTACAGTATATAGTGATGCTTCTCACCAAGGCTTGGGATGTGTGTTGATGCAACATGGTAAGGTGATAGCTTATGCATCCAGACAACTGAGACCACATGAGATCTCCTATCCAGTGCATGATTTAGAATTGGCTGCAGTCGTATTTGCATTGAAGATTTGGAGGCATTATCTGTATGGTGAGACATTCCAAATCTTCACAGACCATAAAAGCTTGGGTTATTTGCTGACACAGAAAGAATTAAACATGAGGCAGAGACGGTGGTTAGAGCTATTGAAAGATTATGACTGTACGATTGAATACCATCCAGGGAAAGCCAATGTGGTAGCAGATGCATTAAGTAGGAAGGCTAGTGGCAGTGTAGCTCACTTGCAAGTATCCTCTTTTCCATATTTGATTCAATTACGATCTATGAATGTTGAATTAAATATACATGATGAAGGATCACTTATTGCTACTCTTCGAGTCAGACCTATACTAAAGGAGAGGATCAAAGAAGCACAAAGCAAAGATCCTAAATTGTGTGAGAAAATTGAATCAGTAAGGCAGGAAAACAGTAAAGATTTTCAATTGCAGGATGATACACTGATGTTAAAGTCACGCATATGTGTTCCAGACACTGAGAACTTGCGTCGGGAAATAATGGAAGAGGCACACAATTCACCGTATGCAATGCACCCAGGGATGACAAAGATGTATCACAGTTTAAGGCCTCATTACTGGTGGCCAAGAATGAAGAAAGACATAGCAGAATATGTTTCCAAATGCTTAACATGTCAGCAGATCAAAATTGAACATCAGGCACCAATTGGTAAGTTACATCCATTGCCAGTGCCAGAATGGAAATGGGAAAGAATAACGATGGATTTTGTCTATGGATTGCCAAGAACTCCACGGAAAAATGATGCAGTATGGGTAATTATTGACAGATTAACCAAGTCAGCACATTTTCTACCTATCAGATAGGGTTGTACACTTGAGAGTTTGGCCAAATTATATGTGAATGAGATAGTCAGATTGCATGGCATTCCAGTGTCCATTGTGTCTGATAGAGATCCACGGTTTACTTCACGTTTTTGGGTGAGTTTACAGAATGCATTGGGAACAAAATTGAACTTTAGCACTGCATTCCACCCACAGACTGACGGACAATCAGAAAGGACTATACAGACATTGGAAGAAATGCTTAGGGCATGTTCTATGGAATTCAGAGGTGCTTGGGATGAATATATAGCATTGATTGAATTTGCATACAACAACCAGTATCATAGCAGTATCCAGATGGCACCATATGAAGCATTGTATGGCAGAAAGTGCCGAAGCCCTATCATTTGGGATGAAGAAGGAGCACGTGCATTAGAAGGGCCAGAGCTAGTGCAAGACACAGTGGATAAGATCAAGGTTGTCAAGAACAAGCTAAAGGCAGCACAGGATAGGCAGAAAAGTTATGTTGATCAGCATAGAAGGGAGATGGAATACGAGTTGGGTGAGAAGGTATTTCTTCGTGTATCTCCATGGAAAGGGATAATTCGATTTGGCCAGAAGGGTAAATTGAGCCCAAGATACATAGGGCCTTATGAAATTCTTGAGAAGATTGGTCCATTGGCTTATAGGTTGGCTTTACCACCCGAGATGGCTCAGATACATAATGTGTTTCATGTGAGCATGCTTAGAAGATACAGGTCAGATCCTACACATGTACTTAAAGATCAAGCCATTGAGATTGCAGAGAACATGAGTTATGTTGAGCAACCAGTGCAAATCATTGGATACAAGACTAAACAGCTAAGAAATCGAGAAATACCTTTGGTTAAGGTATTATGGCGTAACCATTTACAAGAAGAGGCAACATGGGAAACAGAAGAAAATATGAAAAAGCAATATCCACAACTGTTTTCAGGTATTAATTTCGAGGACGAAATTTTAAAAGGAGGGGAGAATTGTAACATCCTCGACTTCCCACATATGCATTATTACATGCATTTTATTTTGACATATGCATTTGAATATAATTCAATTGAACACATGCATTTCATACGTATTTTCGTAGGATCAAGTTTATGACACGCACTATCTACGTGTCCTAGTATATTGCAATTGTATTGAGTCACACATGTGTATTTATAATCTAAATGAGGATAAAAAGTATTAAAAAAAATGAATGAAATAAGGTGACTAAATTAAAGTAAGCAAAATGACTAGATTGAGATTAAATTGCATATTATGTTGATTTGTATAATAATAATAAAAAAATAAAATAAATAAAAAAAGAAGGAAAAAGGGGACGGATGAAACAAAGAAAAGGAAGATAAGGTGGTGGGTGGTGGCTTTTAACTTATTAGGCAGCCACCTTATCACTTCCCTTCCTCATCTTCTTCTTCTTCTTCTTCTTTGCTTCATTCCTTCCATTTCTTTTCAAGTTTCAGCCACCATTTCTTCCTTCTTTCACTCCAAAAATTGCAGGAACAAGATTAGCCAAGAGTGATTATAGGTGAGTAAACATTTATTCTTGTGTTAAGCTTGATTTTGGTGTTTAGGGTTCATTAATAGGCACTGTTTTGCAACCCGATTTTGATGAACATATAAATTGATTCTGGACAAGTATAAAACACAAAAGTTGTTCCTTTATGTCTTATATTTATGAATATGTAAATGGTGTTTCGTGATTTGGTTTATAGAATTAGATATGCTCTTCGTACTGAAACTGGTCAGGGTGTAAACCCTAACCAAGTTAGCTACTGTGTTACTTGATTTCGAATATGTTAAAGCCATTATTTGAAGTATCTCAAAACATAAAAGTTGTAGATATATGTGTTATGTATCTGTATACCAAATTTCAGGTTCATATGTCTTGTAAATTGTGAGTTATGGTAAATGGAACCATGACTGTTCCATGGTTTGAACTGCCTATTGAGTGCCCTGGGCAGTTCCAGAAACTTTTTTGTCTAATTTGAGCTCCTTAGAGCTAGATTATGTAACTTATCAAAACATGAAAGTTATAGGTATATGTCTTATATAAATTTTGGTACTAATTTCAGCTTAAAATGTTATGTATAGAGTAAGTTATGGCCTTTAGAAGTCATACTGGTCCGGAAGCCAATTCTGTTCTGGACCAGTGAAATGTTGCTTATAATTTGAAGACCTTAGAGGCATAATTGGTAAAATTTGTGAACATGAAAAATGTTCCATTTGAACCCATATAAATTTATGCCAAGTTTCATTATAATCTGATTTACAGATTGTAAGATATGGACTACCCAAATTGGTACCCTGAAACTGCCAAAGGGCAGAAACAGGGCAGGAAACAGAACACTCTTAGAAATTCCACCAAAAATTGTACAATGATCCAATTGGTCTGATATTTTAATATGTTTCATGATTATGTGTTATTTTGAATTAGGAACAAGAATCAGATTAATTGGTCAACTATAGGAAAAGTTATAGGCTTAACAGTCCCATAAGGTCACACTGCCCCATAGGAAAAAGCCTAGCTATGTATATGCATTATGCATATTAATTTGTTTAAGCCGCATTAAGTATCCCTAATCATGAGTTAATCCATTATATTTTCATGTTAGGCTCACAACATATTGGAGACCCACAAGGAGCAGATAGACAATAAGTAAGAGTCGAGATCAAAGGAGAACGGTGAGTCTAATTATCGATTGAATTCTTAGTGCAAATGAATGTTGCTTGCTATGTGATTCATATGATTGTCATAATTTGTCCTTGATAATATGTTGATGGATAATTTGTGACGTTTGTGGTTTGACATATGATTGTCATGATTGTACTTGATAATATGATGATGGACAATATGTGACGTTTGTGGTTTGACATATGATTGTCATGATTGTCCTTGATAATATGATGATGGACAATATGTGACGTTTGTGGTTTGATATATGATTGTCATGATTGTCCTTGATAATATGATGATGGGCAATATGTGGCGTTTGTGATACGTATAAATGGTATACTTGGGGTATATTTGAGGTATATGTTTGACATATGTGATATATATACATGGTATATGTATAGTATATACAAGGTATATGCGTGGCATATGAGGCATATATGTGGTATATGTATGTTATATGTGATAAGATGCAATGGTTCATAAATGCTTAGTACAAATGCATATGCATATGGACTTAAAAGGCGTTGTGACTAGTTAATCAATATTGCAAAGCAAAAGAAGAGGCCTATGGCCCAACAAATGTGCAAATGAAACAAATGATCAAGCTAGCTAGCAAATGCAAATACAATTGCAAATGCAAATGTTCACATGGCAAATGTTCACATGGATACCCGGGGCAATGTCTGTTTAACTTGGTCACAACAAAATGAAATAAGCAAAGCATTTGCATACATAAAGAGTAATGATTATATGTTTCAACTTTATTGATACTTATATGATACTGATGAATGGAATAGAATACCTGATATATATTGGATTTGTGATTTATTACTATGAGTTGTTTGGTACTTTAGAACTCATTGGATGATTATTCTCACTGAGCCGCAACTCATCAATTTGCGTCATTTTTCAGGTAAAGAAAAGTGATAGCTCATTTTGAGTAGTGTATAGAAGACATGGAGCACAGGTCATTGGCCGAGCCTCATCACTCTCTCTCCTTGCATTCCACACAAGCATAAAAATATGTCATCTGTATTTTGGACTTATATGCTTGAATATGTATAGTCATTTTGGAATGAGTCTAAATATGTATAAATGAAATCAACTCGGAAATACTTATGTGTAAAGTTTATATTTTGATATATGTGATATATCGTATTGTGGTTTTAATGTTGACTTGAAAAGTCATTTAGTAATTTTACAGGATATAAGACTTGTAAAGTCGTTAGTTGATTTTACAGGATATGATATGAAAAAAAAATTACTACTATTGTTAACAGGGTATTTTGCCTTTTCAGTATGCAGTATGTGACTATTTGATACAGGGATAGGTTATACTTAAATGCATAAGAGGTGTGATGTTACATGAAATACATGCCTTAGATTGATTTTCTGCTTCTATCATTTCACTTTAATACTGGATTAACAATATTACCACATTATATTTTTAATAATGTGGTCCAAAAAAAGTTATATATATAATATGCGGTCTCCCCGAATATTTGAGTCAAATTCCACTACTTATTGTCATTATTTAACAATCAACCATTTTTTAAAACAGGATATCATCTTTAATTTTATCCAAAACTTCAATATTAAGTGCAAATGTATCACTAATTAAGCATAAGCTATACTTAATACAACCCTTAATTAGCTAAAAGCTACTTCCAATTTTCAAATGCGGGTTTTGAATTTTCTGGTATGTCAAGATTAATAATCGATAAGTTAAAAGAAGTATGAAGAAAATTAATATATAAGCTAAGAGAAGCACCAATGGTGTTAATCCAAAGAAGAGCATCAAGAAAGATGAGCATGCATGATATAGCTTTAATGTATTTTGGTGAGGTAGAAAAGATATGAATTGAAAATTGTATTTCTTCCATTTCATTGCACACAATGAGCATGGAAGCGACTTTGGTATGTGATATCAATTTGACAGTTCAACTCTTTTGTTGACAATTAATGTAACAAAATTATTTTGAGATAAAGAAATGTTAAAAAAAAAACACATGAAATGGGTTTAATTCATCTCTAAAAAGTCTTGGTTTTGAGGTTCTCTACGAAAAAAATCAATTTTTTTTTATAATCCTGTAAAATTTTACTGTTAAACTCTTTTTTGACCGTTGATGGGGCAAGGCTCTATACTTTACTGACTACTAGTGTGGAAAATATATTTTAGCTAAGAAAAGAGCTTTTACACAATAAGATCTTAATAATTTGAAAACAAATAGCTAACATGATCGCTTTTATGGATGGCATTTACATGATGTTTGTTATCTTTTTCTCTTTATTCAATTTATTAACTCACTATCAAATCATAAATTTAGATTTAACTTTCTTTACATGATTTGATTTTTGATACTAATTTTGATTTGTTTTGCTTTAATTATTAAAGTTTGTAACTTTATATTGATGACATAAAAATTAAAAAAATGGACTTTTGAATTTCTGAAAATTATCAAGAAGTTATTTTATAATGGTTCTTAATTTCTTAACGGAAATAAATTTGTCACCAACTATTAGACAGTAAATCTTGATACATCTAAGATTTTAAAAAAATAATAGTCAATATAACGAGATTACAAAAACAAAATATTTTTTTAACCTTTTAAAATATTAAGAGTATAATGAGCTAAAAAGGGTAAAATTTAGCTTTAAATCGTAATTCAGGGTATTATTGAACCGTAGCACAAAAAAACTTTGCAAACAAATTAAAAAATTTAATATCAAATTTACAGAAAAGGCAAATTTTTAGCTTTTTTATTAGAAATTTTGAAATCGAGACTTTTGGAGAGGGAATTAGTATTTTGTTACTCAACACATTTTTAATATTTACATATACAATGGATTAGAATAACATTAAAAAAAATAATTGATTTTGAGTTTTGAGGGATAGTACTATTTTACACCTTCCATCACCTAAAAAATAATTATGAAATTCTATTATTGCAACGGCTATATGATGAGATCCACGTGGCATACAAAAAACATTTTCCCGCTACCACCAAAAATTTCAGATTTATAAATACTAACAATAAAATTTATCATTTTACTTTCACCACTAATTTTTTTTTTTTTTTTTTTTATCATTTTACCAAAATCTCCAACCATTTGTAACCTCATCAATCCAATCAAACCAACAAATTCCATTACGCGCCTTTCAAATTTATTAACTCCACCTTCACACCACGCCCATAATTTATACCTTTGTAGAAGGATAAGTTGCATATGATGTTACTTAACTTACCAATAATATACATTAATATTTTTTAATTTTAATTTGCAATATTATGATCTTTTAATCTTAATTCATGCAATAAAAATATATCTCATATATTTTTTACAAAATTTTAAGTTGCTCTTAATTACTAGATATTACATCATAACTTATATATGTTATGTTTGATGATTAGATAATACGTTACTATCTATACGAAATACATAATTTTTGTAAAAAATTGTACTTAAATGAATTTTTGTATTTTAGTGATGTCGATAGGTTGATATTAGGATATTCATACAGTACAATGAAGTCAACAAAATCATCTAAATCACAATTCTAAAAGCACAAAAAAAATTAATTTAAGCACATTTTTTAAAAAAAAATTGTGTATTTTATGTAGACGGTAATATGACATCTAAAAAATAAGTATAACCTATAAATTTAAAAAATCTTATACTTTATATAGAAGGTGATGTGATATCTAAAAATTAAGTATCACTTATGAGATATTATTTTATATTAATATTAAATTTACATACGATATGTAGATTACCCTATTAAGTTAATATTTATAAAACAATATTTTTTTATTATTAAATAAGATTAACTGATTGGATCAAATTAATCTTGGATTATTTTTTTCTTGCCATTATATGCATCTAATTTTGATTCTTATCGTAAGAAAATCACAATTAGCCGAACCAAATTAGTTCAAATAGTTGCTTTCTCATTTCATGCTTGATATATGTGATTTGTGGATAGCATAAGGTTTAAGTTTGAGATAAACTTTGTTATTGGCTTCGTACAGTAGGGCTTGGGAGTGTTGATATTGAAACAGATAATAAAGTTATATTTACAGATTTTTTTTTTGGAAATTAATCCATTGTAATTTTTTTTAATTATTCACCACTAGATTTTGAACAAATAAAGGACAAAAATGTGCAATTGAAAAAAAAAATCAAACATTAAGTGTTCGATTGATAAAAAAAATAAGATAGGTGTCAAATTAAAAAAAAATAAAATGTTGGATTTTTTGTTTGAAATATTATAACAATATTATTAATTATTTTTTATTATAAAACAAAATATTTCAATTGAATTATGATGAAGGATTTCACAAAATTTTAATAGTTAAAGGTGCAAATAGGCTTCAGAAATTATGATTTAAAAAATATATTAACTTTTATGGTAAAATTTAATCTAATCAACCGCATATTTTACAATCTAATGCTAACATTTTGGCCCATTTAATTATTTTCATTAGCATATAATTTCAGACTATTTTACATTTTAAAAATTTTAATATGAAATCTTTTAAACTGAATTTTATTTTAATGACATGTTTGGTACGTAAAAATAGTATTTTATGGAAAATAAAATTTTATTTTTAAATTAGTATTTTGAAATTTTAATATTTTTTTGGTATGTTGATATCAAATGAATTAAAATTTTATTTTTATATTTATTCTAGATATTTTATTTAAAAAATATAAAAAAAATTTAAATTTTAATAAATTTAAAATATTATAAATTTTTATATAAAAATTATAATTATATTCTAAAATATTTTAACTATCTAATCCAAATTGAGAATTACATTCTTATTTTAAGACGGGAATACCAATCGAATTTTGTCTGTAGCTTTGCAAATTTTATTTGACGAGGAATAATAAGAAAAATTTCCATTTTTCAATACTATTCTGCTTTCATTTTCGATTATTTAGTGTAGAAATAAATAAATAAAATTATTTTTAAAAATCCGCCAATCATAAAATAAACGTACGGGTAGAGGCTCTCAGTCGAAATTAGAACTGAGCAGAAAGTTCTGCCACGTGTTGGGGCATGTTGCTGGACGCTCAGTGAACTCGGCTGGTTTAGGCTTTTGATTTTCTACCCATGCGCGCTGTAATTTCTTGGAATCTTACAGTAATTTTGGCTATTGGGCATTAAATAACAGCGCTAATTGGTTGGGTTTGTGAATATTCACTGCTTTCAATCAATTAATTAATTCATTTATTTGAGGGAAGCAGATATGCTTCAGCCCTCACTTGTGGACAAATATACCCCTAGAATAAACCTTGCTACTTGTTAGTTTTGCATTTCTGTTCTTGTATTGTCGTATATTTGCTATAATGCCCTTCTGTGTTAAACTGATTTTATATATATATATATATATATATTATTGTCTTAGTTTCTTTTTATCACTTATTTCTTTTATTTAGATCCAAAGTCAATTACTCAATTTATTCTTTTTTGCATTAATTTATTTATTTTTACCAATAGCATTAACATGTGAATTTTTTTTCTATTCAATTTGTGATTTCATTTTTATATTGGATGATGTCCATTACAAAGATAGTTCAAAAGTGTTTAATTATCCCTAAAAGTTTACATACACTTATTTATCTATGCAATCAATATGTGATTAATTTATTTTTTAAATATTTAATTAACTTTATATTATATTTTAAAAGGAATTTAACTTATCAAATTTTATTCTAAATGTTTATAAATCAATAAAAGATTACTATACAATTTTAAAACTTACAAGCTATATTTTTTGCTTTAAAGGTCCATAACAGTTCAATTCTCAAAATCATTATAAACATACATTATTTTCCTTAATTATTGTCTTCTTTTTTCTTTCCAAACTACATGATAAATATTTGAACTTCAATTCAAATTAAATAAGAATATCTATGATTTAGATTTAGATTTTTACCACGCTGGTTAAATAGGTATTAACATATATACATATATTTAAATCACAATTGATCAAAGTGTTTTACTCCAATAGTTAGATTGAGTTAATCTAAAAATATTGGACCGAATTGGATTAGATTGATCTATTAAAGGGTATTTGAGATTGTTATTGGGTGTTAAAAAATATATTTATAATTTTTTTATTTTTAACTAATTTTTTAAATTTTTATAAGTTATTTTTTTCAAATTCTTGTTTGATAAAAACATTTATTTATACAATTTTTTCTAAAAATGGTTTAAAAAACTTTAAAAAATTTTAAAAAATGATTTTTTCAAACACAATTCCAAACAAATCTAAATAAAAATGTATAGTACTAAGGAGGTCTTTGGAATTGCTGTTAGGTGTTCAAAAACAAATTTAGATTTTTTTTTATTTAATTTTTTATAAACTATTTTTTGAAAAAATATTTATTTATATGTTTCATTCTAAAAACAGTTTTCAAAATTCAAAAAATTTAAAAATAATTTTTTTCAAAAATATTTTTAATAAATATAATATCAAACGATATTAAGTAGGTTGTTGAGTTTTGAAAAGTTGATAGTTAATTTGTATTCTAAAGTTATCTTATAAAAATAGTAATTCCTACCAAAAACTTTATATATATTACCAATTATCAGCCTTTGCTATCACTTATCAGTTGTTAAATCAATCAAGTTTAAAATAATTAATTTCCTTTAAGGATCTTTTGTTACAAATATTTAATCTAATAGAAAATATTTGCAATAATCTCCTCGATTTTTTTTTAAATTATAAATATAGTGATTTATCTATGCAACAACTAAAACAAAAACTGATGTGAATAGTAAGATTTTCACTATTCTTTCTTTGTTAGAATTGCTTTTCCATTTGATAGAATGAGAAGTTGTGTGATACTAAGAATACGTTATACAGCCCTCAAAACATAACTTCATAAAATTGGACTAAAAACGAAGAAGTCCAAAACTATGCGGGCACAAGCTCGAATAAACCAGAAAACAAAGATCCGGATTAACACGGAACCGGGTCGAGTCAAGAGGGTAGTTTCGTCATTCTGATAAATTTGAGGTGTCGAGGTGGCTCCCTTTCCTCTCTCTCTCATCTCTCTCTCATCTCTATCTCTGTATACCCCACCTCTCACTTTCTCTCTCTAAAATCCCTGTTTTTCTTTCTTTCTTTCTTTCTTTCTTTCTTCAAGAAACTGACCTACACTCTTCTCATCCCTATCCTCTCAAAATCTCTAATCCTAACCTTTTTCTCCATCTTTCAGTTATTGAAACCGGTTCAGATTCTCGTATTCAATTCAAAACCCATAAAAAAAAAAGAAAAAAAGATTTCTATATACATGTTCATACATATGAATTCAGAGGTATATGTAGGTATAGCTAACTATCAATCTCAATTTGAAGGAACTCATTGACCGCAGAAAAGGAAAGAGAGAAACCCTAAGGCTTTTTCGAATTTGATTCCTATATGGCAAACGGAACGGATGCCAAGGATATGGTGCTGGCGAAGGTCCGGCCGCGTCTAAAACGTGAGTTTGAGTTCGCGTTCAGGTCCCACTCGGAGATCTCTGGTTCTCTGGGTCGGACCCGTGCTAGGAGTGCGCAGAGCGGAGCTTTCCCTGTTAGTGGAACTGCGGATGGATCTAATTGTAAAAGGAGATTGAAAGCCAATGGTTTGAAGGATGCTAAGAAAGATGAAAAAATGAGGTTTTTGGAGGAAAAAAATGTGGGTTGTGGAGATGAAGTAGAGGCTTCGAGGGAAGAAGAGGCCAAAAGTGATGTTGTGGAATTGGGGAGTGGAGATGAGGAGGCTAAGGTCGGATTGATTGAATCAGTCCCCCTTTTGGGAAGGAAAATAAATGGTGGAGACGTGGAGATTGTGGAAGGGAAGAATAATGGAGCGGTTTCAATGTGTGTAGAGGAGATAAATAATGAACCTGGACAGGAGGTAACGAATGAGGATTTGCAGAGAGATGTTGATTTGAATGAGGAATGTGAACAAGGGACAAGTGGGTCGTTGCTAAATTCCATGTTTAACGAGGATTTAGAGAAAAAGAGCATCTTAGATAATGTTACAGCCGATGATGGATTGAAAGAGAGTGATAAAAATGGTTCCTGTGAGGAAGGAACTAGTGTGTCAATGCCTGTTTTAATGGACGAAGATTCAAAGAGCAAACTCGGAATAATGTCAACCGGTAGGGTTTTAGAAAGCAACAGTGAATCTGAAGTAAAGAGCGACAGGACTAATATTTGCAAAGAGGGGACTCTCATTTCATCTGAAATTACTGGGGTTCAAGAAGGCACGAGTGATTCAGAAGTAAAGGGCGACGTGACAAATGTATGCCTAGAGGGGACTTTCAAGTCATCTGCAGTTGGCTTTAATGGCAAAGGAGTTGCTATTGATGCATCGCCAATTTTGGTTAGTGATAGTAATAGTGTGGGGGTGAAGCCTTTGAGGAGGTTTACCAGGTCCTTGTTGAAGCAGAAGAGTGAGACAGTGAGAGAATCGACTTCTGAAGATTGTTCAGAAGGGAATAAAGAGGTAGGCATCTCTGGTGTTGTTGATGATGTGGGCAGTTCTACTACTGCTAGTTCCACTACACTGTTGAAGAAGCTGAGGAACGATGCATCAAAAAAGTTCCCTTCAAAGTTGAAGGATCTTCTTGATTCAGGCATACTGGAGGGAGTAAATGTTAAGTATATGCGGGGATCCAAGGTATATTAACGTTGCCATAAAAATATTTCGCATAGTGCATTATACGTTTTTATTTGTTATCGGTTCAAGTCTTAGTTAGGATTGTTTTAATTGTAGACCAGAGGGCCTGGTGAAACTGTTTTGCGGGGAGTTATCAAGGGATCAGGGATTCAGTGTTTTTGTTGTGTTTGCGAAGGAAATCAAGTGAGTAACGTTTATAGTTTTGAAATATTACCAGTCCTTTTTGGTAACTTATCAAGGTTGTCTGCTTGATTATTGAGTGTGTTTTGTTCCTCTTTGTAAACATAGGTTGTTACTCCAACTTTGTTTGAGCTGCACGCTGGTAGTTCGAATAAACGTCCACCTGAGTATATATTCCTGGAGAATGGGAATACACTTCGTGATGTGATGAATTCTTGCAAGGATGCATCATTGGAGACTTTGGATGAAGCTCTGCAGCTTTCTATTGGTTGTTCATCTTTTCAGAAATCTACCTTCTGTCTGATCTGCAGAGGTTTCTTTTACTTAATCTTTGACATTTATTATTATTATTATTATTATTATTGCTGGTAAATCTTCAAATGCTAAATGCTGTGATCGTTTATAGGGTCAACTGTAGCTGTCAACTTTGGGAAATCAATGGTATTATGTAGTAAATGCACAGGGTTGAAAGATTCTCAAGCTGAAATGTCAGTGACTACAGATATAGACAAAGGGTATGTGATGTTATATGTCTTTCCTTATTGGCATTGATAAGTATATCAACACTCATAATTTGACAAATGACTTCCATTTGCTGGTTATTTCCTGCTTTGATACTTAGGGTAATTGATGGAACATGATGGCTGGTTTGTATTGGAAGATCTTGTTTCTTGTTATTGACTATTATTTTACCTACTGTAACTTGTGGTTTTGGATGGTAATACATTTAGCTAGGAATCAGTAAGGTATCAGCTAGCACATGATTGATTTGAAGGTTTAGCATTAAGTGCTAGTCTGTGTTAGCGATGGTAAGGGTGCTGGATGTGTACCACATTTGACATGGGTAGGATCAATTTTTCCTTTTTACATTTTCTTTATGTTTCAGGGATCATATAGAAGTACCATTTTTTTTAGGTTTTTTGATGATCATGTTTATTAGAGATGAACATAAAGTCTGTGTTTGCTTTCTCATTTTTTTTTAAAATTTTTGAATGTAATGCTGTTGTAGCTTCATTAAAGCTAGAGTCTCTTGTTTAGAGCCTTTCTCATCTATAACTACTCAAAACACTTGTAGTTTTGTATTTTTATATCATTGTTGTTGTGTGACATCCTGCCTACAAAGAGTGTAGGACGTATTTTTGCTGAACTTTATGCAAAATTAACATGTTTTCAGTATTTTAGTTTTAGCTTACAGAAGGACATGGTCATGCAGTACAATCTAGACTTAAATGCATACATGTGCATGTTAATGCCTACACTCTCTGTGCTACATTGTGGCAAGAATCGCAAGATAACTGTGGATTGGAACTCTTTTTCTAATACTGCTAACAATTTTATGTATTCCTTGTCTTGTTTCAGAACACCTGCACCAGTTGCTGTTCCTAAGTCATCTGATAGCACGTTAAAGTCTAGCACCTCACGAAGCAAGAGTCATGGAAGAATTACAACAAAGTTAGTATACTTATCCGTTCATTCTTTTTCTTTTTTCTTTTTTGTTTTTTTTGCTTTTTTCCTGGTTTCTCTATCTCTCTCTTATATACTTGGGACTCATCCTGCAATCTTATAGTAAATAATAAATGTCTTATAGTTTAAACTTTTGTTAAGTCTTAGCATTCAGAATCTAGACTTTTTTTTTATATTCTTCTGTTCAATGATTTAAGTTGTCGGCCTTTCTATGTGCTTTCAAAATAGGGATTTGCGGATGCATAAGTTGGTCTTTGAAGAAGATGTCTTGCCTGATGGAACTGAAGTAGCTTATTACTCTCGAGGACAGGTTGTTGCTATAATGATGATATTTGCACTTTAGATGCATTTGGTTTAAATTTGTCCTTTCTGAGTTGCATTGTGTTGTTGGGCAGAAATTGTTGGTTGGATATAAGAAAGGATTTGGCATATTTTGTTCTTGCTGCAGTTCTGAGGTATTAATTTTTCTATTGATGTTATTGCTTACCTGGCTATGCTGGAGATTTGATTTTCCTTTCATGAGCAGGTCAGCGCCTCCCAATTTGAAGCTCATGCTGGTTGGGGATCTCGTCGAAAACCGTGAGTTTATTTGTTGAGAATCTCCCGGTGGTCTTGGATTGTAACAAATTGATGACTTTCTATATTAATTAATAAAAATTTATACTTTTTGAACACATTTCAACACATTTACAAATCTAATGTGAAAAACAAGGTCATTATTTGAATATCCATTTTATCTCGATTTTTAACTTATCTTTGGAATGCACTTTTTAATTGAGCAGCTATCTGCACATTTACACTTCCAATGGGGTGTCTCTTCATGAACTGGCAATATCATTATCCAAAAATAGGAAGTTCGCAACACATGAAAATGATGATCTATGCCAGATTTGTAGAGATGGTGGGAATCTTTTGTGCTGTGATGTATGCCCAAGATCTTATCACAAAGGTGAACTTTGGTTACTTCGAATAATGTATTATTTGCAAATGGTTTTTAATATTCAGTCGTAGGTATGTTGGTCTGCATCAATAGATATAGGAAATAGCTTTGCAGCAGAAGAAATGATCTGATGTTGACAGTGGAAGTTTATGATCAATAAGCAAGTGTATTAAGGAACTCTGTCCTTCTGTTGGCAATCTGGGATAGTCAATAAAACAAGGCTCTGTAATCCAAATGCCAGTTTATTTCATTAGCTTTTTTTGTAGCATTTTTTGTATGCTTTCATACTATTTGGCATGAGTTTTTGCTTTTCCTTTTTTCCCCCCCTACTTTTTCGCCTCCTTCTGTTCTTTGCTAAGTCTGTAGAAGGAAACTGTTAAATGAACTTAACTCCAAGCAGTTGTGTTCTATACAAGCAAATGGCTGTGATGCACTAAGAACACTTTAGTTTTAATTGATACTGAATATTAGTTTCTATTTACTTAATTGCCACACTTGATGAATGATATATGGTGACTATGAGATTTCTGCTCAATACAATACAAGCAACTAAATGAGTTAACCAATGGTTTCATATATTCACCTTGGTGTAATGTGCTAGATATATTTAAAAACTTGCAAATTTTAGTCACTGAAACATTGAAGTTGATCATAGCGAGTTGCGAGATCCAGCCTTCTAGTGCTCAATCATTTTTCTGATGCTTGTTGTTCCACCTTGTGATCCATAATCTTTTTCGAATGATATGAATCAATCATTTTTCTGATGCTTGTTGTCCCATGTCCTTAATCAATACTGGTATCACTATAACTATTGCAGTTTCCTACCAGATGCACTGGTGCTCTACTATTCATCTTCCTTCTCTTTGATTTTAATTCATATGGTCGTGGTAGTCAAATCAGCAAATTGACTAGGTTGACTGGAAGAGTAATAGCTGATGGCCAAAGGAAATTTATTGTTTTGCGAGAGGAAAAGATATTGTTAATGTAGGCCAAATCTTGCTCTATGGCATTTTAAACTTGTGAGGAATATGAAGGACCCCATGAATCTAAATGATGTAAGGGAATGCTACACTCCTTACATAACTATAAATGTGCTTAGTACACTTTTAATATGTATTTATACATCTGATTCATACCCCTGTACCTTTGTTCGAAACTATACTCCAGTTCCAAGTTCAATGTCATACACTTCAAATTTTTAGGATTATATAGGTAATAGGTATTCCATGAGTGTAATTCCACATTGCTGTTTCTTTGTTTGTTCAGCATGTACTATCTGTGGGTACTTAATGGTTATTACCATGCTCTGTCTTGCTTAATTTATTTTTATTATATTTCATTGCAGAGTGTCTTTCTCTAACAGTGGTTCCGAATGGGAAATGGTATTGCAAATTTTGCTTGAATAACTTCCAGAAAGAGAGGTTTGTGGAGCGTAATGCCAATGCAATTGCCGCTGGACGAGTTGCAGGAGTTGATCCTATAGAACAGATAACAAGGCGTTGCATTCGTATTGTCAAAAATCTAGATGCTGATTTTGGTGGCTGCGTCATATGCAGGTGGAGTTTTTTTTATCTTACTAAACATCGACTCATAGTCCGTCATTCTCCTCTTCTTTTGGCACATGTTCTTGGTGAACATAAAATATCTGAGCTGATCAACAGACAATGTTAATTTGTATGTGCTTTTTATATTACTGTGGCTGATTTTAGGAGTAGGTAGATTTCCTTAGATGCTGTGTCATTTTAGCGTACTTCCTCTTATTTGGAAAAATAAAATGTGGACATAATCTTTGGTTCACAAAGTTGCTGGTGTGTATGTTCTCATATATTGTTTCTGGCCTTGTTTGAGAGGTTTTTGCTCGAGCTATGAACTCTTGTCCTCTTTTTGGTATTTTCTGTTTTGTTTTAAGTGTATATATATTGACATATTCTTGATCTATGCAGAAGCCATGATTTTGCCCAGGAATTTGGTCCACGTACTGTTTTACTCTGTGATCAGGTATTTTGCTTTACTATGATATATGTACTTGTGAATTTTTAGTTTTTAATTTGTTTTTGTGGTAATTTTATTTCCAGTTGCATTGTGTTCTAATTTGTGCTGAATTTCCCTAGTGTGAGAAGGAGCTCCATGTCGGGTGTTTAAAAGAACAAAACATGGAGGATCTCAAGGTGCCATAATATTATCTTTTCATGCTGAAATTTATTGCATCATTTATTTATTCAATCTATAAATTTAATGTGATCTGTATGACAGGAATTGCCAAAAGGGAAATGGTTCTGCTGCACAGACTGCAGCAGAATCCATTCTGCTTTGGAGAAATTGGTTCTTCGTGGAGAAGAAAGGCTTCCAGATTCATGTCTAAATGTTATAAAAGAGAAACATGAGGAAAACAGTTCAGGGACAGGGGCCAGCATTGATGTGAGATGGAGGCTTCTTAATGATAAAATAGATCCTTCTGGTGATACTGCGGCATTATTGTCTGAAGCCCTTGCTATTTACCATGTGAGTGTGTACTCTTTTCTAAGTTAAAGGTATTGCTGCTTGTCCATAAAAATGTTCCATAGTAGGAATAAACTGTGCTCAGGTTGTCTTTATGGTAGTTCTTCATGTCACTGAAATTTTCTGAGATACTGCATGAGGTCTTGATTCTTCAAATTGCTACTTGGTGATGTCATACACTCAATTTGGATGTGTTCCTCTGCTCATTTTATCATGAATTGAACATATGTTCCACTGTTACTAATCAGTGACTGACTTTCCTTTTTCTTTCTTTTGTTTTTATGCCTTTTATGGACTCAGGAACGGTTTGATCCCATACTTGTAGCTGGACCTTCTGGCAAAGAAAACCATGACCTAATCCCATTAATGGTTTTTGGGTAAGAAATATCTGCAGTTGTGGAGACTTCGTTATTGTTTCTTATTTTTTTAAAGACTATCCTTTCTTTCCGTTTTGTATGATCATTACTGTTGGCACTTCTTCAACTTTGCTGGTAAATGTGATGTGGTGAACGATTGATTTAGGAATTATATCGATTTGATTTTTAATTATGAAATTCTGTAGATCATATTTTCTTGTGGAATGTCTATATATTCTATTTTGTATTATTTTCATAGTCTGCAATCCTGCTTATTATGTTAGGAGGATTTTGGTTTTAAATACCCATGTAACTTAGTTTTGTAAATGTTGTTGATTTAATGTTTTAAGTCAAAATGATTTCCTGCTGTTTGTGGTTCTACATCGAAGTGATTGCATTAATTTGTTTTTACAGCGAGAATTACAAAGGACAGGAACTTGGTGGCATGTACTGTGCTGTATTGATTGTCGAGTAAGAGTATTAATGAATTTGCTCCGTTCTTTACCTACTTTGCATGAATGATATGCTTATACGTGATCGCCTTTGGTGTGTTATGCAGCCAAGTAGTTGTATCTTCTGCAATCATTAGGTTCTTCGGGAAGGAATTAGCTGAACTTCCTTTAGTTGCAACTTCTAGCAAAGCCCAGGGACAGGTGATATGATATGATGCATTTTCATGGTTTTGCTATTGTGTGAGGATATAACATTTCTGACAGAATTGCTGGATCTTGCATATGTAGGGTTACTTCCAGGCCTTATTCACTTGTATTGAGAAACTGCTAGGGTTTCTCAGTGTAAAGAATCTTGTTCTTCCAGCAGCTGAAGAAGCTGAATCTATATGGACAAATAAATTTGGGTTCAAGAAGCTAACCCAAGAAGAGGTGCGTGCATACGTTTTCATCTTCTCTGTACTGCATTATGCATCGCCATTATTGCTTCTGCTCGAGTAACACCGCTGTTTCTTGCTTTGCATTGTTCAAGTGATATTCCCTCAGATTATTTTTTTTCGATTTTTCGCAGCTTTATTTTTCTGTGCTTGTGTATGACTCAAGTTAGATTTGAATAAGAAGTCTAGGTATATTAATCTTTATACGTTTTAACATATATTGTTGTAATGCAGTTTCTTAAATTTAGGAAGAATTATCAAATGATGGTCTTTCAAGGAACATCAATGCTGCAGAAGCCGGTCCCGAAGTGTCGGATTGTTGGACGATCGGAAGATGGTTGAATGTGGGACATGAATGGTGCAGAAGTCAGTCCCGAAGCATGGGATTGGTGGATGATATGTTTTTGTTGATGTTGGGAAAGCAAAAATTTTCGGAAGACTTTTCCTTCATGTATTGTACAGAATCAGCTTTTGCAATTCAGCAGTGTACAGGAAATAGATTGAAGCTTGCAGGCTAAGCTCCATTAAAATTCTTTTTGTAGAAGGAAATTGGAGAGGGGATCAATAGGCAGTTGATAGTCATACCCATATATTAACTTTGCAAAGTTTTGAAATGGAATCTTATTTTTGTTCATAATTTTCCTTTTTTTAAAAAAAAAAATATATTCTGTATAAATAATGACTTTATAGATTAAACAAATTCTTACTTTCTGTTAAGCTTTTGGCATACATGAATACGGTATATCCATTGATAGCAAATTTCTTATCTGGGTGAGCTTGATATTTTGTATTAATACACCCACCAAATAATAAAAAAGAAATTAATGAATGTAATGGGGTTAGAGTAGACAATTTTTTTTTAATTTGTTTATGATATAATAAAACGTGTTTAAAAATATCTAAAGTATTTAATGATTGAAGTATTCAATTATATATTAAATTTAATATAAGTTTATGTATGAATAAATTTACAATATATTCTATTCTATTTAATTATATTAATACATGTAAATAAAAAAATAATAGAGTATAATTTGTATTAGTAAGAATTATATGGATAATTAAATACTTAAATTTTATTATAATAATAAATTTTGTTATATATATATATATATATATATATATATATTATAAACATATTATACGATTACATAACACATTTAAATTGATATAAATAACAATACGATATATTTACATGTGTAAAATATGAATTATTATTTGTAAATAGAGTTTTTTTCCACTTCACTACAATATTTTAATAGAAATTTTACCTTAGATATTTATGAAAGGTAGAACTCATGATCCGTAACTTTTGTTAAAATCAAATTAATTTCAATTTAAATTGCTTGAAAAAATTATAGCAAAAATATCATAAAACAATTTTATTTTAATTCAATGGACGTGTGTTTCTTTTATAATAATATTCTAAAAATATATTAATACTAACCAATCAAGGAACGATCTCATAAATATTTTTATTTGTAAAAATTAAAAAAAATCTCAAGTTAGTATTTTTATTACCATCCACCAATAGAGTTTTAACACTTTTATAATAAGTAGAAGAATATTACTACCCTTGTATATCCACGGTCCACTCAACCACCTGATGAACCAAAATAAATATATTTATCACTTATAATTGCAACAAAATTCAATTTGTAGACTCTTACTTGTACAGGCAATTTTAAAAGAAAATATATGTTAAAATGGTTTTGAAATAGGTGCGGTGTGGACTTAGCAAAAAAAAAAAAAAAAACTTAGAAATCTAAGGTGATTTCTTTTCAAAAGAAGAAGAAAAAAACGGTAGGGAAATGAAAATTGAAAGCGGGAGAAATTGAAAATTTGAAATTTAAAAATCCACAGACTTTCCATTTTCCCAACTAAATTATTCGTTTCAAAAAAAAAAATAAATCTAAATTAATACCACATTTTGAATTACATTTACTATTTACTCCCTATAAGCCCTCCATATCTACGCTTTTGTCCCCCTATTATTACAATAACCGATACGTATTCTCTTGCCCTCTCGTCGCTCTGTTCATTTCATTCTCTCTTTCTCTCTCTCTCTCTCTCACTCTGACTCTGAGGTAAGCATTTTTCTTCGAGATTCTGTCTTTATTGGTTTCTTCCTGATTACGTGGTTTCATTTCATATTGAAATTCTGTTTTCGTATTTGATATTGAAAAAGCAATCTTGAAAAGTTTTCAAGTTAATTGAATTTGTAAAAAGGCCCTAACAGAGTGCAAGATGGGTCAGATCCAGTACTCAGAGAAATATTCCGATGATACTTACGAATACAGGTATCAATAATAGTAATTAATCATCCCATTAACTTCAGTTTTTTGCTTTTTTTTTTTTAATTGAGAAATGTAAAGAATCCTAATACTGATTGTTTTATTATTCTTTTCTTTCAATGGTGTTCGTACAGGCATGTGGTTCTTCCTCCTGAAGTGGCCAAACTGCTTCCTAAGAATCGGTTACTCTCTGAAGTGAGTTATTTCAAGTTTTATTGTGTGGTTTTAGTTTATTTGAATTTAGTGTTTTTTTTCCCAGGAAATAAGGGTTTTCTATTTTCTTTATCTATTGTGTTGTGTTATTTGAACTTTTTCGGATCTTAAACCCAATTAATATCTGATTTCAGATTCAAGCCAAGTAAAGTATAAGTCGAGCTTTTCACTTAAACAATTAACATTTTGGAAAAACCCAGTTCTATGGATTTGGGTCATAGGGTATAATTGTTAGGAATTTTCATTTTAATTTTTCTTTCGTTTTGCCCCTTTCATTTTATAGGCAATATTCATTTCAATTCATCATGGGTGTGGGAGCACGGTAATTTAAGATTAGAAGTCCATATTTTTGTCTCCTGTGCTTGTTTGCATCACTGCAATTTAGTTTGTCTGCTGAAATTCCGAGAAATGTTTAAGTAATGTTTGTGATTTAGTCCCTGAAATGTTGTTTTTCATGTCTGATTTTTTATGTAGAACGAGTGGCGTGCCATTGGTGTTCAGCAGAGCCGCGGTTGGGTCCATTATGCCATTCATCGTCCTGAGCCACACATCATGCTCTTCAGGAGGCCTCTGAACTATCAACAGCAGCAAGAGAATCAAGCTCAGCAAAGCATGATTGTCAAGTGATCACTTTTATCCCTTTGATACGTTGAACATGTTAAATACAGAAGATACTTCAGTTTATTCTCTGCATAAACGCTATGGATAATTTGGGATTTCTGGCTGTTGTGTTATGATTCTCTCATTTAGAGAATTCGATATTAGGCCCTGGTTTGTTCCTTTCTTAACCATGCCAATTAATGACTTGGTGGTGTTATTAGCATCATTTGACTAGTATGCTGCTTTACCTTTTTTGTGTATTCCATGGACATGGTTTTTGATAGTCTATTATTGTCCTGTGGTGTATGTGGGTGTAGTTATTGTCTCTGGAGATCACAAAATTTAGATATTGTGCATGGGGGTGTGATAGATGCGTTATCAGAAATCTCTTAATCATATTTTCTATGAATTTCTGTTTGTTGAATTGTTGTTCCATATAAACTCAGATATTTTCTGGGAACTGATTCAATAAACCGGGGGTAAGGTTCTTAAATAATTTAGAATTTTTTTTTAAAGACGTTAGAATGTTCACCACCTATTTTCAAAGTTAATCTTCTGGCTGCTGGCTGATCTGATTTTCCCCGAGGGTGGATTTAGTTCTACAGTCAGTAATGGTGTTTAAAATCTTGTTTTTACTTGAGCATCAGTTTTTGTTTTTTGGGCTAAAACCAAATTAAAATGTTATAGCCTTTTAATTTTCTAGCATTGGGATATTAAGAATTTGATGGACTGAAGATTTTTTTTTTGTAGAATCTTTTATCTGGCTCAAAAAATGACGATTTGAACTTGAAATAAATCGGGATGACCCCAAAATTTTTTGGAGATTGTTTCCTACTTCAGCAATGCGAAATTTCTCTTTTTCTTTTTTTTGGACAGTCACGAAATACGATTTAGTTTTTTTCTCATAACTACCTGTAGAAGTAGAAAATTATTAAAATCTGGGATGGAAAAAATCTTTTGAATAAGAAAAAAAATTTAATTTATCTCGGGTTTATACAATTACTTTGTCCTATGAAGATATTTCTTTTATAATACAATCAGGACTTCAATAGAATTTGAATGAAAAAAAGAACTTTTTAGAAAGAGAAAAAAGAGGCGATTTAGAATTCTAGCATTCATATAATAGCTTCAATATTTATTATTGTTCGAATTAAGAGCTTATAAAAAAAATTTAGGGATAATTTCAAAAATAACTCTTAACATTTCATTTTATTTTCAAATGGATGCTTAACGTTTTTTTCTCGATTGTACACAATATGTTTTCAATTTCTCAATTTAGTCTTTCCATTTAATATTTGGTCATTTATTTCGGAAAGATGACGTGGTCATCTAGTGTAGAGCCCACGAAAGCTAACGTGGCAAAATATTTAATAAATTTAGATACTTAGAGATGAATTACATGCATTGTAATAATGCCTTGGTCTGAGGTGTATCATATACTATTTCCCATAAATGTTTAGAAGGCATTTCGCTGGATTTTGTGTAAGCTGTATGAGGCAGATCGGTGCTTGTATGTCCATGATTCTTTGAAATCTATTTCACACAAAAAATCTGTGGTGGATTGTGTATGAGCCTACAGTGTATTACTCCTTATTTTATGGATGGTGTTGATTTCTATGAATTGATAAATGGTGTACCTTTCAATGAAGATCCGTATGAGAACAAGGGGAAATATGATATAAAGATACTCTGCAAAACAGTCACAACATCCTTATTTCCTTAAAGAAAAGAAAGGATAACTTTTCAAAGAAAAAAAAACTTTCCCAATTGCAATTAAGGTGGATTAACTATAAAATAACCCTTTTTTGCTGAAACAAGAGAGATAAATGTGATCAACCTTCCCAATTGAACATCAACTGATATAACTGGATGGTCAATGAAAAGTAAATTTGACATTTTCAATTACACGTGATATATCCATTCCTACTAATTAGTAATATATGGCTGCAACCCACTGATGTACGTAATGAACACAAACATTATAATTAATGATATACCAAAAATCAATATTATGAAGCACTAATACAAATACTACTAAGGATTAGAGGTTTAAAAATAATTTCCAGATCAGTTTTCTTTCATCCCCATGCAATGGAGGAACCATTTTTTCCCAACCGAAACCAGTCCATGTGAAAAGTATTGCCATTGCATATTATGAAAAAACACAACCATCAGTTTATTTTTGCCCAATCATCGAAATTTCATAAAAGAAATAAATTAAGCCAGCATATGGGAAAAATACAGCCTTTCATATACAACACTGATTCACGCAAAAGATAAATCAAAAAGCTTTTACTTCATAAATTGATCAGTTATTATAAATCAACAAAGAAATGGTTTAATATTGAAAATTAAAAATTAAAAATTATATTGAAAATTGATCAGTTGTATTTATATTTTTTTAAATATATTTTTATATTAATTGGGAATATATTTAAAAATTAAAAAATAATAATTTATATTTATTGATAATAAGACATATTAAATATAAATATATAATTATATTTTTCATTTTTTAAAAGAAACAATAGTCCACAATTCGGGATATATGAAAAAGAAAAAGAAATTTATTTTTATAAAATAATTAGAGTATATAAAAATAATATTTATTAAATCTAAAATTGTTTTATATAAAAAATAATATTTACAACCTATTATATATTTATAAGTTTAGAATTATTTGTTATGTAATAATTTATTATTATTTTGATTGATTAACTAAAATGTAGACAAGATATATGCAAGTAATTTCTAACACACAATGCAGGATGGGAGCACTTAGATAGGAATGTGTTAGGATTTGTTTGGTTGCAACCCACAGGAAAAAAGGACCCCAGATCGTTGGTTAAACAAATCAAGTAACAAATTAGAAAGATCGTTGGTTAAACGACTAAAAAACATTGCTTTAGTTGTCTCTGCTTCATGCATGCCCAAATCTTTGCTATTACCCGCATCACTGGCACAAACCCACCTCACAGCTTCGACCTTTTTGTTTAACAGAACCGTTAGCAGTAAAAAACTGACAAAGAGGACCCATAAATTCTTTCCTGTACATGAGGCAGCACCTCCGTTACCATCCATACAGAAAGGAGAGGAGTATAGAGTTGATGATGAGAGTGGAGAGAGAGTACTGATTCCAAGTTTTCTTGGCGGTATCATTGGTACCCGGTTTCTTTGGTTGGGGATTTGGATCCTGGCTTGCCATCTCCATTTCAGCTTCTGGGTCGAGATTTAGTTCTTTGGTTTGATGGGGCCAATCAAGAATGGGTTGCTTTTGGTGATAAGTGCCCCCATAGACTCGCTCCCTTATCTGTGAGTTTGTAAATTTCTATTTGCTCTTTCATAATTGAATTGGTTTTGTTTGTTTATAGATTGAAGAAAAGAATAGGGGTGACAAATTGAATTTTGATCTCTGTATCTCCTGTATCCTTCTGATGATTTACTAGAATTTGATGAAGAAGGTACCTTTAGTTAAGCAAAATGTTTCCGGTTCTTAATTCCTGGACTTAAGTTTCGTAAGCTATTTTTGCTTTATAGTTTTTGTAAGTCTAATCCTTTTTCATAGGTGCTAATTAAGACAGCATTTGTTATCTGAATTTTAGGAACTAGGTTGTTAGTTTTGATGATCTTGATAGATGGCCTTTATTTTGTAGGAGGGGCGGATTGATGAAAACGGGCATTTGCAATGTTCATACCATGTATGGTCTTTTGATGGGTGTGGATCTTGTACGAGGATTCCTCAGGCCTGGCCTGAAGGTCCTGAAGCTCGTGCGGTTAAGTCCCCTAGAGCTTGTGCTACCAGATTTCCTACAATGGTCTCCCGAGGTCTCCACTTTGTTTGGCCAGATGAGAATGGTTGGGAAAGAGCTCAAGCCACCAAGCCTCCGATGTGATTGATCCTTTCTTATTTCTTTGCTCTATTTAGAGTGTATATCATTAACACATTGAATTTGATATGCTCTGCTTATATATAATCATGCGTTTTCTTATTTTAATTCTTCAGGTTACCTGATGACTTTGATAAACCTGAGTTCTCAACAGTTACGATTCAGCGTGATTTGTTCTATAGTTATGGTACACTCATGGAGAATGTCTCTGTTCCTTCCCATATTGATTTTGCTCATCATAATTTACAAAAAATAAGTCCTAGAATTGTAATTTAAGAGTTTTTTGTTTACGAGTGAGAAAATTTATAGCAGTCTGGGGTCAGAGGATTTTTATATATAGTTTTAGTAGTGGCGGCGTTCAACATTTCTATGTCAAATGTTGTGTTCTTTCTCTCTCTCTCTTTCTTGGGTTCATTAAGGGGCCAAATGGCCTTGCAATGACGGGTTACACCATTGCATTTATTGTCATTTGTCAGGTATTGAAGTCATATATACTACATTCTGATGGTTCAAACTGTTATGCATAAATTATTTCATACAAGATAGTAATTTGTTAAATGCTGTGATATGCCGATATATTAAGAAGTGGTATGTCAAACCTATCATTTTGTAGAAACAAATATTCTTAGAATTCACATGGGAAATAACAAAGAAGTTTTAATGACATGTCAAGCTAGAAATTTAAAGTTTATTTATGAGTTACAAGGGCTTGATGCTGCTCAACTTAATGTCTTGAAAGTTGTCTACGAAAGTCCAAGGCATTGATATAATAAGTAACATGACTTTTTATTCACATGCTTTACATGCAACACCGATGAGCTAATATTTTCTTATGCTTCAAAAGGACTTTGCTGAAGACATTCGTAAGGATTGGGTAAGCTATTGCTGTTAGGTTCTTTCTGTTTCTGTTGAAATGTTAGTTCTTGATATGATTTTCCTGTTAAAAATCTAGCACCTGGTACTTCAGTCTCTTCAAAAGGAGAAAATAACTAATGCATGCAATCCATGCTTTGAGTGATTGTGTAACACATTCTAATGCAAATGTGTTAGGATAAACTAATGCATTTTTGTTGCCTAATTCTCTTTTGGTACTGGACAACCTGCTTTTCTTTATCATCTGGTAATATGATTTCTTAAAGTCACAAGGATTCATTGCATCTTTCAGTGTTTTACATTGTGGTAATTGTTGTTTAATGTGGTAAATATCGTTGTTGTGGTAGAGGGTAGAAATTGGAATTTTGAGAATTATTGACTTATTATATTGCTTATTATGAGAAATGAATTTACAGGTTACCGGAAGGAGAATAGTGCTAAGCCTCCATTTAAGTTGAAGGCTAGTGGCCCTTGGGGCTTTGCCGGGACCAATGATGGAAAACCACGGATCAGTGCAAAGTTTGTTGCACCTTGTTACTACATGGACAAGTATTACCTTCATGTGTAAAGAAGTAAGAATTGTATATTTATTAGAAACTCTTTTGTCCTAGCATTTAATATTTGATGAAAACTTCAACCTCTTACTCGTTTATTTCCGAGGCTATTTTATTAGTTCTATTTACACAAACGTTTGAAATTATCCCCTTTGTAAATGGTGAAGAAATCCCACTTTGGTTCGCTATAAAGTTCGGCGTGACCTTGAATATGGTGTACTAATCTCCACGCATTAAGTTTTTAGGTTGAGTTCATATGCACCCAATGGGTAATGGTTATACATAGATGCTTCCATTTCAAATTTTGAGGTTGATTGTGATACTATTGGATTTTCTTTAGTAAATTACAGCACATTTAAGAGGACTAGATATTTTGAAATCTATTGCAATTCAATGCCAGTGATGACCTACAATTTCTTGCTTTAAATCTTCTTGACCTGTTCTGATAAATTTCCTCGTCTGAAGCATTATTGATTCTAGAGCTACCATCCTTGTGTTTTTCCAGGGCAGAGATTGACACAAAACTTCCTATAGTTGGCGACCAGAAATGGAAAATATAGATTTGTTCCTTCAATGTGCCAATGGCACCGGGGAAGACCCGTTCAATTGTTTGTGGTGATTGAAACTTCTTCCAGTTCACAATACCAGCGCCTGCCTGGTGGCAGGTGTGTACCTTTCTGCTGTGCTTTTATGTTTGTATTTTCTTGCATTACATGGGTATTCCAATAGCTTGACTAATATCTATCAAATCTTATAACATACAATTGTGTTAGTATGACCACTGTCTATTGAGTTATAAAATACAGTTGTGTTATTCTCTTTAAGGATTTCTAATCGTCTTCCTTATCCACTGTAATAATCACCTACCCTCCATTGTGTCTGAATTTTAAATTACTTGGCTTATGCTATCTGAGAAATTATTTCAAAAGGAGAAGAATTTCATACTCATGTTGTGGGTTTAAATGACAGTTGTTTTCTCCTCTCTGTTTTCACATCCAAAATATGTTATTAGTTTACATATGAAAAGGTGTTGAATTAACAAGTTCTCAGTCTTTTCATCCATCATGTCATTGTAGCCTAGGAATATAACTTTTGCAATTGATTGGTGAATGACATTATTTTGCATAAAGGTCTTTGTGATCTTACTATGCAGATATAGTCTGAGACTTCACAAATGCTGATTGTCAAACTTGATATATGGATCTTTTCTTTTTTTGGTTTTCATTTCCCAAGAGATGTATCTGCCTATCCTGATCTAAAATGATGTTTTATCTTGAGAAGTTCACTGGAATTGCTGAACTATGTGGGTCGCTGACCTAAGTGAGTCTTATTAGTAATGATTGACACAGTCATTTAGATTAGGAATGCTGTGAAAAATGCTACTATCTCTCATCATTGTAGCTGGTTAGATTATATGATAATCTTGAAATTCCAATCCAGATAGGATAGGAGAGAAGCTTACAAATATTAAGGCTGCTTGGCTTGTGGGCAAGCGGTCCTCTCATGGGATATGATTTACTCTTCTTGTAAGAGGGTAGGTGGTGCCTGTGACTGGAAGCATGAAGATTTGAAAATTTTACTTAACCAGACAGTTTAATTTTGGATCTAATGTGTTTGGATATCTAGGGATTGTCTTCTTGCAGTGTTGAATATAATTTCATACTATTTGTTTATGGATTTGGTGATGAGGTAAAGAGAGATGATTGGGGTAGAACAGAAGATTGCTGTGTGGTAAGGTGCCGATTGGGTTTTCGTGAGAGTCATGACTTATAGACTGAGATATTTTCGTTCATTTCATGGGGTTTAGTTGCAACCTTACTCATAAGATAATAGTGAGTTCTCTAAAAGAAGGAACGAAAACGTTCAACTCCAAAAGAATTTAGATTTCAGTCTGTCTTGTGAGTTGTGAGGTATCACGTTCACAGGAACTTAGCTTAGGATGGACTTTCATTCCTGAAATTAAGCAGCTTCGTCTGTGTGAATGAAGCCTGTTATTTTTGTTACTAAAATCATTTTAGGATGGAGCAATTTGTAATTTTCGAATTCCCTATGTAAGCATTTCTGCTTTCCTTGGATTTATGATCATTCTGCATTCTGATCAACTATAGTTTTGCTTGTGCATCATAATTAGCTTCCTTGCACTAGTTAAAGTGAATTATGTCATGCCTTTCAAATAAGCTATAGCTGGATTATCGATGGTGTGTTTTGAATGACCCTTGAATGTCATCGGCAATCTAAGTGTATTAGGTGGTCCCGAGATGGCACAAGCACTGAATCTCAAATAAGGTATACGATGGAGACATGATTGTTCTTCAGGAGAATTTCTGCTGACATAAATCAGAAATACACAAAGCTCACTTTCACACCAACTCAAGCAGATCGCTTCATCTTAGCCTTTTGTAATTGGCTGAGACTACATGGTAACAGCTGACCAGTGGTTCGGCTTCAATGAGCAAGAACCTTTGCTAATCAACAGTCCTATCAAAACGTCAGGTACCAAGAACATCCAACCAAATTCTTGAATCGTTACTCATAAAACCTCAGCTTCTTCAATTCCTGATCCCATTTTCCATTTCTGTTCTGTGTCAGATGTTGGATAGATTCGAACATACCCAGAAGTGTTCGTCGTGCAAAAAGGCATATACAGTTTTCCGAACATTGCAAAATTTTCTGATTGGCGCAACTGTGGCTTCCTTCGCAACTGCCGGAATTCCCCCCTAATGTGCAGCTAAGAATTGCCTTGGCTGTGCTTGCAATAGTAAATGCTGGCTTGGGTTTCTTTCTGCATCAGCTGGATGAAAATGTATATGATGATTATGTACATGCCGAAATTAATATGTGAAACCATCCATTTTCATCCAGCTGATGCAGAAGCCATCCATTAACATACCAATTTCGTAAAACCCTAAGACTGATAGTATGTCAGAAGACGAAGATTATGTATATATCATAATCACGATTAAGTATTACTTAACGAAATCCATTAAAAAAATTAATAATATTGAGATTAGAAACAATAATTAATAAATATATGATAAGATTCAATTTTATTCCAGTCTACGAAATAACATTAGTTACAGAAAAAGCAGCCAGTACCAAAGAACAAAAAAAAACCCTAAATCAGACATAAAGGCCGCGTCTTTACATCAAGAAAGACTAAATCTGATCACTAAATGCAACCGATAGGAAAAATCTAAGAGCTAGTGAATTTAGTAACCGCCTTGGTGCCCTCAGAAACGGCGTGCTTGGCCAATTCTCCGGGGAGAACGAGCCTAACGGCGGTTTGGATCTCCCTAGAAGTGATGGTTGGTTTTTTATTATACCTAGCAAGGCGAGATGCCTCTTGTGCCAGCTTCTCGAAGATGTCGTTGATGAAGCTGTTCATGATCCCCATAGCCTTGCTCGAGATCCCAATATCAGGATGGACCTGTTTCAAGACCTTGAAAATGTAGATCTTGTAGGTCTCTACGCTCTTCTTCACCCGCTTCTTCTTCTTGTCGGCGGCTCCGCCTTCCTTCGGCAGCTTCTTCTCCGCTCTTGGCTTCTTCTCAGCCGGTGCTTTCTCCGCCGGTTTCTTTTCCGCCGGCTTCTTCTCTGCCTTAGGTGCCATAGATAATCGGAGTAATTAAAGAAAGCTCAACTCGATAAAGGGGAATAATCGGATTCTACCTTCTGAAAAATACATGGGATTCAGACTCCATATATAGAGAAAGAGGGATGAGAATGGATTGGTTGGATTAGAAAGGCACGGATCGACTACGTGGATGAAAATTGAGCCGTTGGATTCTTCAGAACCTAGATTGGACGGGTAGGATTCTTTTAAGGTTTTAGCGGGGCTTTTTGGGGGATTTTGCCTTTGTTCCGCTGTTAGGGTGGTGGACCCGGGGAAGGTGCAGATTGATGATGTGGACGGTGGATCAGAAGGGAGAGGAATTGACGGTGAGTATTTATTTTAGGATATATGATGCTGCAGCCTGCAGCAGCCTTGGCTTAGAGTTTTTAAGTTTTTTAACCAAATTTTAAGTTTCGCGGTTTTGGTTGGTGCAGCGCGGGCTAATAAAAAATTTAACGAATTTGGTTATAAGTGGCTGACCGTTGTATTGGCGGGTGAAGGTCCACTATCACATATACTTCACATATATTATTTTCTATTTCAAAATAAGGACCTTTATTACAATTAAAAAGCATTAAAATAGCTTAAATAATAAAATATAATCCTGATAAATTTTTATTAATTTTTTTATTAATAAAATTAATAAAAATTGGAGGCTTTGTAAGAAAAATTTTATTTGTTAAAAAAATTTATAGAATTACAATATTTATATTTGTTAAAAATTATGTTACATAAATATATAAAATATATATTGTATATATAAGTATCATATACTTTTTTAATAATGTTAAGTATAATACCGTCCTTTTCACATATTCACTTATTAAAACTTGAGTAAATTCATACTTGTTTACAATTACAATTGCTAATAATTTGAACTAATAATAGACATATTACATATATAATGCATAAAATATATAATACTATATGTTTCACATCTTCCACAAAACAACTTATAGCATACATATACATCATATATAAGCTATATATACTTGACATATACAATTGCAAATATAATGCAGAAAATATTTGCATACATGCAACATCATCATCATCATCATTATTATTATTATTATATAGGTCAAGTAAATGAATTTAACTTATACATTAATATATTTATGCACATATGACTTTTTATTATTATTTTTAATTGTAATAAAAATTATTATATTGAAATAGAGATATGTGAGATATACAAAATAATTCTGATAAGGATAACAATATATAATATATTTATATGTGAGTTATATGTTTAGTATACGTGAGTTATGTGTTTGTTATGTATACAACTATCATATAATTCGTATTATGTCTCTTGCATTTTTCTTTGTATATTTAAAAGTAAAAAGAAAAGAAAATCAACATATTTAAGATGACCTTATAATAATATTTAAAAAATTTAGCTTTTTACATACTTTATCATAATGTTCGCATTAAGATAATATATTCAATATTATGTGAGGTGTATATTCAATATATATGCAATATATATTTAGTATATTTAAGAAATATTTTGCATATTATTATTAGTTACATATTGGTAACTTAATAAATAAATAATTAGTTACATTACATTATACTATATCGTAATTTACATTTATAAGATTTGAGATTTTAGCCGATCGACATAATCATATAAAATTTTTGTATGAATATATATATTTTTATATTCTCAATCTTTTATATATATATATATATATACACACTTGAACTCATGTGAAATTGAGATTGAAATAAATATTATGTATAAAAATTTATGTTCATATTCGATAAAAAAGAAGTTAATAATCATTCCGATACTATAAATATTGAATAGATTTATTAGAAAGAAAGATAAAGGGAAGAGTAGGTAAGTATTAATTAAATCACGCATAGGATATGCACGTGCAATCGTGTATATAAAAATTAATTATGATTTACTTATTTTTAATAAAATTTGTTATTTTATAAAATTAAATGAATAAATAAAACAAAAAATAGTAAAAATATTTCATTAAAATTATATATAAATAAATTTTACATATGATATCATAATTGTGACACCCTTGTATCAATCAATCTATACGTACATTACTTGAGTAAATACGATTATAGCCGAATTGTGCCAATTTTTTTATTTTAATTTAATGACTATAATATTGTTAACATTTAATTAATACTTTTTATTTTTCTAAAAATTTCGGTAGTATTACAGGTATAAACTAACTAACTCACTTGCAAAGCAACACAATTCATATCTCATTTTGGGCATAACATACATATAATACAAAATATTTTACATTTATCCACAAATCATCATTTCATTATTCACACATATAATAATTTATAAATATTTTTTATCAAAATATATACATAATTTTAATCTTACAACTCCATATTCATATATATATATATATATATATATATATATATGTCATTTTTGGTACTAACCTAATATTATTTATTATTCCGTCAACTTCCAAAACTTGTATATTTGCTCATGTCTTCCTGTTATTACCTACACGCAGTCAAATAATTACGTGTTGAGTATTAATATACTCAGTAGTAATTACTAATCTAAAAATTTATATTAGCTTATATTTTTATGCAATTATCCATACAATAGTATTTTTAATATACTATTCAAATATTTATTTTTTTATTTCGTTACAAATTTCACTTAAATTCCTAAATTTCAATTTATTTACAATTATGTCATTAACTATATATTGTTTACACTTTTGCCACTAACATTATTATTTTTCATTTATTTATTTATCTTTATTTAATTATTTATTTTTACAACACAATTTAATATTTATCTTCCACTATTTTTTCATTTTTCAACTTTATTATTTTTGTTACATTTATCACTTTTATCATTATTATTGTTATTATACCATTTTTTTATCATTTATCTTGTATTTCTCACTTTTATTATTTTTTTCATATTTTTCACTTATTTCATGTTTATCATATTTTTTTCATTTTAATCACTTTTCTCATATTTTTCATTATAATCATTTTTCTCATATTTTATTCACAGTTGTCACTCTTATCATTTCATTCACATTTATTCTTTCATTTCTTTTTTTTATTTGCCTCTAGATTCAATCCGATAGAAAATTTTCGGATCAGATACATGAAACGTGGATCTAAAAGTTCACTATATTGAAAAATAATTTCAAATGATCACTCGAGTACTACATTGTAAATTGAATCACTGAGTCACAATTACTGAAATAGACTATCATTGGTCTACATAAGCGAGTTGTCGTGACCCGCACCGTTATGATAGTATTCCTATGGTTATCCAATTATATATTGAGCTAGATTTAACCATAAAAAAAATAACTAAGTGCATTATTTTATTTATTTAATTCAATTTCTATTAAAATCATAAAATTATTTTTATATTATTAATCACTTAACATTTTATTCATTCATAACAATTTTATCACTATTATAATTTCTCACATTTTCCATTATAATATATATAAATATTTCATTATGGATAATCAATTAAGTTCTAAAACTCACTAAATACATTTTATTCATTATTTTTTATTTCATACATAATATCTTCAGTAAATAGAAAAATATTCAATATTTAATTTAAAAATTTTCAATAAATTTCTACACACTTAAAATCATATTTTCTTACATTTCATGACTAAATTTTTATTTAATTAGCAAAAAAATATTAATTTCTCCTTCTTCATTTTTTGGCCTATATTTAATTTTTATCATTAATTTTTTTTTTCGCTTTCTAATTATTCATTTCACTAAATAATACATTCATTATTCCATATGTATTATAATATTATACTAAAATATATTTATTCCTTAATATTCATTTTTCACATAATAAGGTCATATTTTACAATTTTCACTAATTAATTTTTTTAATTGAAATTAATCATTCTAATTCACTTTTTATAATTTATTAATCATGTTTTAACCATTAATTAGCAATTACATGCAAAAACACATAATTTTCTAAATTTTCATAACCCTAAATCATGTTTAATTAATGAAAATAATTAGATTTTAGAATCACTATCCTTAATTACTTATTTTGGTCTTTCTAACCTTCATTTTCCTTTACCTTTTTCTTGGAATCACTTTCACCTTTTATTGAACCTACCATGACCAAAATTTATTCTTCACTAATCCATCATTATTTTACTTCTTTAACTCAAATAAACTTCATATTTATCATCTACATATCTTAAACTACCTATTTGAACTATTAAACTAATTTAAAATCATAACTTTTACCTACCTCAATTTGGTATCCTAATTTTTTTCCTTTGATTTTTTTCCATTCTAACCATCTAAATGAAGATTAAAAACTTTTATTAGCTACTAGAGATACTGAAATTATTTTTGGGTGGTTGATTTTGGTATTAAAAGTGAATGAATTAAAGAAAATTGGAAGGAAAATGGAAAAAATGTGGGTTTCGGCCATGAGGGAGGAGAGGAAGAAGATGATAGAGCAGATTTATTTCTAGAGAATTCTGATATTGAGTCTATTTATAGTGATATAATTTGGATGTGATTGAGTCAAACAAAGCTTAACCCATTTGGCCCAATTATGAACTATAAATTATTTTTCTCACTTTTCAAGCTCAAATTCACCCAATTTTGATTTCATAATTTATAAAATATTTTTATATATGTACAAAAAATTTCCAAATCAATCGGAGTTCGTTTTCTGTCCAGCTAACTCAAACCGGACTGATAATTTAATTTTTGGTGTTACCGTAAAATTCTTTTCTCACTATCAAGTAATTTTAAATATTATTTAGAGTCTATCCATATCTTAAAATTAATTTTTAGATGTTGTTTGCTATTTTTTATAGCTCGGTCAAAATACGGTTAACCAACTATTTAATTAAATCGGATCCCATTTTTTTTAGTTTTGACTTTTGATGGTTTATTTGACTTTATTTTTACTCCAAATTTTACCCTTAGACTAGTCATAACTTATATTTTCCAATGATCAAATAAAATATTTTCCACAAACAGATATATTTTTGACCTCCAGTATGCTGATTAATATCGGAAACTATAATTTACGACTAATCTGGTGTTTGAGTCATTACAATAATAGTATCATTAATAAGATATATAATTTTTTCAATAAAAGTAATTTGAATATACGACAATGAGTTTTCTCAATCTTCAATTTTTTAATTAATTATATTCATGGTACACAAATTATTTCATGAATATAATTTTTAAAAATTGATTTCAATTTAATTATTTTTATTTGATATAATAATTATTTTGACAGATAAAAAAAAGTTTATGTATAATATAAATAATAAACACATTTTACAATTATTTATGAACTAATAGTTAATAGAATTTGCGTTGTAAAAACAAAAATACAAATAATTTTTTTGTTAAAAAATCTAATTGAGTGAATGATAATAATTCATCCATAGATTGAGTCAAAATATAAGAAAAATGAACCAATGCTGGATAAAAAAACATGAAGAGAAAGGTAAATTACATGCGGGAAAATGCACAGTTTTACTGAAGGTGTTGAATTTTAGGATAAAAAGAGAAATACTATTGATACTTGGGGGTATTTATGTGCTTGTGCCTGCAAAATAACGCAAATCCCAAAAAGAAAAATGACATGACAAGACTCAAGAGAATTCAAATTCGACGTATAAACCACAACCTAAAGTAAAAGATCAAGACTTGAATGAAGAAACAACATGAACTATTACAGACCAATAATGAAAAGGAACTCCCTAATTCTAGCCTTGCCAACCCCAATTAAAGGATAAGGGAAACCCACAACTAGTTTAGGGAAGGGATGCTCTTTCTTGTCATTGTGGAAGAGAGGAAGGAAGCCCCATTGACGGGCAAGCAAATAGACACTTGGATAAAAAGAGAAACTATTCCACCATTATCAGAGAGAGATTAATTTCTCTATACCTTAAATACTGTGGTTAATCAAACTTTCAATAATAATATATTTGTCTGCTAACTGATTGCATATAAGAGTGTTAGTGTGATTAATATTTTAAAATACATTCATATCTATATTTGTCAATAATTCAAGGTGATTTGGTAATAAATGTAATTGAGAGGAAAGTTGAGTGAAAGTGTAAATTGCACACATTACATCAATCAAATAATACAAAGTTAAAAATTTCATAAACAACACTCTAACCTTACTATATATATGCTAACGAATTCGAACTAACTAATTGAAATTTCAATATTGAGTTGGACATTAAATTTTGACACGAGTTTGGTATACAACTCTGTATTTCCATTGTTATTCCTCGAGCTCAAACATTATTGAGCTTAGTTATATTGTTGTTATTATCTAATACTCATGCTTAGTTTGTCTTGCTCTTGATGTTGTTCTCTTGTTTATTCGCGTCATTTTTTAGTTTTTTATGCTATTTTCTATTCGAACTCAATAACTTTGCACTTACCTGTTAATTTCATTAGCCCCTCGTAAATTTAATTTACACAAGTTTCGAACATCAAGCTTTTTCTACTCCTGTTCTCTTACTTTTTCTCTTATAAATTGATAATCTATGTCTCTATATATACTTCATTCTCTCGTGATCATGCAAATCGATTGTCACGAAACAAGATATATGGCTATCGTTGATGAGGGATTTTCAAGATCTTTCAATAAATAATAATTAAAGCCATTGTAGTTCATATAAGCCATATTGCTAGATCTATGTTCAATCTCATAAAATGATATAGCGATCGTGCTTTGCTTCTTTCTGTTACAAAAGGGTATGTTCTGCTACAAAAACATAGCACGAAATTTGAAAATAAATAAAGTAATAATCAAACTTTTTATATACATTGATATTAGCTAGATTTGAATGAAAGAATTTCTATCGAGTTTTAATAAATCAGGAGTTAATAATTGATGCTTCAGTGCTAGAATGAATGAAACATATGCGGAAACTAATTAAAAACACTAGCCATGGAATCAATTATAACAGCATATATAAGATCACAAAGCAATATATATACATATAATGAGCCCAAAATAGAGAAAATAAAAATAATAAGACAACCATTATCCTGAATGGCACGAGAAGCTTTTCACGAATAATTTTAATTACAAAAACAAACAACTTCACGTAAATTGTTCAAGATAAAACAACTGAATGTTACAGTTCAAAAAAGCATGATACATTAACTCCATTGCTCGTAGCATCATCTCCAAGAACAATTCACATGTATATATATTTCAAAGTTTTAATCCATGCGTATACAGTCCCAGTAATTAGCATGATTTGTTAATTTGCTACTTTACTCATTTTTTATATTAGAAAATTATAAGTACATATGTTTATTTATATACACGTGTCTATGAGGTTAAAAATAAATTTATGGAGCAAAATGACGAATCATGCCGAATATAATTAAGGAACTTATTTAGGCCTATTTCAAACAATAATACTAAACATTAATTGGATATAGGAATTATTGTAATTAAGTTTACCCTTCATAGAGTAGTGTATCACTTTCCTTGGTCGAGGAATAGCTAGTCGAGTAAGTGCCATTTTAATCAATGAGACCTTAAAATCCCACAGCTGCATTTAGACTTCATATAGTTGCTTCAGCCCCTACAAACATAACTGATGATTTATAAATATATGCAATTAATTAGTGTCTATAATTAGATAGCATGTTGCTTTAAAAGGATTAAAGATCAATTTATTTCCTAAACTTGATAAGGAAAAAAAAAATTCTTATCTCAAAATTAATTTCATGATCTAATTAGCTCACTGCAATTTATATCCAGTTTAATTCAATTTCTACAAAACAAAATTCAAAACTAAGTAGTGAGCCATGTAGATTATAAAATTAATTTTGAAACAGATTAGTAAATTTGTAGCCAAGTACTTCAGTAAGTAAGTTAACTTAATGATAGAGAGATAAAAGTCTTAATTTACCTATCTTGGAGTTGAATTGGAAGATTCTCCTCTTTTTTCAGGATTTGTGAAAGAGATAACAGCTGGAGTGTGGCCAATGAACAAAGCAACATGACCCATGAGCTTATCTTTCCTAGAAAATGTAGTTCCACAAGAGCACTGCCATTTGAGATCCCCACAGTGCTTTTCATGTGTTCTTAGATCAGACAAGACAGAGAACTGTTTCCTATTACACCTCTTACAAACATACATCTTGGGACAATGGCTTCTCTTGTAATGATTCTTTACACAAATCATAGATTTCAATGGCTGAAACTTGGCATGTCTTTGATTCCACCTGCACCCTTCTTGTGGACATGAATATTTCCTAGGCAATTTCATCGTTGATGACGATGATAATTCTTCTTTATTACTATTATTATTATTATCCCCAAATATGCCAGTACTAATTCCACTATTCTTCAATGGATTGCTCAAAGCAGCACTAGTCTTATACTCATCACCATGAGCTCTCATATGCATCCTTAAATTTGCATCTCTCTTGAACCCTTTACCACAAACTTGACAATAATGAGTATACTTTGCTAATAAATAAGCTGCATCAAATTCTATTATGTTAAAATTTTTGTTTGATTTATTGTTATTATCATCATCATTAATATTCCCTTGTATCCCTGCACCTTGATGAGATAATGTTATCTCTTCCCTTGTCATCTTATTAATAGTAGTAATAACATTCATAGCTCTATCATTTTCATTATAGCTATCACCGTACCAGTTATACATATCTGCCCCGGAGAAGAAGCCTTGCTCTCTTTGATCTTGCTCCATGTAATTACTTAATTGCTGAAGCTGCGGCTGGTGCAATTCGTGGTTGGTTGGTGTCGGGTTCGAGTTCGAGTTTGAGCCACCGGCGAACATATGCTGGCAGGTGAACATAACAGAAGATGCAGTGACAATAATTTCTTGAATAATAGCACCGATGCTGGCTATGGCTATGGAAGTTGACTCGGGCTGCTGCTGCTGATTTTGATGATCTGTGGAGATAATGATGCGAATTAACGACTCAACTTGATTAATTTTGTTTCTAAGAAGAGAGAGACTGTTAAGAATAGAATTGCAGGCATGAGTTTGTGTTGTAACAAGATCTTCACTGCCTGAAGGATACATCTCCAAATTTTAATGAGAACCTCTCCCTCAGATCATATTTGTAAATGGTATGTTTCGTCTGTCTCCATATATAATTCTTATTAATTACTAAGTAAGTTTGTTAATTATGTCATAATTAAGAGTAGTTAGACATGAAAACGCAACACAAGTCATTACTTATTTATTAATTTAATTATTATTGTAAACGCAAGAGCTAGCCTAGATCGATTTGCTGTTAGAATATTATTTTTCTGGTCAATATATATCTGAATAAACAATCAATTTCAAATATATAACTCAGTGTTCCAATTTTTTTTCTTTTTCTTTTTTTTTTTACCTAGACATCTTGTTTATTAACCAATTTAATCATTAAGTGTAATTGAATTAATCTATAATAAATCCGATTTTACTAAATATTCGTATAAATTTTGATTTAAAAATCTATAAAATCTTAATACAAATATCAAAATTATGAGAAATTTTTATATATATTTAGTCTATAAATCGATGTGAACAAAAATACAACATACGAATTACTATATAATCGAATTAATTTAAAAATAATAGGTAAATTGAGTTTATTTAAAAAAATTTCTAAAATTTCAATAAATATATATATATGAGCAGCAGAGAAGAAGAATGCTAAGTCAACTTTGTGGTTGAACACATTCCGACATAAACCTCCCTCGGATAGATATATGACCTGTCCTGTTTAGAGACAAAACGAAGATAGAGTTTTAAATAGCTGGCATTAATTACTATATAATATTAAGTAAAACCATTTACTTTTTTTTTATCTTATTTAATATACATATGCTGACATTTTATATTAAGATTAGGATAAGAGTATCTCACTTAATTTCTAGTAATACTTTGCATGATTAAGTAAAATCATTCTCTCTCTTGTATAAGGACATTATTATTATTTTCTTACGTCCATCTTCACGCAGGAATGTCAAATTTAAAATTCAAATGATGTTATAACCGAGATAATGACACTATTTTAGACAAATAAAAAAAATGTAATCCTCAATTTAGAGATGGTAAATTCATGGGCCCCATCCGAACATGCTCCCTGAACCTGCTCCAATATATTTACTTATATATATTATCCTTATTTATATTTTTAATATAATTTATTTTTAAAAAATAATAAAAAATAATTTTTTATTTAAAAAATTATGTAATTAACAAAAATAAAAAATTTTAATAAAATATGGAATCGAGTCAGATTCATAAATTTTCATTCCAAAATAGTGCTAAGACGGAAACTAAAAAAAATTTTCATCCGAAAACAGGACACGATCAGGGACAAAGTTGTATTTTTGGGTAGAAGAAAAGAGTAAAGAAATCCGCCGCCATTCTTACCTCAAATACTCTACAAGCAGTGGTGAAACTAAATATTTATATTTAAGTAGGATAAAATTAAATATTATGAAGGAGATACATAAAAATATTTATAAAATAGATATATAGAAAAAAAAATTAAATTTAAACGTAATTTAAGTAATTATATTAACAAAAAATCTAAATAAAATTTGGGGCTAACTGATTTTTTTTAAAAATAAAAAATAAAAAATCAATATGAACTTTTAGAGTAAGAAGTAAAATGCCAAAATTACACTACGTACCATATTCATTTAGAAAAATATAAAAGAAATCAACCATATTAAGTAATTTCAATATTTCTTGTCTGGCTTGACACCATTTTGTTAACTTCAATCCTTGCACAGAAAGACATTTTATCAATTGACAATTTTTATGACAAAATAAAAATTATTTACAATGTAAAATAAATTAAATAAGAATCGAAGCCAAAACATGAATTGATTATTTGTAGTGAAAGTAAATTGATAAATATAAATTTATAAAATAATAATTTTGTCAATACTAAATTTAAAAATTAATATGGTGTTACCGTGAGAAGAAATTTACAAAATAATAACAAAAGAGAAAATACTTAAAAAAACATTAAATAGAAAAACTATCAATAAATTAAGTTAAAATTTAAAGATGAGTTTAAAAATCAGACAGACATTAATGTTGCAATTGTACCTTGCTTTCCCAATTACAGATTAGTTGGTATCCTCAATTTGTTCATTGAATATAGAAAACTATTAAAATATGAAATTGATTATTGAAAAATAATAATACTGAAGAAACAAATTTAGAGAGAGCAGTCGCAATCAAAAGTGTGTTACATATATTGGCAACCCTTGGCTTTTATAGCCTAATATAAATCAAATATATATATATATTGGAGAAAAAAAAGTTAGAGATATAGCTTTTTACTAAAATTTAAATTCTAATCGTATTTATTTTTTTTAAAAAAAAACTCTAATTCCAACATATTTATAGTATTTTATTAAATTAAATTCTAAAGGAGAAAGATAATATCATAAAAAAATATTTTTAATTAATTGTTGTTTTATATTTCTAAATCCCTACCGTGGGATATTAATTAAAAGTGAAATTCTTAATAATTAATATTATTATTTCCTAGATTGCCATGATTTTTCAAATAGCTTTATAATAATAATAAATTAGTTGTTCATCCGCATTTTGGCGAAATAATTTTTTATTTATATTTAGATAAATATTATTTGATGCAAATTTAAAAATTAAATATTTAATAATGAATTAAAAAATGTGAAAATTAAGGCTGTGGAAGTTTCAACAATAGATGGCTTTTAAATTAATTATCAAATTTGCAATACAAACATGAGCATTTATTGTCAGATTAATTGAGCCTCAATGATGTGATATTTGGAGTGATTAATTGTGTGCATTATTAGTAAATAGATTTTTAGAAATATATCATCATTCAACAATCTGACCTCATTAATTATTTTTTTAATTATCTCAAAGATTTTAAAAATTAGAGCTATTTTAAAGTAATTTTAGTCTGACAAATAATTTTTCACTTGAAAAAACAAAATCTCTTATATTAGATTATATAGATATGTTGTATTTTAGTAAAATTCAAATTCTAAATAATATATTAAGCTTGTTGGTTTAACATAATTAACTATGTCACATGACATTAGATAGAAGAAGAAGAAGTCCAAACCTGCTAAAATACAAATTGATTCCATAGGATAATGAGAAAAGTGTCAAAAATTTAGAAAAGATAATACAGGCAGATTAGTGTAAATAGAATTTTAGATATTTTATTTAATTGGGTTGATTAGTAATAGTTTTTTAAAATTTTGATTTGGTAATTAATTTAAAATTTTTTCAAAAATCTGTAAAAATGTCACGGCAGCATTCCTAAACTCATAATCAGATTATCAATCTTGCAACTTTACTTTAAAGGTATTGTTAACTCATCACTCTTGAATTTAACTAAATTATCAATTATATCTTATATTGTTTTTATTGCAAAATTCTTAATTGATATACGTAAAAGGAAAGACTGTAAAACAAAAAGTTTAAATGGCAATCCTCCTGTGATATACGCTGCTCCTCTAGTTAGGGATGTGCATCGGTTCAATCCAGTTTTAAATTGAACATAATTTAAATAAACTAAAACCAACCGAATTAAAATATATTTTAAATTAAATCTAACCGAACTGAAATATTATCAATTTACTTCATTTTTGTAGACTAACTTATTAAATACTATAAATTATAATTATTACATATTTATTAATTACAAAAATTAAAATCAAATCATAATAGTTTTACCAATTAATATAAATTAAAATTAATTATCATAACTTTATAAATTACTATAAATTAAAATCAAAACTTTGTAAATTAACATATATTTAAATTAATTATTATAATTTTTTAATTACTATAAATTAAAACTAATTAATACAAATTAGAATAAATTGTCTTAATTCATAATTTTAATCAACTATTATATATCAAAATTAGTCATTATAAACTATAATTTCTTTTTTTATCTAAAAATTAGAATTAATTTCTATAATATATATATATATATATATATATATAATGATTCAGTCGATTCGGTTTAATAATTTTTTTCAATACTTTTAATTGAACCAAATCGAATAAATCATAACTTTTATAAATAATAAATTCATAAAATAAAAACCAAATAAAATGAACCAAATATATCAAATTCAGTTTAATTTGGTTAGATTTTTTGTTTCAGTTTGATTTTACGCACTCTACTAGTATCACCAAGGAGTAGCATATCAACTTTAGCGGGAGGAATCTCATGCCAAAAAAACATATTCTCTCTATCAAAAGCAATATTAGCCACGAAATCATTAGAACATTTTTATTTAAGTTATATTTTTTATTTTAAAAAGTCATTTGATAAAAAAAAAGTATGCAATAAATTTTCTATTTTTAAAATTTAAAACAGAAAATAAGTTTGATTTTATATATCTAGAATACTAAATTTTACTATTTATTTTAATTATAATTAATACACATATATTTTATATGTATATTATATATTTTTATTAGTATATTTATCTGAAAATATTTTTTTTACTTATAATAAAAATTTATTATTTTTTCTTTTGATAAATATTAATTTGTATAAAATAAATCAAAATGAAAAGTAAAATTATAAAGAGTTTATTGAACTTATAAATTTTTGTTACTCTAATGTTATAAAATGTTCTTTATTCTATTAAATATGTTATTTAAAATAAAGAGCACTATTAAATATACTCTTATGAACTCTATTTATGGATGGTTATCAATAATTTGTTATTTGATTGGATTTGAATATTTTTATTTATATTATGAAACTATTTTAATTTTTTTTAAATTTTTAATACTTTAACTATAAAAAAAGAATTTTAGGCAAAAAAATTAATTTTATTTTTCTTCATCTTGCACAAAGCGCCAAAACGTGATTAGTTTTATATAAAAGGCTTACAAACTCTTAAATGTGTGTTTGGATTGTTGTTAGCTGTTTAAAAAATTGATTTAAAATTTTTTTGATTTAATTAACTGATCTTTTAATTTTTTATAAACTGTTTTTTTCAAATCTGCTTCTGGAAAAAATATTTATTTATCTGTTTTTGAAAAAAATATTTATTTATCTGCTTCTCTCCAAAAGCAGTTTTCAAAATTAAAAAAATTTAAAAATAAATTTTTTTCTTCCAAAAACACTTCTATCAAACGCAATGACAAACGAGTCCTAACTAATTTTGAGCAAACCTAAAGAAAAAATTGCGTCAAAAATATTTCCTTTGATCGCTTGGATTTCATTGTTTCTTGAACAAATATGTGTATGAATAAATTTTAATAAATTATTTCATTTCCATTAATAAAAAGTTGTTTTAGCAAAATAGAATATTACATGCCAAAGTCAAGATTTTATTTTTGAAGATTTTATTTTTTTACTGAATTAATTCTTTCATTTCCATTAATAAAAAGTTCTTTCATTTTTGAATATTTTATTTTTTTACTGAATTAATTCAGAAATCGGCGACAAATTATTTTTAATTACATTTAAAAAGAAAAGAAAGACAAGTTCCTGGGCCTCCAGTATCCGTTCAACTCATCTCCATTTTTTATAACGCATCCATGCATGGATCTTTCTGCACAAATCCAATCAGATCCAAACTAGTTACTTAGAAAATATTATACCAGGCCCGCTTCAATCTGACTCATATATTAATATGTATATAGACAATTATTCTTATAAGTATTTGCAAATAATTATACCATTCTGTATCCAAATGTGCAAATAACTTGGCAATTCCATTAACTAATCTGTTGTTGATTCCAAGGATCAACAGAAATTTGGAAGAAATTATTGAGCGATAATTACTTTTTCTATATTATCTTCGTCATTTTTTGTGAGCAATGCATATTTCAATTTTATTTATTTATGTGAGTCATATAATATTAAAAATAAAAATATATATCACTTTAAAAAATAAAGAAGATAATAATAAAAAAAAATTATTTACCATTTCTCTTAAATTTATTACTAGATTTATTTTGATTTAGATTTTCATTGATTTTGCGGGTTTAAAAACCTTTTGATTTAGTTAATCAGTGTTTATTATAATTTGTAAAGAGAAATCAATGAAAGGATGAAAATTGGATAGTTGCTCTTTACCCGGAAGGCTAAAACGGCACACAAACAAAAATTCGCACAGCGCCTATCGTCGTCAACTGTTTAAGCACACAATACAAAATCCAACTGCCTACCGGATAAGATCGGTGAAAAAGAGAAATAAGGTCTTTGGTGAGTGGCGAACTGGAAATGGCATCACCATCTACAGCAGCAACTCTCTCGTGGAGTTCTTCCTCTTGGCTTCGCAGCTTTTGTGGACCCACTAATGAAATCTCAAAATTACCAGACAAAAGAACTTCTCTGGTGGTTTGGGCTCAAAAGAAAGCCCCAAAGACCAGAAAGGTAAGAAATTTAATTCATTACCCGTAATGGGTTCTTACAATTTATGCTTTTTGCGAGAAAGATTCAATTTTGGTTATGCTGCTCTATTTTGTTCATTAGCAAAGAGAGCTTTCTAAATGGGTAGTTTTATTTTTGTTCTTCTGTTAGATAATATTGAAAGAGGACGTGACAGACGTGGGGAAAAAGGGGCAGCTACTTGATGTGAAGGCTGGGTTTTACCGGAATTATCTTCTGCCTATGGGCAAGGCCCAGATTGTCACTCCCAATCTACTCAAGTATGCATCGTTTCTTCCCTTTATGCATGTTCTATTGTCCTTAATCTAATGTTCTATTATCGTACATTGCTTTGAGGATTGAGTTAAAATTGTGTCGAAGTATTTGTATGTTTCTTTAGGATTGCACAACCCAGTGAATATGTAATGATATGTCAGCATCTCAGAATGTCAATGCAAATTGTAAAAATCGGTTTGCACTTAAATATACATATGAAAATGAGATGGGAGTAATATATGGGGATGGATACACAAGATACTATTATATATCTGGTCTCCTAGACATGCTAGGGAGACATTTGTTAACAAGAAACTCGCCATACCGATGATGAAAAAGATAGGAAGGACTGAAAATAAAACCTTTTTACTCTTAAAAGAGTGCTTTCCTAAATGAAATGGGTTGAGCTTTGTGTGTACTTTTGCAGTCAAAGTCTATCAGCATTTGCAAGAGAGCTTCAGAATTGTAGTCTGATTTTTATTTTTCCTTGCATTTGTTTTATCAGCCTGAAGTATATGCTGAAAGCCTGACACTCCATCTTTAGATCAGGAAATTCTGATTTTACAATATATTTGTATTGATTTATGACTATGTCTTACAGCAATTAGATTTTGGTTTGTGGTTTTCTCTATTTTCATGGTTATTTTCTATATATGTTATATTAGAACAGTAATCATTTGTCAAATTACCGTGGAAGAATCACTTCTAGGCCCCCAGATAATGTATTGCTCTCTCTTATTCCCTCACATATCCAGGAACATTTTCTTGTCTTTCTTCTGGATGAAACACAGAGAAAACCATGTAAAACCAGTCATTAGGTTTTGAGAACATTTACATGTGGAGATTAGGCATATTATACTTGATTGCTCTGCTTAAGCTTGTAGATTTTCTTTTCTTCTCAATCTACTATATTCATAGCTCAACAATTCTAGTACCATTTTGCCACCAAATTAAGTTGCAGAAAGAGTTCTCCAAGAAGAAACTTGAATAAGTAAGATAACCGTTCCATGATCTCCAATTTATATATATATATAACGGTTATCTTACTTATTCAATATATATATGAAATTCGGAATTTCATAATTATTCACGGGGTCCAAAGACTTTCTTTAGTTATACTTGTAAATGCTTCTAGGTATTCAGCACTCACTGTGGATGAGTGACTAGTAATTTTTTATCCTTACTTCCATAAATTATGAACCTTGAAAGCTCAACAAGGCTTTGATGAAATTTTTCTAATTGAGAAATTCCTCAACAGCTTCTTGTTTTGGAGAAAAATATTAAACAAGGCTATTGCTCAATTGAAGTAGAACTTGTACATATGAATGATGAGACTTGGATAGCATAACCATATATTTTTGCATACAAATGAACCTATAGCTAGTGAACACTCTTTATGACAGATGTTATTTTTGTTTTTTAGTTCCAAATACTAATTTTATTTCACTCCCTTGTTTAATTTTAAGGGAAATGCGGATAGAAGAGGAAAGAATTGAGGCTGAAAAAAAACGGGTAATTGACTATTTCGTGTATATGTCAGTATTTTTTTTCTATCCCCTAGGTTTCTGCTTTTAATACTATCTTCTTGTGAAATCCATATTTTTATGCAGGTAAAAGAAGATGCTCAGCAGCTTGCTCTTATTTTTGAGACTGTTGGAGCTTTCAAGGTGAAGCGCAAAGGTGGGAAGGGAAAACAGATATTTGGAAGGCAAGTTGAGAGAAGTGCAACTTTTAAATGTTATTTATTAATAATTCATTGTTTTCATCTAACATACATGTGGTTTGGCAGTGTAACTGCTCAAGATCTTGTTGACATCATCAAGGCACAGCTTCAGAGGTACACTTTTCCAATATGTATAGACTTACCATGCACATCAGCATTGTGAAATAATTCTCTGGATTTTATTATAGACTCTATATAAATATGTTGCATTTTCTTCTCATCTTGACACTTTTCCCTTGGGTTTCGCTCGTTGTACTCCATATTATGTGTTCTCTTAAATTGTTTGTGTTTTTTTCTGAGACTGCTAATTTGGTGTATCTCATAGAGCAGACAGCTCGTGTCAACTCAAATTTGAAAGGCTAATACTTGACCAGTTGACCTATATTGCCCTGGTCGCTGAGTTGCTGTAGTTTTGCTTTCACAGTGCATTATAACTTGTGAGCCTCTGTTGTCAATAGAATTGTAGTTTTGATGCTGGGAGATGAAAAATATATTTTTCTTAGCCATAAATATGCAGATATCAAACAGACTTGTTGTCTTCCATGCTTGTACTCTTCTAATTGCTTACTGTTTTCTCTTCCATGGATCAAATAGAATGCAAGCAAATTGTTCATATGGACATATCTGTCTTGTATGCCCATACTTATTTATTTGTTTGTTCTCTGCTCTTCATTGTTGCTAGGGATGTGGACAAGCGAATTGTTTCTCTTCCAGAAATAAGGGAAACAGGAGAGTATATTGCAGAACTTAAACTTCATCCTGAAGTTACTGCCCGAGTGAGGTTGAATGTTTACGCCAACTAAGGAAAAAAAATATTTTGGGAGCACTCTCGGAATGGACAATTGTTAGCAAGTTGCATTAGTCTAAGGTATATCAGTTAAACATAATCATTTTCAAGTGCCTTTCTGGCATTTTTTTGATGATGGGCTGGGAGTCACTAGAATACTAGGAAAAACCTTTTTCTTGTTATTTAAAATTTCTTATCTATTGGATAATGTAATATGTCAAAATGAAAATTTTTGTCTCGAAAGGATAAATCTTTGCTCAGATTTGCATATTTTGCAGCTCTAAATTTTGGCCTGAAAAGGCCTGTCTTTTTAAGGTGCTTTATATTTCATTTAATAATATTAATGCAGTTCTAATTGCATAAATTAATTGATTCAGTAATATTATGCCACTTGTTTAGCTTAAAAAGGATAGTATGGATAAAACCAAACTTGATCATGATGGATATTCATATACTGCTGTTAGTGGGAAAGGCCCCTCTTGAAGTTATATTATGTCTGATTGGCCCCAACAAAACTGCTTTAAGGTGTGTTCAATTGAAAGTTTTAAGTGCTGTTTGGGTTCTATGATTGAGAGGCAGACTGTATTTTCCTTTTCTTTTTCTTTAGAAAAGGTAAAGAGTAATGTGGGATTCTTTTATTCAGTCAAATGAAGAAAGCATGCATACTAATGATAAAGCTACATGAAAGGAGAATAGAATTTCTTCTCCTGAAACTCAAACTATTGTAAAACTGGATGGTTAGTTATTGGACCATAGTGAATCTAGTGTAGTTAGCTATTTATCATGCTTTTATCTGTCCATGAAGTTGAACTGTGTCCTGAACTTGGCATTATTTCAGGAGCACAGCAAATGTAATATTGAACATTGAAAGGAATGTGTTGGAGGAGGATGGTGAAGAAGCATAACTTGTCTCGAGTGATGGAGATGTTCAAATCTTGTTTCTCGTCGCATATGCCTTTTCATCTTAAGTAGAATGTAGCGTTTTCTATTCCTTGTATAATTGTTACTTTTAACAGTTTTTGGAATTTCTGTTTTTATTAATTGTAGAATTTGCTACTTGGACACCGGCAATTCTGCAGGAAACTAATTTCTGAGTCTGCTAATTGCAAAAATATGAGATTGTGATAATCCTGTTGAAGTTGAAACAAGTTTCAATTCCTGCTCTCCAGTCATTTTGTGCTTGAAATACATTTCCTTCATCATGTTGTTACAAAAATATGCACTGCTGGCCCGGTTTTATCATGCTACATTCTTGAAAACATAGCAAAAATTAAATTAAACACCAAATGCTGTTGCTGCCCAGGATCGAACTGGGGACCTTTAGTGTGTAAGACTAACGTGATAACCACTACACCACAGCAACTGGATGACTAAAGCTATCTTATTTAGATTCTAAGAATACAAAATCAAAAGGAGAAGTTGCTTTCCTACATATACCATATAAGCATATATTTGCATTTAAGTACAACCACATGTTTAGCATCTTTGGTAATGCAAACAAAGGTTCACATTTCCCATCTCTGAAGATGAGATAATAAGACCCTTTACTTATCTTTTATGTTTCCTTTCACTTTGTGCAATTTTTTGGGCCACTTCAATTTGATTAAGTCACATTGATATCCTTTCTCATGCAAGTGTTTCAACCCTATATTTTTTTTTTCTTCTGCCCATATTATTGAAAGGAAAAATTCTTATCTACTTTAAATTATCTCTCATGGATTCATTTTTAAATTGAGTTAATGATATATTTTCATATATAAAAATTGATTCTTACTCCTAATTTGACTGTAAAAATTATTTTTTTGGACATAATTACAAATTATTGTTTTGATTTATAAATGAAAATATGGACTGGTATTAAGTAACAATTTTCTGCAAAATAGATGTGAAATTTACAAATCTAGAAATTTGTATAGTGTTATGAATTAATTAGACAAATTGAATGTGGAAGTCTTATATTTTTATATTACTTTTCTTAAGCAATTCTTATTATCAAATGCAACCTTAAAGGAATTCAATTGATCATACAGAATTAACCAAATATTCAATTCTAGCTAGCTAACGTTATTTATAATGAAATATTATAAAATGGAGTGAAAAATAATAAAATAATATTATTTTATTCAAATTTCAATTTTTAAATTACAACAATACTCACCCCTAACCAACTGCACTAGTGTTTTTTTTTTTTTTTTTTAAATGGTACCATAATTAAGCATATTTTCGGGCTTAATTTGTTGTTATCCCTTGCATTGCACACACCCTTTTCATTGTGCAACTACTATCATTAAACCTAACACCAATCTATTAACCATATTAGGTGCCCAATAACTCACCAGAATTGGGGATAAGGCTAATCATGAAAAGTTTTTTAAAAAGAATAAAAAAAGAAGAAATTAAAAAAATAGATAAATCCTAAATGAATTCACTCACATGCCAAATTAATGTTTATGTTTTAATTCTAATTCAGCCTCTAAAATTATGAATAAAATGAAATTTTAGAAAGAGCGGATTTTAATTATATGGTAGTTTTTTAAAATTTTATGAATGATCAGCGATTATTTATTGGATAATTAATTTTGAACTTTTATTTTGACTTAATAATTGTGATTATTTCAACATTTATCATGTTTATTCAAACTTTAAAAAAACTACTATAATATTACACTCTAATTTTTGTAAGTTATATTATATTAAATTATATATTTTTGGTTTGTTTGAAAGTTGAAATAAATTATTTATAAAAATACTAAGGAATTATAATATAGTTATCTTTCAATTATACGTAGAATCCTCAATTAAATTAAAACAATTGGTTGACACAGCCAAGAAAAATCCCATGCCGTCCAACCATAATGTACTTTTACCTATGATACACAAGCCTCATTGAGCAGTTGATGAGAGTAGAAATTTTAATGAGAACAAGGTAAGAACCAAATAAATGTGTAAAATGTATTTTAACATCCAATTTTTTTTCTTGACTTTATTAGATTGAGAATTTTAATTAAATCTTTATTTTATTAAGCTTTTTAACTTTGAATTTATTTAATGTTGAAGACTTTCTAGAAAAATAATAGCACACAATACTATACCTAAAAAAAAGGTTCTCAGCTTGTTCACACGAAAGTCTAGATTGTTAGTTAAAATTAAAATTAATTAATAAACTTAAAATTTCAGTAGAATTGGTTTACTTGGCTTATTCTTTTTCTCATCGTGATTCAAATTATGATGTTCACAACTTCTTTTTAATTCAATCCCTCCAATAAATTTATATTTATTTCTCGATGAAAATTTGACCTAAAAATAAGGATATTAAGATGTTTGCACTTACTTTTGAGTACAGAATGACATGGTAGGAGAGAAAATTAGGAATGAAATTAAATGTAAAATGACAAGGTGAGCTCCCCCACTACAAGTGCTAGTAGTGTTTATGATGATCGTCCGTTTAGCATTGCGTTAGTTAACAATATTTTTGGAGAAAAAAAAATTTATTTTAAAATTTTTAAGTTTTGAAAACTATTTTTAAAAAGAAACAGGTAAATAAATGTTTTTTCTATAAGCAGGTTTGAGAAAAAACATTTATAAAAAATTTAAAAAATCAGTCAATTAAATCAAAAAAATTATAAACTTGCTTTTTGGACACATAACAGCAATTCCAAACACTTTCTACAAATTTGGACATCTCACGAAATGAACCCACATACTTTCCTCACACCAGCCTTCACCAAAACGTGCACATAACAACCTCTTAATAGCTCTAATGCACTTTACTCAATAAACTCACCTATTAAGTCTCCATCCCCACCCTTTGCTTTGCATTCTTACTCTCTACATATCTTATATATGTTTCAACTTAATTATATATATCACTAATTAATATACTTTTTAATCATTTTAAATTATTAAAATACTCCCTTTGTTTCACCGCATATGTCTATTTCAAAAATCTTAGGGGTATTTAATGCATATTTTCTCACTTTACCCTTATTTATATATTGAAATTATACACTTTTTTTAGCATATATTAGAAAATATTAAGAGAAATTGCAATAAGAAATTTATAAAATAAAATATTTTTTTAATCTATGTGAAAAAAAATCAAAATGAACATTTTATTTAAAGTGAAATGAAAGGAATATTTGTCTATCATTATCTCGACCAATAAATTAATAAAATGAATATGATTTTTAAAACTAGAAACAAGAAACAATAATACAAAATGTATTATGATTTTCATGAACTTAATTGGTTTTGTCCATTAGGGAAGGTTTCGCCATATGTGTATGTATATCCAACAAGTATTTTTTTTTAATTTTTTAATTTTTATTTTTATGACAATTGACAAGAATGAAGAATATATTATGGTATGGGTGGTGATATATATGTTAGGGATCTTGTGCTGAGGGATATCCATACGTTTGTGGTATACAGAAGTTAGCTGTATCTTTCTTGGGAACATCGTAAGCAATATGGACCTCATAGTATTATATCTCAATCTAATTAAGTGACTTACAAAGCAAGAGATTTAGATTATCTATTTGGTTCTAATTAGGTGTAACCAGCGGAGACAGATAAGCTAATAGCTAACTAAGAACTACTTAAATATAATAAAAGATACAGACATGCATATATGGGATAGACAGTTAACAACTCAGCTTTGCTGTCCATTTATTCTTTCGTCATTTATGAGAAACAACCTCCAAGAGAGTACAAGAATGAGTGAGTTAAGGGTTTTCTTTCCTTCCCTTTTAGCATTTTTTAAAATTTCTTAAAAAATTAACCCAAAAAAAAAAAGAAAAAACCTAACCCACGACTTTTGGTTGTGGCGGTGGTGATGCCAATGCCAATTCCCACTCTTTCTTGAGTGTCACACATCTCTTCTCCACTTAAAATGAACCCAAATTAAAATTCCTCTTTATATCACTTGCTTTTCGTGAATGGAAGGCAACCATGAACACTAACCACTTACTCAAAGTATTTTAACTTCAACAAGTAGATGATGAAAAACAAGAAACATAACTAAAAATAATAAAAATAAAAAATTATGAACCAAAAAAATTGAAAGAATAATTATATGAATAATATTGAATACTAGAATAATGATCGAAATGAAATTATAATTCATCATGATGATTTCATCTCCTAAGTGAATCTTGATTAATTTTTTTTTTCAATAATGGCAATCCACCAAAGCTGGGGCGGAGAAGACTAATTGGAAATTGGATTCACGATGGAGATGGTCATCTTCCGGCGCCGGAAGGTTAAGATCTAAAGGCAAAATATTTCTTGGCTTGATTTGATCATCAATATTGGTACTAATGGCACTAATCACCTGATTATTAGTATTGTTGCCACTGTTAGCTGATCTGTGCCTTCTCATGTGACCACCAAGGGCTTGACCAGAAGTGAACTCAGACCCACAAATTGAACACTCATGAATCTTGGACTTGTTATTATTGTTATTGTTTCTAAGAAAACCCTTGTTGGTGGAAGATAATTGGAGAGACAGAGAATGATGATGATCAAGATTGGATTTGTTCAATTGGCAATCATCAAGATCATGATTATCCATTGATGATGGATGAATCATCAGTACCTTCTTGTCTTCAACGGTGGATTTAGGCTTTTTATGACTAGCTCTATGCCCACCTAATGCTTGAAAGGAAGGGAAACTTCGATTACAAGTTTTACACTCATAAACATAGAAACCAGCCTTGTCAGTAGTTGTTGTTGGAGAAACATCAAACTTTCTTGCACTAAATATTTGATTATCAACCTGATGATGATGATGGCGTGGACGGTCACCTTGAGCTAATAAAATCAAGCAATTAGCCATATCTTCTTCTAATTCCTCTGTGCTTTCATAAACCCCACTAGAACTTGCAGGAGAGGAAATTGACCCATATTCCTCTACAACACCACAACCACTTGATGAAGTAGAAGCCACAGTGGCTGTCGTCTTATGCGGCGAGGATGACCTTTGGCGCTTGGTACGCTTGCCTTTAACCATCTGAGTAAGATCATTAGACCCCATGAATTCTTCTTGAGCTTCCATCTCCACCTCTATGGAATTATATATAGTAGTGATAACCTAACAAAGAAGGTTTAATAAGGAAGAGAGAGATAGCTATAAAAGAAAACTATAATAATAATAATAAAAGAAGAAGAAGAAGAAGAAGAAGAAGAAGAGTAATGAGGGAAGCAAGTGTGGGGGATAGTGGGTTTGTTATATATAGTGAATGGTAACCATAGGTAGTTGTTATATATATACACTCCGCTTTCAAGTTTCAAATCCATCTCAAAATTAATCTCTTTCTTATATCAAATATATCTATCTTTTTATGGCTCCCAATTAATAGTGTAAACTATTGTACCTTCTAAAAAAATCTATTCTTTCATAAATATAAAATTAATTATAAAAATTATTTCTTTTAATTTATATATTAATAAGTTATTGGTTAAGAAATGAATATATAGTCTTAAGAATTTTTCTAAATCAATTACAGTAAAGTTATTTTAAAGTATTGCAAAACTACAAAGATAAACTTCAACTAAATATTTTTTTTTATTATAAAAGGTCAAATTGCAAGTTTATAATCGATATATACTAAGCTAAAAAAAATTAAAATTTAAATGTGAACAAATATTTTTTTTATTTAGTGTTTGTAAATACTAGTGATGTCTAAAAAGGGAATGCATATTGATAGTACTTTATCAATGTTTTAATTATTACTTTTGTAAGAGGGGAAGTTAAAGGTTACGATTCTTAGTGAAAATATGAGGTTTGGATTCGGTTGAGAAGAAAGAGAGAGAGACGTAATAACTGAAAAAAAGGGTATAGAGATGATGAAGAAGAAGGGATATTGTTGTTAACGTTAAGAGCAAGTCATAGTTTTCACACACTAGCTAATTGACTTTGTCTCTAATCACAGTATGACTATGAGCATAGCCAGAGCCAATCAATTCATCACGAATAAACAAAACCCATTAAATGCAAAGCCTACCATTCCCACGTTAAAAGTTTGTCTTTCTGAAGTAAAGTATATATCCACCTCGCCCCACACACTATCCTACTCTTATCCCATATTCGATTAGCCTTTCTTAAGTAATTTTTTATTTTTTTCTGATCCAATCCATATTTTTAGGAGTGTGCATCAGTCGGGTCCCAATGTGATAGTTACTCTGCTTGATACTTAAAGTGATCAATTTGGAGTTTGTTAAAGCTAGATTTGGATTTACTAATAATTCCCTTTGCCAGTTAGACACTAATTTGTTTCTTTTACTCATCAAATTAATTAAATGAATAATCAAGAAGCTTAACTTTAATTTTTACGTGAGGCATATATGCCACTGCATAAGGGTTGGTATTTCCAAAATTGAAATTTCAGGCAATGTATACTTCTCAGAGTGGTTAAGTATATCTGTATATGCAGTTTTCCCCTGAGTTATAATATATTTAATGGATTTTTTTTCCTATCTGGAGTTAGTTTTTATAGTTGAATTAGATTCATGATCTATATTTTCTACCTATATTAGAATCAAACGATGTTTCTTTTAAAAGAAAAAAAATAATTATCAAGCGATGTTGGGGAACCTGTTGTGTTCTACTTCTACAATGAATTTGAGCGTGAATACAGAAGAAAGGGAGGGAAGGAGGGATGTTAAATTATCCTACATGGTTTGGTTATAACTAAAGAGAATTATTTATAGTAATTTAATTATTTTCCCTTAAATTAGTTTCAAGAGGCAAGTTGGATTCAGACACATATTTTCTATAATTATTAACAGTAAATTGAAGCTTTGAACAATTTAAATTTCACTTATATATATTAAAATTTCTCTCTTCGATATATATTAAAAAATATAAAAAAAATATTCCATGATCAAGCTGTTCATGAACCGTTGACTTCGATCATTTCATCACTAATTGAAAATCAATTTATTGTATTTCTGCCTTATTTCTCTTTCTAATAGGAAAATTGATGCGTGGTTATATACGTTGGATGCTAACATTATTACATTTATTTACTCACAAATTGCAATATCGTTAAATGCATGAATACTTGAGAAGTTGAAGTAAGTTAATGTTTGTTACTTGTCTTTTTTTTTCTGATAAAATTTATTATTTGTTAATTAACTACCCTATTTATTTATTCATTTAATAATTCATTCTCTCGATATAATAATAATAATAATAATAATAATAATAATAATAATAATAATAATAATAATAATAATAATAAAATAATGAATTAATCATAAATATATAAAATATGCCAACAATTCTCTCTTCCAACTTATTCTTTTTTTTTTTTTTTTCTGGAAACCCAAACTATTCATAAAATAGGTTCATTTATTCATAACATTTTATATTATTTTACTCATAAGGTATATAGAAATACACATATAAAAAATAAAATCTGTAGCATTTTTATAATAAAATTAAGATCATGGAGGGTGAACTAATTTTTCCATTTATCAAAGTTTAGATGTATATTCCTTAATTTTCAATTATTGAAAGAAAATTTTGAAAACATATATTATATATAATTGTTTCTGTTGAATACAATTGAATATAATGATTGAGTGTAAAAATGAAATTACTCTCTTTGGGTCTCAGAGAGCCTAATCCATCAATTTCTTTTAATCTCTCTACCTCTAACATATACGCATAATTCATGTAAACTCATAACTATGTTTTTCTTGACATTATTTTTTTTCATTTTAAATTTTACATTGTTTACTTAAAAAATATTAATTTTTTTAATATAATTTACTAGTCCCTTTAATTTGAACACTTGAATTTTTAAAATTCGCAAGAGCAGAACTACATGATCTCTCCTTGGGAGTCAGGGTCCTCTATTTTTCAAAAATTCAATTATAGCACATTAAAACTATTTATTCTTTTATTATGATTCCTTATAAATTTACTTAAATATTATATATATTATAAGAGAAATGTTAAACTTTTTTTAATCTTTTATTATCTTCTGCACTCTATACTATGTGGCATTTTTTTCATTTTGATCCCCATAAAAATTAAATTATAATTAAGACATACAAAATACTTATGTGCCATTCACAAAATAAAGAAGATAATAAAGAGAAAAAAAAATATTTATCATTTATCATATCTATAAATCAATAAACATAATTCAATTTTTTTGCTTCATATATAGTAAAGGGCATAGGAAAGTCAATTTTACATATAATATATTATTTCGAAAGAATATAAGTGATGTAGAATTTCCATTCTGTTTAATTCTTATGACTAGCTCCATCTTGTAAGCAACTACAATTTAATAATAAAACAGAACAAGCAGACCCTCTCGGATCATGACTCAAAAGAAAGTTCAACTGTAGGTAAACTATACTGCACAAAATAAATAAATAAATAAAATTTATTGTACTAGTAATATGGATAAGGTAAATTTCACTCTTGTTTTTTAATTTTGCTCTTAATAACAATTATATTTATAAATTTAATTTGTAATGAAAAATCTTAAAATTTAATTTTTATAACAATAAACCCCTTCTAGCTAGCTAGTGTTAATTTTTCATCCAAAAACCACGTGTGAGAAGGTGAAAATAAAGGGTAAAAAAAAATTTAAATTCAAAAATTTAGGTTGGCATGTCACCCCTATGAAACTAATGGTACTTTAAGTACAAGATCTACACTAGAAAGATTTTATACTATTACAAAAATTAAATGTAGAGATTTTTTTGGTTAAAAATTGAAGTTTAAGAGCATTATTATTAACTATTTGACGTAAAATCAATTTAAGAACATTATTATTAATTACTAAATGTAAAATTAAGGGACAATGACTATCATGTTTCCCATGTTTGAAAAATGTATATATAGTTACATACACTAATGGAATAGGTGGGTTGGATGTATTATAGTAGTAGTGATAATAGTGAAGACTTTAACTAGTAGTTGTGATGTGTTGGAGAACCACTACTTTTGTAAGTTGTAACTAATTTACACAAAGAAATAAGGAAATACAAGACAAAATGTGGCTATCAATTGTCAAACCCCACCTTTCAATTTTCATTGACAATTACTTTATGCCAAATCCAACCCCTTTCACTTAGGCTTACGCCACTCTTTCACTCACTCTTCACTTTGCATCCTCTCAATTAACTCTCTTAATCAGAACCTACATAAATGAGATCCCAATTAATAACCTAAACCAATATTGTCATGGAGTTGAAGAACCATAAATTTGGTTGTAGAGCATTTTGTAGCTGTTATTAGTAAATTCAAAAAGGAAATCAAATTCTGATAATTAAGAATTTCAAAACCAGAATTAAAATTTAGATGTTGAAGTTATAGAGACTAGTAAATCATAAAGGAACCCAAAGATTTTATAAGCAACCAATTTTAGATTTATGTTAAAGAACTCATCAAGAGAATAATATTGAACATGTATGAAGGGAAAAAAAAGTATTATTGATGTTAATTTGTGGGTATATTGTTAACAATTATGTTCTTTAATTATGTGTAGCATCCACAAATTAAAGTATTTTTGTTGGTACATTTTAGTAGAAAATCAATTATCACTAATACAAATAGTAAAGAGATTAGTTACAATCTACATCATTTTTCTTGACTATATAGATAACAAACACAAAGTTTAAAGTAAAATAAAAATCCACAGAGATGAGAGATTATTTACCTAACAAAGGATTGCTTGTTGTAGCAAGTATGGTTTGTTGGCTATTCTAATTCATTAGCAATTATGGTTTGGTACTGCCCACTTCCAGTCCTAAGAAAATAACAATTGCTAAGTTATGTTAGTACCTTATGAGTTATAAATAACAAATAAATATAGATTTTAAATTTTAATTTTATTGTGGTAGGAAGGATTTATAAAGTGTTATTTCATTTGTTGTAACTCATCATATATAAAAAAAATTTAGAGCAGACAAGTTAGTATTTCTTAAGGCTTAAGGCCCACAATTTGTTAGTTTAGTAAGCTACAAAGAATTGCAAGTGCATATCCAATTATATATTTTCATCTAAAATATTGATTATTACTTTATAAATATTAAATTGAGTATAAAAATTAATTTTTGATATTATTGACTTGCTGTATTAGTAGATGCATGAATTGAGTTAAAAGTAAAAATTTTGTTTTGGCTTTTCTTGCTTGTCCACAAATATCATATATTTAGTATTCTAATTATCTCCTTATATCAATCACTTGATTAGAATCCCAAACCTCCTATCCTGGTTGCTAATCCAATTAGGTTGTTAAATTAATTTGTGTGAATATTATTAATGACTAACAACCAACCTTAGGTGGCAAGATTATTCTAACTTTAATATATTGCCTGAAATTGAAAATGATAACAAATGTTATTTCTTTAAAGCGAAAAAAAAGGAAAAAAAAAAAAAGAAAATTTGTACAATTATTAATTGGTATCACCCATCTGGAACAACATGATTACTAATCAGATCCTGTAAAATTTTCACATTTTTCTCGAGTAAGATCTTGGAAACACGTACACGTTTGATTCATGTCATGATTCCAGTCAAAATCAACCAACATAAATTATTCAAGATTTCAAATTTTGTTGTATAACTCAATTTTCATTTGAATGCCATGTTAACCCAAATTCTTGTTCCAATTAAGAAATATGGGATTGGAGTTGAGAAACCAGAGATACACTGTATTCACATGAATAAAGTATAGCAAGTCAAAGTGGCTGGAGCAGCCCATATGCATAATTGATCAAGATTATCAATTAATAATTAATTTTAACTTTAAGTGAACGAATTAAAGGAAAATGATCCTCAACTCTTTGTTAGATTACTTACTGAAAAAGAGTAAAGTGGTGATAATTTTAAAATGAATTAAACTCAAAGACAAACAAAGCTAAAAAAGGACAAAAAATGATGTTTTTATAATAAAGCACCAATGAGTTCCAACTCGGATATAAACTTAGATAGATTGAACAATGAAAATTAGCATTTGGTGAAGTAAGATTCCCACATTTAATCCCTTCTCCATAGCTACTTTATCAAGAACACAATCTCTTCATAATAGATTTTTTGTGGCAAAATGGAGGGGTTAATTTATGTTCACAATTTTGCTTTTATTGCAACAAAGTTATATAAAAAAATTCGTTCAAAAAAAATTATTAAACTATATTTTCATTTTACTAAAATCACTTCCGGTCAGTTTTTTGATATTGAGAACCAGAAAACTAATGTAGCAACTAACGTGTTAATCGAAATCTGATATGACAGCTGATATGTCCCTAAAACTCTGATGTGATAATTAATATATCACCGGAAATTAGCCGGAAGTGATTTTAGACAACAAAAACATAGTTAAACTATTTTTTTGGGATGAAGTTTTTTTTATAATTTTAGGAAAATTCGATGATTATAAGTCAAATTAACCCAAAATGGAGATTAAACACTAACTTTAAAGAGGGCCCAATATGGTAGGTGCAGAATCCAGGCTTAGGCCATTGTGATATGGCCCAAGGCAATCACGGCATATCATAAATAATTTTAGAACATGGAAAAAAACACCAAACTACTTGATCAAGTTCAAACATTCACAGCGCAGGCATCACTCAACTCTATTAAGGAAACCACAAAACATAATAAGGTCTGTCACAGAGACTTATTACTTGCTGTCTTGATAGTTATACAGGTTTACATTACACCGTTGGCTTGAAAAATTTAACACCGAAACTCTTTATGCGAACGTGGTGAATGCAAGCAGCAAATAGTACAGACCATACTGGTTTCAGAAAAACATTTTCCATTTATACTGGCGTCAAACCAACAACACCTGCACAAATGCGGCACCAAAGGGGAAAAATGAAATAAAAATTCAATTATGTAGACAAATGGAGATGTAACAGAGTGATATATAACTGTATACCCACATAGAAAAGTGAATTGCAGTTAGCACTGAATTTCTAAACAATCATGGATTCCTCCAACTAATAGGCAGAGCCTTGAAACTTTAGACACCGTAACGTGAGGAAGACAGTTCTTCAAAATACCAGATGCTCCAAAGAGTGTATGCACAAGACTACAGTCTCCCTTCACTCATTACTCCAGAAAAGTATATTACAACACAGCTCCTAAGATTATTGCAGCTTCCATCTAAAGATTAATGGATATCCTTCTTCCCGACCTAACTCAATTATGTCACATGGACAAGTAACAAATTCAATGTATACCTTCTTAAATTGAAATAAGAATCTACACACAGCACATATCTACATATCCAAATTCCCCTTTTTCTTGATCATAATGGTTTTCTAACCTTTTCATGTCCAGAACACATTAATCCACTATTCCTAACTGAATATCTTAGTATAAAATGCAAAAAGATAAAATAAAATAAGATAAATGAAAGAGAGATTCAGTAGGGGTTTGGACTTTCTCCACAGTTTGAACAAAATGGAACCTCAACTAGGCATTTTTAGTAAATTATGTTATGACTAAATGAGGGTTATGACAACCAGCAAGATTCCTACACAAGAAACCTGTTCGTATGAACATGCACTTTGGTTAATGCTTCAAGCAAATACTTTAGACCTGGAAAGTCAAAAGGTAACAACACCCCCAATGTATGAGCTACTACTCTAGCCAATATACATTGAATGTTTGTCAAAAACATGTTACTGTATCAGAGTTAATAATATACATGCCATGCATACATGGGCTCACAAAGATACAGTGCTTTACTAGTTTGGAGGCACATGATAATTCCGCATAAATCAATTTGATATCATATGCATTGGAACAACGAAAAAACTGAATACCTAAAGTTTGTAGCTATTTATTATTCTTCCACTGCAAAGTTATATTAAGGTCTGAATTCTCAACGATACAAACATCTTTCACACAACATAAGAACTCAAAATTTTCATCTTGCGGTTTCTTCTTATGCATCTATTAGCAAATATCACTAATTTAAGGCTGCTATCTTTACGTGTTTATTTTATTGAGCACCTACATTTCAATTGTATTATATTGAACTATCTTATTATTCACACCAAGGACTTTTTTAACTAAGACAATAAAACAATTACATCTTGCACTTTTATTCTATTAAGCACTCAAAGTGTGAAAACAAGTCTTTGATATTAACAAATATAGTAGTACAACTAAATAAAACAAAGTGAAATGTGAAGGCTCAATAGAACAAACTTGACAAGTTCAGGGTCCTTAAAATGGGTTTTTTAATCTGCTGATAGAGGGAATTATATCAATGTCAGAAATAATAAAAGTTTTCTAATGAATTTGATAAAGGGTAACAGAAAATTAAAGAATAAGAAGGAAATGAGAGCAGTTATGAAGGAGTAGGGCCTTCAGCAGTACATATTAAATAAATGCATGCACATATATGGCTCCATTATTGATAGCCATATAAAAGATATTGGCATTCGGTAAGGTTACACAGACATGTATGCATATGTCTTCCTACATATACTTCAACAAGCCAGTAATGAACGAAAACTATCAAGAGATACCAAAACAATATCATATTAGTAGTTTCCACAGGTATCAAAGTATTTGTGAAGTTATCATGGGGCTCTAACGTAATACCACACAAGAATAATATCAATACCTAAAATTTTAACTACGACCATTTTTTCACCATTTTTCCCATCAATTTTAGTTTCTATACATTTTTCTGAAATCGACAGAATTACATAAATATAGCTAATATAGGCTTTCATATAGTATTCAACCATAGAGTATTCTATGTCTAAGGAAATTCAAAAGATCAGAGTTACTTCTTTGTGAATACATTGCCACTTCTACCATTAGTGTCACTCTTATATGCTTCAAGTAACTCTTGCAAAGCTTCTAATTTAATTCCAATAATTTGAATTCAGTTAGTTGAGTCCACAAATCCCAAAAAGTAGACATTAATCTCATTCTTATACAAGCCACATTTATGGATAATTTTCAGTTTTAAACGTAAACTTACTGCAAATTCTGACCCTACAGAAGCATACAAACAATTATGTTGATTCATTAGATAATCTTATGTCATCATTGAGACAAGTAATTGACCAAGCAAAAATATGTTCTTTCGCATCAATTAAACCAAAATCATGACAGTGAGAACATTTAATTAGTTCAAGATGCTCCTCTGAAAGAATTTGAGGAACCACAATAATTGAAACCGCACAGAACAGGATAAACAGTTAATCATCCTACAAAAAGAAAGAAACTCCAGATTTTACATGAATAAATCATCCCATCCTGAATGCCTTTCTCTATCAAAACATCAGATTTCTAAATTTCCATATCCACCCATCCATTCTTGAAATAACTTCCAAAGCCTGTTGAAAAATTGTTTGAGAGCCCCAATATTTCACCATTTCAGACTAAATAGCAGCCTAGCAAATCTACTCCTTTCTCAAATTGTCGCATAAAAAACTCTTTGATTTTCCAGTATAAAGAGATTTCGCTAATGAAAATGCTTTCAATGCTGCCCAATATCCCTTCCTTTTCCAAATATTTTTACGAATACGCTTTTTAGATATAGAAGTGCGTTTTTTGGGAACTGCGGCAACTGCCATCCAAACAACAAAGAGGTTATTCAATTAATATGAACTCACTCTTGGACCTACACATGCATACAGCAAGCATGCACATACAACTGCAGAAAAATAAATTACACATGGCCATATTGAACCAACACAAACACAGAGTTATTATGAACATGTTTATGTCTGCATCTGTGGAAAATGGTATACAATTTTCAAGATTTTAATAAAGTCTTGCTCACAAGATTCATTCAAACAATAATTCAATCAAATTATAGTCAGCCAGCAACTCAATGAGTGCAAAAAGTTAGAAATGAGCCCATGAAGAAAAGAATTATCAAGTCTTTAACATACCACATGCCAACCTTCCACCTGCATTGCCAGTGGTCAAACTAAGTTCATGCCCACCTACAAATGAAAAAAAGGAGAAAGGTATTAAAGATATGAAGCTTGTGCTAGCCATCAAAGTAAATAACACACACCATATTGCAACACAATTGCATGCAGGTTTTTCAGATCATTTAGGAACATCATAGTATTCCAAGCTTCCATTTCTCAAGAAATGCCATTGTTTTTGTACTACTGCAATATAATAGTAAAATAGCATATTCATGAATGTTTGAAAAGTTATTTTCACCTCTCTGTCTATGTGTAATGCCCCTCCCTCCCCACACGATAATTAATTCCTGTTTAGGTTGAAACTAACATAAAGTTGTAATTCTATTATAAATCAGTTGCTGAAAAAAGTGCAAGTGAGAATTATAAGTTAAGATTATAATACTGAATAAAAACACTTATCAAATGGTAACAATATTGCCATTTCCCAAGAAACCTCTGCATAAAATGGGAGCCTACACTCTCCAACTGCAATAAGTACAATATACCAAAATATTTACCCTTTCCAAGGTCATCCTCAAGCTCATGGACAACAAATGCTCTTCCAATTACTGCATTCAGACCGCTTAAAGGTATCTGTTCATTTTTCAATCAGAAATCCAAAACTGAGTAATTGGATAGTAACAAAGATATCAAATCTGAATTAAGGAACACAAACCTTATGTAGGGAAACATAACCACCAACCCAAAAGGGAGGGGCAAACCCTACAGGCACTCAACATAGGAAAAACTTGGGTAAGTTCACAAAGATTACCTGGTTATCCACAATTGTTGCTTCTGCCACCCCTGTTTTCCAAAATTTACACAATGATATGTTAATTGGTTCAAGCAGCCATACAAAAACTAAATGAACATGCAGAAAGTTATTACCATCGGCATTAGCAATTATGTTTCCCAGGTCACCCGCATGACGGACTTCATCTTCAGGAGCACCGTGTGTCATGTTGTTAGGGTTGAAATGTGCTCCTATTATTTTGTATTAAAAATGAAAAATTATAAATATGCCACAAGCAGCATCAGAATTACATTTACTGAAACATTACAAGAACCGTGATTCAAATTGTTTCAAGCACAGCTGTCCTTTCAAAGTCTCACCTGTTGAAATGCATCCATTTGTTGTATCACCGTACTCATGCTGCACAAGATAAAAATTACCATGAGAAATATGTAATGGGATTACTTAATTTCGAATCTGTAAGCAACAAAAACTAATGCTAAAAGTACTAACTAGGTGGAATCCATGAGGCCCCGGTGTAAGACCAGTGACACGAACATTCACAGTTGTGGGACCTGTTGAAAGTACAACGCACGTTGTTAATACATCCTTATCATTTTTTAATTTATTTGCCAAGAAAAATTCACAAAGAAACAATTTTTTTTCTCTCACAAAAGCTATGGCTCAAATATATTAGCCTCAGATAAACTGAACTCAATATAGCTATTTTTTTATAGACAGTTGTTTTGTAGCTTCTCACAGTAGAAACAATAAAAACATTATGCAATAGTTAATCAACATTCTATGATTGCTTTCTTAATATTTCAAAATTAATGAGAATATCTTTGCAGAATACAACATATCCAATCAAATAATATTGAAAAAAAAACAGCGAAACAAACAACTCGAGATTTAATTCCAATTCTATCAAAAACCAAAATTTCAAAAGGAACTTCAAAAGAATAGAACGGTATTCGTAGAAAGTCAACGGATTCCACTAACAATCAAAGCCATTTACGAAAACAGAAATGAAGCACACCCATTTTACTCTATTTCCTCGCAGTTTCAACAAACAAGCAGGGAAAGCAATTGGAAGAAAAAAAACAGAGTTAAAAACATAAAGAGAGAGAAGAGACCATCATCATCTTGGGTCAAAGTGACAACGCCTTCGACATTAGAGGTACCCTTAAGAACAGCGACGGCTTTCTTGGTAGCAGCGACAACAGCAAGGGGTTTCTTAGGGGCGGCGGTGGAAAGAGAGAGAGCAAGAGATTGGCGAGGGAAGTTGACGGAGACACCATGGAATGAGGAATGGGCAATATTAGGATTTGAGATTGAGAGAGGAGATAGAAGAGGGTGAGATGATGGATAGGCTGCGAGGATTGTGTGAGCTGCCATGGCTGCTACAGCAGCTGCTTGCATTTTTAATTTTTCTTCTTCAAAGATAAAAGAAAAGAAACGATAAAAGCGAGTGAGAGATTGAAGTTCTTGTGGTGAATGCCTGCACGGGTATTTTATTTTGGATTTCCCATCTTATCCAGCCATTTTTTTTCTAAGACCATATATATCTCAGTTAGCCAATCATAACAATACAATAAGATTAATTCTCTTTGCATTGGATATACCGTAATATTTTATATTTAAATATCGAATTCAAAATTTCTAGTTAAAATATAAAAAATTTATATTATTTCATTTATACCCTTATTCATATAAATATTAATTATATTATTCTAGATAGATTTGAATAAGGTACAAGATTAATTATTTGGTATCCATTATTCAAATTTGATTATATAATTATACGATATTTTTAATTATAATTATATCATATTAAATTATAATTATATAATATCTAAGTTTATTGATGTTTATTTAGTTTAAACTTTAGTCACATAACTTTATATAAATATCTCTTTAATTTTAAGACTTCAAATATTATGATTTGTAACTTTGAAATATATTATATATGATTATTTAATCATTGAATTAATATTTATTTAGTTAAATAAGTAATTATATGGATATTGATATTAAATGAACAGTACTAATTGAATTTGGGATTAGTTGGATAATAGATAAATAATTATGAATGATAGATACTAGTAGATTAACATTAAATGGGTTTAAGAACATATACCATAATTTTTTAGAGATTCTAGCTGTTGACATCCCTACTTGAGTATGTTTTTAAGATTTATCTAAAGATGGATGGTGAATTTGCTTAAGGGAGTATTTGGTTCAGTTGATCGGGACAATTTTTAGTTTTTTCTTGCCTAATAACTAAAATAAAAGTATTTAGTAAACTTTTATAAATAAGAGCTGATAGTTTTTTAAAGTTTTAAATAATTGTTAATTGAAAAAACTCTATGTTGGAATTTTTTTCTTAACAAAAAAATTTTTAAATATAAAAATCAAATTATTTTCACACTATATTATTCATATATATAAAGAAGTAATAATTTTGAATTTATTTTTTATTTAATTACTCTTATATCATATTTAAAAAAATTTTATTCATTTATTATTATTATTGTGATTTTTAATTTATTAAAATAAACAATTATATCAAATAAGTAATATATTTTATTTATTTATTATAAAATAATGTATATCTTAAATTAAATAAATAATATATTTATTGATAATTTTATATCATAATAGCAATAATTCAATTATTTTTATTAAGTAATAAGTAGCAAACCGCTATCGGTTAGAGTTAAATTAAACGAAACCTAAATGGTCCATAAAAATAAAATTTCAAAGTAAATAGAAAATTATAAGCTTTTTTTTCCTTTTCCAATGAGCCTAAAAAGTTTTCTACTTCTCCGCTCTAGTTACATAATTCATAATAAAATTAAGAGAAAATTATAAAGAAAAATTGGGTGTTTTTTTAATCAAAATCTCATTTCAATTCTATATATTTCTACAAGAAATTTTAATTTGGACAACATATCTGAGTATACTTAATATCTCGGGAAAGCTAAAAAAAAATCAACATTTTTTTTTAAATAATATTGATTTAATTGGATTCCTAATTTTTGTATTGCAATTTAACACCTTAACATTAAGTTTAATTTTCAATTGGGAGTCTCTATCCATTTTTCCGTCAAGTATTGACGGATTGCTGATGTGAAGTGCAAATGTGGGTCCAGCATTAGTTGAGGTGGCAAAGCAGTCCCCACCAGGTCAGTCATTTCTCCTCAAACCCTAAATATATCTCACGGCTATAATAATAATAATAACAATAATATTAGAGAGAGGAGAGAGAAATCGAGGGTTCAAAGGGGTAGCTGACCTGGCGGGCATTGCTTTGCCACCTAAGCTGATATGAGACTCACATTTGCTTCCCAAATCAGCAATTCATTAATATTTAATGCCTTAAACCTTAGGCGAATCTCCATTTTTTCCATTTTTTCATATTGTCATGCTGAACGATTTTTGAATATATTTGCTTTTAGACGTTGTTTTTGAATTTTATTATCACCTCAAAATTTAAAAAAATGATATATCGTATCATAATTTACTGACGTAGTATTAGAGTGTAAATTAATAAAAATTACTTGTGGCATAGTATATTGTTTTTCAAATTTCAAATGTAACAATATGGTCAAAAAATAACATTTAAAAAACAAAAATGACTAAAAACCGGTAAATAGAAAAATCTGAAAAAATTTGACAAATTAAAGAGTGGCATATAGTTTGTAATTGAAAATTTGATGAAGCTACCAACTGAAAATTAAATTTAATATTAGGGGTTTATGTAACATCCTTGACTTTTTTCATATGCATTTCTGCAGCATCTCATTTGTGCATATACATTTTGTATATATATATATCACTTGAACACATGCATAATATGCATTTTTATTTAAATATATTCATGACATACAATTAGTTTATTTCCAAATATTTTACAATTGTATAAAAATGCATATGTCTGTTTTATAATATAGATGAAAATGACATGAAATTAATATTTAAGTGAATAAAGAGACTAGAGTGAATTAATAAAAAATTGATATGATTAATTTAATTAAATTAAAATAATTGATTAAATTATATATTTATTTATTGTTGGTTAGTAAAATTGGGTAAATGTATATATGTATACATGAATGTATGTATATGTATGTATGTATGTATGTATGATGATAATAATAATAATAATAATAATAATAATAATAAAGAATTCATCAAAAGAAGAAAAAAAAGAAAAGTAAAAAAAAAGGACGGCAAAGAAAAAAAGAAAGGAAACATGTGAGGGCTTTTAATTTATTAGACTGTAATTATCTTCCTTTTCTTTCCTTATCTTCTTTTTCTTATTTGCTTCATTTATTCAACCTATTTTCTCTCAAGTTCCAGCCATCAATTCTTCCTTGTTTCACTTGGTTTTTGAGTCAAATTGATCACTTGCAAGTTTGTTCTTGGTAAGTAATCAATTCTTATTGCAATAAGGTTGATTTGAGTTGCTAAGGTTCATTATTAGACACTGATTTTCACCCCGATTTTGATATCCATAAAAATTGATTATGGAAAAGATTAAAACACAAATGTTGTTCCTTTATGTTTTAGATTTATGGATATGTAAATATTTTTTCAAGATGTGGTGTATAGAATGAGATATCCTCTTCGTACCGAAATTGGTCTGGATGTGAACCCTAAGTAAGTTAGCTACGGTTTTTGTTAGTTTTGGATATGTTAAAACCAATATTTGAAGTACCTCAAAACATAAGAGTTGTATATATATGTATTATGGATCTGTATACCAAATTTCAGATTCATAGGTCTCATAAGATTTGAGTTATGGTGAATGGAATCATGGCTGTTCCATGATTTGAACTGCCTACTGAGTGTCCTGTACAGGTCCAGAAACTTGTTTAATTTTTTTGAGCTTTTTACATATAGATTATGTAAATTATCAAAACATAAAAGTTATATTTATGTCTTATCTAAATTTTGGTACTAATTTCATCTTAATATGTTATGTATAAAGTAAGTTATGGTCGTTACAAGTCATACTGTCCTGAAAACCAACTATGTTCTATAGCAGTAAAATGTTGCCTATAATTTGAGGGCCTTAGATATATAATTGATGAAAGTTGTAATATGAAAAATGTTTCATTTGAACCCATATAAGTGTCTGTAAAGTTTTATTGAAATATGAGTTATATATCATAAGTTATGAGGAGATTAAGTTGGTACCCTGAAACTGCCTAAGGGTAGAAAACAGGGCAGAAAACAGAACTCGTTTAGAAATTTTACCAAAAATTGTACAGTGATCCAATTAGTCTGAAATTTTAATATGTTATATAATTACATATTAATTTTAATTAGGAATAAGAATCAGATTAATTGGTCAAGTACAGAAAAATTTATAGTCAAAACAGTCTCATAAGGTCACACTGTCTCATAGGAAAAATTTTAATTATTGATATGAATAATGTATATTAATTTGTTTAAGCCACATTAAGTTTCTCTAGTCATAAATTAACCAATTATATTTTAATATTATGCTCAAGACAAATTGAAGATATACAAAAAGGGGGTAGACAATAAGTTAAGGGTTGGAATTAAAGAAAAAAATGTGAGTCTAATTATCAATTGAATTCTTTAGTGCATATGAATGTTGTTTGCTATGTGATTCATATGATTGTGATGATTTTTCCTTGATAATATGATGAGGAATAATTTGTAACATTTGTGGTACATATAAGTTTGTATACTTGTGGTATATTTGAGGCATATGTTTGACATATGATATATATACATGGTATATGTATAGTATATGCAAGATATATGTGTTGACATATGAGGTATATATGTGGTATATGTGATAAGATACAATGGTTAATGAATATGTAAGTACAAGTGCATATGCATAATGACTTAAAAGGCGTTGTGACTAGTTAATCGACATTGCAAAGCAAAAGAAGAGACCTATGACCCAACAAATGTGCAAATGAAACAAATGATCAAGTTAGCTAGCAAATGCAAATGTTCACATGGAAACCCGGGGCAATGTTTGTTTAACCTGGTCACAACAAAATAAAATGTATAAGCATAAGTATAAGTAAAGAGAAATTATTGAATACTTGATTTTATCTATATTTATATGTTATTGACTGATGAAATGGAGTATAAAGTATGTATTAATTATACTTGTTATTTGCTATTATGAAATGCTTGGTGCTTTAGAACTCATTTGATAGTTATTCTCACTGAGTCGCAACTCACCAAATTGCATCATTTTTCAGGTAGAGAATATTAGTAGTTCATATTGAGGTGCATATAAAATTCATGGATCAAAGGTCACCGGCCGAGCCTCATCTCTCTCTCTCCTTGCATTCCACATAAGCATAAGAACATATCATTTATATTTGGGGATTGAATACTTGCAAATTTACTAACTTTTAAACATAATGTTTAAGTTATTAATATATGTGATGTTATAGGCTATAATTAAAGTTTTCGTATTGATTGTGAAATTATTGTTGATAATATGAGATGACTTAAAAAAAATTACTCTCGCTGTAAACATGAATTTTATTTTATTCTTGTTTCATACGTGATAATTTAATATAAAAACAACATATGCGATATATAGATATATAAGGTGTTAGGTGTTACATTTTTGGTATCAGAGCGGGGATAAGTTCTAAGGGAACATACATATGCATATAAGCATGATAACATATGCATAATATGTGTTGAACATTATGTAGTGACATAATTTCATTTATTTTAGGGCCATCATAAGACATGATTCACCAAGGAGAGAGAGGTCGGCTGAAATGCATCCTCATGAGGCATCGCCTCATTTGCATAGAGATCAACCAGTACCAGGAGCTGGGGCTCCTGCACGTGCATCACAATCATCACATGCCGAAGTACCTTATGAAAACCCAGAACATGAAGTGCATGGTCCTGTAATGTATAGGGAAAGACGATATGATAAGCTAAGAAAACAGGGTGCAATTGATTTCTATGGCTCGATTGATCTAGTTGAAGCAGAAACATGGCTTAAAAGGACACATAGGGTATTGAATATGATGAGATGCACTCCAAAGGAGAAGTTTGATTATGCAGTATCTTTGCTTCAAGGCAATGCTTTTGAATGGTGGGAGACAGTTCCCGATAGTGATGCGCAACCATCAGTTCTGACATGGAATGATTTTCTCCTGGAATTTCAGAACAATTACATGCTTGAGGTATATAAAGATGAGAAGAGAAAGGAATTCTTGAATCTAAAATAGGGGAACATGTCTGTTGCGGAGTATGAAGTACAGTTTAATAAACTTTTCCATTAAGCCACCTTCATGGTCTCTACTGAAAGAGACAAATGCAGAAAGTTTGAAGAGGGCCTCAAGTGTGAGATCAGAAATAGAATCACAATTACTGATCTCGATAGTTATACCAGATTTAGAGCTGCTGCAATTAGAGCTAAAAAGTTAATGAAATAAGTTGGAGAACACAAGTAAAAAGGGTGACACGAAAGTTTGCTGGAGATTCTAGTAGAGGATATGGAAAGAAAGCTAGATATATGTCGAGCCAGTCTGGCAACAGAAGTGGGTACTCCAGTTCTAGAGGCCGAGGCATGACTTTCTCTTACCCAGGCAGAGGACAAAACCAGTATACAGAACAAAGACCTACTTGTATTCATTGTGGTAGGCAACACACCGGTGAATGCAAAAGGCTCACAGGAGCTTGTTATTTTTGTGGGTCCTTAGATCACATGTATAGAGATTGCCCAGAAAAAGCTAAATTAGCAGAAATCAGCAGAGACAGGAGTATCTGAGACTACAATTGAAACACCAAGGGTTAACAGTACTAGTGGGACATATGTCAGAGGCAGAGGCAGGGAAGAACTAGTGCAGTAAGCAAAGGAGTGACCAGATCTGAGGGACAAAGTTCTAGATCCCTTCCACAGGCCAGGGTATTTGCTATGACTAGGCAGGAGGCAGTTGATGCTCCTAAAGTGATTACTGGTAATATTTACATTTATGATATACTGGGATTTGCATTGATTGACCCAGGATCCACACATTCATTTATATCATCACATATGGCATCCAAACTGCATCAAAAGCATGAGTCATTGGGATTTGATATAAATATGAATACTCCACTGGGAGCATTAGTAGTTGTGAATAAGATATATCGTGACTGTTCGATATTCATTGATAAAGTTGAATTGAAAGCTGATTTGATCTTATCATCATTGCATGAATTTGATGTAATATTGGGAATGGACTGATTAAGTAAACATCATGCCATAGTGAATTGTTTTTCTAATGAGGTAATTTTTAAGTCCTCTAATAAACAAATGATTGTATTTAAAGGAGAAATGAAGTTGGTACCTGCATGTTTGATTTCAGCAGTTAAAGCTTTTAAGATGGTGAAAGGAGGGTGTGAGACTTTCTTAGCCTATGAGTTAGACACAAGAACTCAGGATATTATGTTAGAGAACATTCCAATAGTGTGTGAGTTCCCCGATGTATTTCCAAAGGATTTGCCTGGGTTGCCACCTGATAGAGAGATAGAATTTACTATAGATTTGGTGTCTGGGGTCGCACCTATTTCTATATCTCCTTACAGGATGGCACCGATTGAGTTAAATGAACTTAAAACTCAATTGCAAGAGTTACTTGATAAGGGATACATTCGACCTAGCGTATCACCTTGGGGAGCCCCAGTGTTGTTTGTAAAAAAGAAAGATGGAACGATGAGATTGTGTATAGACTATAGACAACTTAATAGAGTGACAATGAAAAATAAGTATCCTTTACCTAGAATTGGGAATTGACATTCTGGTGTACTCTAAAAGTAAAGAGGAACATGAGATGCATTTAAGAACAGTGCTTCAGACTCTGCAAGAGAAACGATTGTATGCAAAGTTTAGCAAGTGTGAATTATGGCTTGATCATGTTGTGTTTCTTGGACATATAGTATCGAAAAAAGGCATAGAGGTTGATCCAAATAAAGTTATGGTCATAGTGAGTTGGGAAGCACCCAAGAATGTGTCAGAATTGTGTAGTTTTTTGGGTTTAGCTGGATACTACCGTAAATTTGTTGATGGGTTCTCATTAATTGCTAGCCCTTTAACCAAATTGTTGAGAAAAAATGTATCTTTCAAGTGGACTCCTGAATGTCAAAGGAGTTCTGATGAACTAAAACATAGGCTAACATCGGCACCAGTGTTAACCATCCCTACAGGTACAGGTGGGTTTACAGTATATAGTGATGTTTCTCACCAAGGCTTGGGATATGTGTTGATGCAACATGGTAAGGTGATAGCTTATGCATCCAGACAACTGAGACCACATGAGATCTCATATCCAGTGCATGATTTAGAATTGGCTGCAGTTGTATTTGCATTGAAGATTTGGAGACATTATTTGTATGATGAGACATTCCAGATCTTCACAGACCATAAAAAGCTTAGGTTATTTGATGACACAGAAATAGTTAAACATGAGACAAAAAAGATGGTTAAAGCTGTTGAAAGATTATGACTGTACAATTGAATATCATCCAGGGAAAGCCAATGTGGTAGCAGATGCATTGAGTAGGAAGGGCAGTAGCAGTGTAGCTCACTTGCAAACATCATCTTTTCCATATCTGATTCAATTACGGTCCATGAGTGTTCAATTGAATATGCATGATGGTGGATCATTGATTGCTGCTCTTCAGGTCAGACCTATATTGAAGGATAGGATCAAAGTTGCACAGAGTAAAGATCCTAAATTGTGTGAGAAAATTGAATTAGTAAGGCAGGGAAACAGTAAAGATTTTCAATTGCAAGACAATACACTGATGTTAAAGTCACGCATATGTGTTCCAAATACTGAGAACTTACGTCAGGAAATAATGGAAGAGGCACACAATGCACCCTATGCAATGCACCCAGGGATAACAAAATGTATCACAGCTTAAGGCCTCATTACTGGTGGCCAAGAATGAAGAAAGACATAGCAGAATATGTTTCCAAATGCTTAACAAGTCAGCAGATTAAGATAGAACACCAGGCACCGGTTGGTAAACTACATCCTTTACCAGTGCCAAAATGGAAATGAGAAAAGATAACGATTGATTTTGTTTATGAATTGCCTAGAACTCCACGAAAAAAATGATGCAATATGGGTAATTATTGATAGGTTAACAAAGTCAGCATATTTTCTACCTATCAGATGGGGGTGTACACTTGAGAGTTTGGCCAAATTATATGTGAATGAGATAGTCAGATTGCATGACATTCCAGTATCCATTGTATCTGATAGAGATCAACGACTTGCTTCACGTTTTTTGGGTGAGTTTACATAATGCATTGGGAACAAAATTGAATTTCAGTACTGCATTCCACCCACATACTGATGGACAATCAGAGAGAACTATATAGACATTAAAAGAAATGCTTAGAGCATGTGCTATGGAATTCAAGGGAGCTTGGGATGAGTATATAGCATTGGTGGAGTTTGCATACAATAACCAATATCATAACAGTATTTAGATGGCTCCATATGGGTCATTGTATGACAGAAAGTATAGAAGCTCTATCATTTGGGATGAAGAAGGTGCACGTGCATTAGAAGGGCCAGAGATAGTACAAGATACAGTGAATAAAATCAAGGTGGTCAAGATTAAGCTAAAGGCAGCAAGGACAGACATAAAGTTATGCTGATCAATATAGAAGGGAAATGGAATACGAGTTGGGTGAAAAAGTATTTTTACGAGTATCTCCATGGAAATGAGTAATCCTATTTGGCAAGAAAGGTAAATTGAGCCCAAGATACATAGGGCCTTATGAAATTCTTAAGAAGGTTGGTCCACTGGCATACAGATTGGCTTTACCACCAGATATGACTCAGATTCATAATGTGTTTCATGTGACCATGCTTAGAAGATACATGTCAGATCCTACACATGTACTCAAAGATCAAGCCATTGAGATTGCAAATGACATGAGTTATGTTGAAGAACCAGTGGAAATCATCGGATACAAGACTAAACAGTTGAGAAACTGAGAAATACCTTTAGTTAAGGTATTATGGAGAAATCATTCACGAGAAGAGACAACATGGGAAACAGAAGAAAATATGAAAAAGCAATATTCACATCTATTTCCAGGTATTAAATTTCGAGGATGAAATTTTTAAAAGGAGGAGAGAATTGTAACATCCTTGACTTTTTCCATATGCATTTCTGTAGCATCTCATTTGTGCATATGCATTTTGCATATATATATCACTTGAATACATGCATAATATGCATTTTTATTTAAATATATTCATGACATACAATTAGTTTATTTTTAAATATTTTACAATTGTATAGAAATGCATATGTCTGTTTTATAATATAGATGAAAATGACCTAAAATTAATATTTAAGTGAATAAAGAGACTAGAGTGAATTAATACAAATTTAACATGATTAATTTAATTAAATTAAAATAATTAATTAAATTATATATTTATTTATTATTGGTTAGTAAAATTGGGTAAATGTATATATGTATACATGAATGAATGTATATGTATGTATTATAATAATAATAATAATAATAATAATAATAATAATAATAATAATAATAATAATAATAATAATAATAATAATAATAATAAAAAGAATTCAGCAAAAGAAGAGAAAAAGAAAATTCAAAAAAAAAAAGAAAGAAAAAGGGATGGCAAAGAAAAAAAGAAAGGAAACATGTGGGAACTTTTAATTTATTAGGCTGTCATTATCTTCCTTTTCTTTCCTTATCTTCCTTTTCTTTCCTTATCTTCTTCTTCTTCTTTGCTTCATTTCTTCAACCTATTTTCTCTCAAGTTCCAGCCACCAATTCTTCCTTGTTTCACTTGGTTTTTGAGACAAATTGATCCCTTGCAAGTTTGTTTTTGTTAAGTAATCAATTCTTATTACAATAAGGTTGATTTGAGTTACAAAGGTTCATTATTAGGCACTGATTTGCACCCCAATTTTGATATCCATAGAAATTGATTCTGGAAAAGTTTAAAACATAAAATTTATTCCTTTATGTTTTATATTTATGTATATGTAAATATTTTTTCAAGATGTGGTGTATAGAATGAGATATCCTATTCGTACTGAAACTGGTCCGGATGTGAACCCTAAGTAAGTTAACTACTATTTTTGTTAGTTTTTGGTATGTTAAAACCAATATTTGAAGTACCTTAAAACATAAAAGTTTTAGATATATGTGTTATGGATCTGTATACCAAATTTTAGGTTCATAGGTCTTATAATTTTTGAGTTATGGTGAATGGAACCATGATTGTTCCATGATTTGAACTGCCTACTGAGTGCCCTGTACAAGTCCAAAAACATGTTTAATTGTTTTGAGATTTTTATAGATAGATTATGTAAATTATCAAAACATAAAAGTTATAGGTATATGTCTTATCTAAATTTTGGTACTAATTTCATCGTAATATGTTACGTATAGAGTAAGTTATGGTCGTTACAAGTCATACTGTCCTGAAAACCAACTCTGTTCTATAGCAATAAAATGTTGCCTATACTTTGAGGGTCTTAGATATATAATTTATGAAAGTTGTAAACATGAAAAGTGTCTCATTTTAACCCATATAAGTTTTTGTAAAGTTTCATTGAAATATGAGTTATATATCATAAGTTATGAGGAGATTAAGTTGGTACCCTGAAACTGCATAAGGGTAGAAAACAGGGCAGAAAACAGAATACATTTAGAAATTTTACCAAAAATTATACAGTGATCCAATTGGTATGAAATTTTAATATGTTATATAATTATATGTTAATTTTAATTAGGAACAAGAATCAGATTAATTGGTCAAGTACAGAAAAATTTATAGTCAAAACAGTCCCATAAGGTCACACTGACTCATAGAAAAAATTTTAATTATTGATATGAATAATGTATATTAATTTGTTTAAGCCACATTAAGTTTATCTAGTCATAAATTAACCAATTATATTTTAATATTAGGCTCAAGATAAATTGGAGATATATAAGAAAGGGGTAGACAATAAGTTAAAGGTTGGAATTAAAGAAAAAAATGTGAGTCTAATTATCAATTAAATTCTTTAGTGCATATGAATGTTGTTTGCTACGTGATTCATATGATTGTGATGATTTTTCCTTGATAATATGATGAGGAATAATTTGTAACATTTGTGTACATATAAGTTTGTATACTTGTGGTATATTTGAGGTATATGTTTGACATATGATATATATACATGGTATATGTATAGTATATGCAAGGTATATGTGTTGGCATATGAGGTATATATGTGGTATATGTATGGTATATGTGATAAAATACAATGGTTGATGAATATGTAAGTACAAGTGCATATGACTTAAAAGACGTTGTGACTAGTTAATTGACACTACAAAGCAAAAGAAGAGGCCTATGGCCCAACAAATGTGCAAATGAAATAAATGATTAAGCTAGTTAGCAAGTGCAAATGCAAATGTTCACATGACAAATATTCATATGAAAACCCGGAGCAATATTTATTTAACCTGGTCATAACAAAATAAAATGTATAAGAATAAGTATAAGTAAAGAGCAATTATTGAATACTTGATTTTATCTATATTTATATGTTATTGACTGATGAAATATAGTATAAAGTATGTATTAATTATACTTGTTATTTGCTATTATGAAATGCTTGGTGTTTTAGAACTCATTTGATGATTATTCTCACTGAGTCGCAACTCACCAAATTGCATCATTTTTCAGGTTGAGAAGATTAAAAATTCATATTGAGGTGCACATAAAAGTCATGGATCAAAGGTTACCGGCCGAGTCTCATCACTCTCTCTCCTTGCATTCCACATAAGCATAAGAACATATCATTTATATTTGGGGATTGAATACTTGCAAATTTACTAACTTTTAAACGTAATGTTTAAGTTATTAATATATGTGATGTTATAGGCTATAATTAAAGCTTCCGTATTGACTGTGAAATTATTGTTGATAATATGATATGAGTTAAAAAAAATTACTCTCGCTGTAAATATAAATTTTATTTTATTCTTATTTCATACGTAATAATTTAATATAAAAACAACATATACGATATATAGATGTATAAGGTGTTAGGTGTTACAGTTTAAGTGTGAAAAAAATAGCTCAAACATTGGTTTATATATATATATATATATCAAATGTTTTTTTATATATATTTATTGTTTAACTAGGGGTATACACAGAATTCGAAAATTTAAAATCTATATTCTTATTTTGAAAAATTAGAGGTTTACAAATCCAAGTTTAATTTGTATTGTATTAAAAAAATTCGTATTGTATTGCTCAAAAAATTTAGGACAATTTGGTACAATTATTCAGTTCATTTAGTAATAAACAATATGATACAAAATAATTTAGTATTCAGTAATTTAAATTTTTCTAAAAAAATAATTAGACTAATTTTGAAATCACATACACTTGCAACTATTTAAGAGAAAAAATATTACTATACTAATAGGATAGAGGATAATAAGATTCCAGTAAAATTCATTTATATTTCAAAAGATGCAAAAAATGGGAAATATGCACATACAAGCCTAAAAACATTAATTATCTATTTCAATTTTCAAGCCTGTTCCACATAAATTCCCTTGCCTTTCTAATATTAGATTAATCTAATCGTGATGATAATTAGCTTGAAAATTGAAGTTATAATACTTCAGTTAGAGTTCCAATTCGTAATAATATTAAAAATTGATGCAAAAAAAAGTTGATCAATTTTAATATTATGATGCCACTTATACCAAGTCGAGATTTTTTATTTATTTATTACAGAGGTTTGTATTATAAGATAAACTTAATATATTTTGACTTGTTATTGATGATAAATGATAAGAGTGATAAATTAAATTTATTGGCTCCAAATATTTTATTTCCATATGGGGCTACAAGATTGTGGTTAAAATTAAGATTAGACTTAAAATTCCCTTTTCTGGGACTTCAATCATAAGTCATCCTTCATGTACTATGGAACAGATGACTTACATTTACATGTTTTTGGGATTAATTCATTAGCACAATTTTATTTATTTATTTTTATTGGATCTCTCTCTAATCAATTTTCACTCTCTTGATAACGTGTAGAACAAGCTAGTTAAGCACATGAAGATGTCAATTCAAATCCTTGGTTCAAAAGAGCCCCAGTAATCCATAGCTTCAAATTTGGGAAATTCATGTCCATCTCCCTGTCTTTCACCTGTTTTTACAATAAATAAAATATAAAACAAATAAGGATTGGGTATAAGTAAGAAATTTTAAATAAACAACTAAAAAAACTCATCCAATTAGTTTTAACAATTAATGGAATGCAATTAATGAAAGAAGAAGGAAGAAATCTTACATTTAAATTGAATGTTAATACAAATCTATCTGAAACTGTAGTCAGGTTAGAGCTTTGAATCTTGAAGCTTGTGAGAGATTCAAGAGTCCTATAGAGTGAGCCTGCAACCCCATAACCCTTGTCGCACTCCAATTTTACATAAAATCCTCTTTCTTCCACTTGAAACACATTCATCTAAAATACCCAGATGGAGAAATTCAATTAATTAAAGAAATAAATATTAATGTCTCTATAATGTGATTTCTTTCTCTTTAATATACCATAATTGAGCTTGGAAATTAAAGTTATGCAACTAACCTGCACGATCTTCTTGGAAGGATTATTAATAATGTTGTTTGCAACTTGAATCTTCCTTGGATTTTTGTTTAATCCCTGATATCTTTCTGATCTTACTAGTGATGCTTCAAGACCAACAATGTCAGCTCTCAGCTTCTTGGCCTGCATTTGTAGCTCTTGCGCATATAATACAGCATCTCCAATTATGGAGGCCTTATCCATCTGCCACATTCCCAAATTAGTTCATCGTCGCGAAAGAACATAACAACAATAATTTTTTTGTCCAATGATAACTTGTCTCACTAGCAGCTAACTAACTAACCTTAGTTATGTTGGGAACCAAGGATCGCAAAGCATAAAGCTTCTCCTTCATATTTCCCCTTCTCCTTCTCTCAGAAATCAATGTTCTGGACCGATCAGTTTTTGTTTTCCCAGTAGTTGGAGTAGTTGTGGGAGTTGCTGATGAATCTTCATCGCCATCAGTATCTTCATCTACTTGTTTCATATCTCCATGCAATGTAGTTGGCAATGTAAAAGGGGCAAAAGCTTGATCAAGTAAGATAGAATTTGTGCATGCATCAGGACTAAAATTGAATATCCCTTCCTGGTCAGAAGGATCATGATTATCAAATTGATTATCAGCCAACAAGCCATTGATAAGATCGCAATCGAACCCACTAATCTGTTCTTTGTTCTCTCCTCGAATTAGATCGATGAATTGATCGAAGTTAGCATCATCGGTGAAATCATGTAGCTCAAAATCATCAGCTTGCACAAACTGAGAGTTCATATCCATTTCTACAGTTTAAATTATGATCGAGCCCTCATTTTTCCTTTTTATAAAGGAAATTAATATGCTTATTCCGATCTTTGAACATTTGAATTTATGCAATTAAGTCCCTCAACTAAATATTTGTTTAACTGACTTATTTAATTATCAATTTTAAACTAATTTAGTCCTTCAACTAATTAAAATTTATTCATTAATTATCAGATGATAGATTTTCAATAAATAGGGACTAACTGAAATTTTGTTCATTATTAACTCCCTAAACTATTCTTAAGTAGTTTAAAATTGATACTTAAAAGAGTCTCTATATAATTGATTTTATATATACAAATTTATAAAATTCATGGACAAAATAAGTTTTTTTTTCTTTTTTTAAGTAGTAAATACAAATTGATAAATTATGGTGTGAATGGAATCAAATGGGAAGTTTCTTACGTTGGAGATGTTATTTTTATTGTTGTGATGTGTTTGACACAACTAGAAAAATAATAATAATAACAATGGTTAACAACTCTAATCAGTCACTGTTGGTCTTTTTTTTTTTTCTTATTTAATATTTGTAAATGTAATGAAAGACAATGGGTCCATGAGTTCCAACGGCTTGGCTATCTTAGATTCTTTGATAGAGAATGAGTTAGTGCAAGAAAATATAAAATGATGGATTCCTCTTAATTTTAATTATTAATTATATAATTAAGTAGTAATTATAATTAAAAATATATCTACAAGACTGCAAATAACTTATGCAATGGCAATGTGAAAGGAATCAGATAGGAGAATTTCTGACGCATGAACTATCGTCATTAGAAATTAAATTATATGGGTGATTTACATTAATTTAAATAGAAATAGTAATTGGCTTAGCATATAGATCATGCTTTATTTGTATAACTATCTATATGTAAGTCCACCACAAAATTAAGTATTGATCTAAACATGACAAGGAAGCATGACATGTTATCATCAGTGAATTTACTTTCTAATGTTTTTTGTTCAATAATGAGAAATTTATTTTTAAATTAATTTGTGAATTTAATTGATTCATAATTTTATTTCAAGGTTATTTTATCTCATTTCATTCTAAAAAAATAACCCTTTATCTACTTCTTTTGAAATTCTTGTCTATCATAAATTTTTATAAATAATTGACTATTGAATTCTATAACAATTTTTAAAAATAAAAAAATATATTAAAAAATATTTTTGGAATAAAACTGAATAAATGCCAAAGAAAAATTTGAAATGGTTTACTAATAAAAATTGACTTTGAAATAAACTAATTATCATAAGGATAATTTAATTAGGACCTCAAATTTTAGAAATTTAATTTCTCTTTAAAATTAATTTGATTCAACAGTAGGATTCAAATAGCGTCCATGCTGAAAATTACCATATCAATAGGCAATAGTGAGCTCAAATAAATGTTCAATTCAAATGATATATATGCAAAATAGAAAGATAATATTAATACAAAATTAGATATGATTATTTAAATTAAGAAATTTAATTTAGTTGAATGTGTATGGGTACGGCTAGCAGTGTATTGATGAACGCCTAGCACATGCCCCTAATCAAAGAACTGAATTGAAATATAGGAAAGAAATTGTAGAAGCTTCATAAGCAATGAATTGCCACGAGTCCAGCACGTGCTTTATCTAAACATATATAATTGTTTAATTATCATCCTAATTAAGAAATTTATTAGTCTTATTAAGCTTGAACAGATTATTTAATTACAGGTATTAATTGATTCCTGTTGTGGTTTTAAAATGCGCTGATGATGTATGTTAGCCAACTGATATATACTGCTTTCATAGATGCGTGCGTATTGAAGTTTAGACTCACCAGTCACCATCCTTTCCTTGCTTGTTGAACTCAAAATCACATCTTGCGATTAGATCTGCCAATTCGAAAATCCGATTTAGATTCGAATTCTGTATGGATTATGGAATTCAAATGGAATTTGTATGGTGAGATCAACATCAATCTGAGGAGAATAACCTATTTTTTTATAAAAAAAAATATTATTTATATGTACTTTTTAAATATTTGTATTATTTTAAATAGTTAAATCAAAAATTAATTTTAATATTAATTATTAATTATTAACTTAACTAATGAGTTTATTTTAATTAAAAATTAATTGTTTGAAAATTTACTATTTTAATTATTATTTTAATATTAAGTATTTAAGTTATAATTTTGATTTAATCAATTTTAATTTTAATTAATCAATTGAACTCTTAATTAATGTATTGAATGAAATTCAAACTCTGAATTTATCCAATTAAGTATAATTAATTAATTTGTTATTCAATCAATTGAATTTTAATTTAACTAATTCAAGTTCAATTATATCAGTTGAATTCCAATTTAATCCAATTAAATTTAATTAATAAATTTTAATTTAATCAATTGAACTTCTGAATTTCAATTTAAGTAATTTAATCAATTATAATAAGTTCAAAAATAATCAATTAAATCTTAATTTAATTCATTTAATCAAATGAACTCCAAAATAATCCAATTTTTCAGTTCATTTAATCAATTGAAGTTTAATTAAATGAATTCAAGTTCAAACTTAATTTAATCAATCTAAGTTCAAATGTTCACTTAATCAATTGAATTTGAATCCCAAATTGATCCAATTATATTTAATTGATTTAATTAAAGTTCAATTAGATGAATCCAAGTCCAATTAAATAATTAAATCTCAATTTAATTAATTGTACTTCATTGAAACTTAATTTAATCCATATAAGTCAAATATCCAATTAATCAGTTGAATTGGATCCGATTAGATTTAATTATTCTTTTTTCCAACTTTAATGAAATGAACTCAATTTTAGCTCATTCCCAAATTAAACGGAAAATATTGTTTCATAACTCAAGATGACTTAAAATTAATTTGAAAACATTAATCCAAATCCGAAATTATGCAAATTGGAATCAGATTTCGATTGGATTGTCATGTCCAGATTCAATACAACTTAGAAAATATGTCCGAAGGGGCAATCCAAAAAAACATCACCCAATCCAAAAGGACTGATATTAAGATGAACGCTGGAACTCCAACTCGCCCCCGACTCGATTGCCAATGATTTTGTGATACCAATTCGAGCCCATTCATCTATATTCGGATTTAAAGTTTACTCTGGAGTGTGAGCAGGTCCATTACAATCACGAAGCTTACTCTAATTTTGAATCTATTGAAAGTTTAAAAATCATATCATATAATAATCCAAAAATTGAGAATAACACTTAAAATGGAATGGAAATGGTTTAAAAAATAATAATTTCTAATATCTTATATTAATGATGATATTAGTAATTAAGATTATAATTTGAAATTTTATTTTAAGTATACCTCTATTCTCCTATTTATAATATATTTGGGATAATAAAAAAGTTTGATTTGGGTTTATTTCGCAGTTATTTTCCAAAACGAAAGTGTTGGTTATATGTTTATGGAGTTACTTTAATATTTTTGTATGTTTATCCGATCTAATTTGTAAACTGACAAATATGTACACAATATATTTTTAATCTTTTTTTTTTAAAAAAAAATAAAGAATCGAATGAAACCCAATAAAAGGATATAATAGCTGTTAAAAAGATTCAATTTTTTTGATCCCAAAGGAATAAAGCTTCCTTATCCCAGTAATGGTTGATTAAGGCAGAGTGTCTCCAGCCTGCAGCTGACTCAGCCCTTCAATTTTTTTTTTTAATAATTTATAATTTCCAAACCAGACATATAAATACTGGGTTTCTCTTCCAATCTCCTTCTGCAGTTAGTGGATGCTTCGTTTTTGTGTTTGTGCTTCATTCTTTGATCTCAGTAGTCTTATAATTGGGTTTTTGGTGCAATTTGAAGAAAATGGGGACTGAATTTGATGGCCAATCAAACATGAGTAATTTTGGAGATGATAATGTTTCTTTGATGGAGATTGGATCTGGGAATTATGGGTATGTGTTTTTGTTCAGATTTTTTCAAATTCATTCATTTTGGTAAACTCGTACCAATTTTTTGGTGTTTCTTTTTCCTTTTGTTAATTTGTTTTTTCTGGGTTTAGGTGCTCGCATTATAGGAGGAGATGCAAGATTAGAGCACCTTGTTGCAATGAGATTTTTGATTGTAGACATTGTCATAATGAAGCTAAGGTACTGTAAATTATCATCTTTCTTTTTCTTCTTCTTCTTCTTTTTGTTCTTTGAGGTTATTAACTGATATTTCAGTTGTGTCATTTTGCTCTATGTAGTTGTCGTTTTGCACTATGGAGGAGTCGTTTTGATCTTAGACGCTTTGTGCCTTTAGTCTCAATTAGTTAGCTGCTTAAAGTATTTGAGTGTACAGCTTCCTCAATTCTTTCATTCTCAATTAGCTGTAATCTTGATATGCTATCAGAGCAATCTTTGAGTTTTTCTTTAGTAGCTGCCATTTTCCCTCTTTTTCTCAGTTCTTTTTCTGGGTAACCAAACACCTTTTCTTTCTTTCATTCATGGCCAATCTCAATCTGAACAGAGTCGATCATCTTCCGACCAACATTAATTACCTCCATGTTAATGAAAATCCAATCATTAATGCTTGTCTCTCCTGTCCTAAATGGATAAATTTTCACTGGTCGCGCTCCATGAAATGGCGCTTTATCTCCAAGAACAAGATCAAGTTCATTGATGGCTCCATTGTTACTCTCCTCTGACTGATCCACAGTTTCGCCAGTTTCGCCAAGCTTGGCAGCGATGCAATACAATAGTGATCTCGTGGATTAGCAACTCAGTTTCGCCATCCATAGCCAAAAGCATCATTTTTGCTCGAATCCGTAGCAGAGATATGGAAAGATCTTCAAGATCGTTTTGCTTAGGGTGATTCTGTACGAATCTCAGATTTATAGCAGGAGATCAACGTTTTAGAGCAAGGAAACCTCTTTGTAATAGATTATTACACTCATCTCAAGGTTCTCTGGGATGAATTGGTTAATTTTCGCCCTATTCCTTATTGCACCTGTAGGTGTGATTGCAATGCTCTTAATGTAGTCCTCGATTATTACCAATTTGATCAAGAAATCAAATTTCTCAGAGAACTCAACGGAATTACTTCCAACTATGAAGAAGGTTATTTTCACTGGTTCTTCAGCATGAAAGGCAAAAGGAACTCCATAGAGCAAAACGACACAGCTGTAGAGGTTGTTCTGGGATTAATTAATGTATTTCTTTCATTGATATTTTGTATTAACAGAATGCATTGGAAACTAATCCTCCTGATCGACATGATATTCCTCGTCATGAAGTTACAGAGGTTTGCATTCTCTTTCTCTCCATATTTTGATTTCCTATTTTCGAATAATTTTTCTGAATGTAATATTGGAACGCAGAAAATGTTTAGGACTTCGAAAATCTCTGATGATTGGAAAAATTGAAGGAGAGATTATAAGCAATTTATTTGTAATGAAAAACCATAGTATTGGTTGGTTTTGTGCTTGTGTTATTCATTGCCAAGATCAAAATATGACCAAAAGCAAAACCAATTAATAATTGCTCTATGTGTGGGCTTGTGGCTATCAAAATTGAATCTAATACAGCTATACTTTCTTGATTTTATCTCAAAAAGTAAGTTTGCTTTTATGAGCTGTCTCAAGAATCTCTCATGCTTTTTTAAGTTGAGTTATTTGATGAAAGGGAAGTAAATAACATTGGGTTTTTTAGATCAATTTGGAATGAATCAGAACTCAGAAGAATGAGAACAAAGCAGGTAGAAATTTTTTTACTAAGAGTGAACTTGGGTGATTTGTAGTAAAGAGGGACTTATCCATACCAGAAAATCTATAATTAAATGACTTTTCATGATGATTTTTATAATTGTTCTGTGACCTCTAATTTATGGGTCATCTTGTTTAGTTTTGTTTGTTCATGTTGGTTTTTTCCTCTAATTTTGTCTCACCCTTGTTTTTCAGGTCATTTGCTCTCTTTGTGGCACAGAACAAGATGTGAGTGTTTTCAACATAAAATTTATGAATAGCGTGTTTTTTGTTTGACAAAATGGATAATTTTGTTGGAAATTGAAGATAGAAAGAAGTAAAATGAAGGAAAAAGAAGCTGGCTGATAAGCTGCCTTGTACGATCCTACTTCCGACGTGGAATTGTTGCTGCTAGCTTCTTTTTATTTGTTTCTTTCTTCAATTCCAACAAATTTCCCATCGGGTTCTTAATATTCTTTTATTGATTAATCAGGTTCGGCAGAATTGCATAAATTGTGGTGTTTGTATGGGAAAGTACTTCTGTGCAAAATGCAAGTTCTTCGACGATGATGTAATTTTCTTCCTATCTTCTTAATATTTATCTTTCTAAGTCATTTTTCCCCAGTTTGCACATTTTACTCAAAAAGGAACTGATTGGTGCATTCAGATTGCAAAGAATCAATACCACTGTCATGAATGTGGAATATGCAGGCAAGTCATATTTATGTTCTGTGATTAACTATGTTCTTCCACTTCATTTTCTAATTGCATAATCTTACATGCTCACATTGTACAATAATTATTCCAATCTAGTTGCTAATCACAAAAGTTATGCATTTCCTAAACTACGAAATCTTTCAATGATACTTGTAAGTTTCAGGCACAATCATAGCTTCCCTCTCCTGTCATTTTACTACCTGAACTCATACCATTTTCTATGCTTACTTTTACAGAACCGGCGGCAAGGAAAATTTTTTCCATTGTAAAAAATGTGGTAAGTGGGAGATAAGATGAGCCAACCATCTAACTGTAAAGCTAAAAGAGACTGAACTTGATTTCTTTGTTTCCTTGAATGATATTTTTTCAGGATGCTGTTATTCAAAGTTAATGAAAGATGCTCACTGTTGTGTGGAAAGGGCAATGCACCACAATTGCCCTGTTTGCTTTGAGGTACATAATTAAATCATTAACTATGAGGTACTGAAAATTCTAAAAGTTTGCTTCATACTGAGTTCTTTTCTGATTTTTCCAGTTTGTGTTTGACACTACGAAAGATATTTCTGTGTTACCTTGTGGACATACGATACATTTGGAATGCATGAGAGAACTGGAGCAACATTACCGGTAAGGACCTATACATCTTTCTAATAATCATTTGCATACAATACATATATGAATTCATGCCTACTCGAAGTTCTGATACTGAGTCAGTCTGTTTGCAGGTACTCGTGCCCAGTGTGCTTGAAGTCCATCTGTGACATGTCCAAATTGTGGAGAAAGCTTGATCAAGAGGTACTTAATTGTTCTACATTTTCGTGTCATGGTTTCTGTTTCTCTCGTAGCGTACACATTGTAATGTTCTGTTATTTGTTCAAATACTCTATGCAGATTGCTGCAACTCCAATGCCTGAAATGTATCAAAATAAGATGGCAAGTTACTGAGCTTATAATTTTTTCTTCGAACAATCTATGGTTAAAAGCCGTATAGATTGCTGACCGAGTTCTGTGTTGAAGCAGGTATGGATTCTCTGCAATGATTGTGGCGTAAACTGTCATGTCCAATTCCATATTGTGGCGCACAAATGTCTCAACTGCAAGTCTTACAATACTAGAAAGACACGAGGAAGCCATGATGCTGCCTCTTGCTCATCAGAGACAGCTGAAATGGTGAGATGACTACCTGTTTAATTAACAAGAATGACTTTCAAATCTTCGAAACTCTACAGATTGAGTGATCAAGATGCTATCAGATTTGCAAAGAAACCAAGTATTCCCCTGATATTCTATGGAAATCAATGTGATATTCCTCTACATATATAGCATACTATCATGGCTCAGTTTACAAAAAGAAATAATCATATACGGAATCTATACAAGTATTGTCCAACGAGAAAAATGTGCATCTAAATGAACTAATCTTTATTTTGAATAAGTCTTGTAATTCTTGTAAATACACTTTAATTTGCTTCTTTCGCAAATACTAGATAATTTACTACTTCCATATAAGCATATAGTAAATAATTATTGGGCATCTAACTTTTTTGACATTCAAATATGATGTTTGATTTTTTCTGTAATAAGTTTATATACCCTTTTCCATCCATTATGTATTAACAGTCAAAAACTATGTTAAAACTTCCAGAAATCAAATTTACATAACTCACAATGCTTGCTACCTTTTGTTAATGCCAAGTAAATTATAAGATTTTGTATTTTAGTCCGATTAATACAACTATTCCTTTACATATCTTTCATAATTACATTAATTTATTTACTACTTCAAAATCTCTTTTTTTTTTAATAATTTTTTTAGATAGCTCACCTGGCGAGAAAATATATATTTAACTCAAGGTATTCAATAAACTAGTCGGTACCCGCGCTTTGCACATCTAAAAACAATCAATATAACATAATTTAGTTAAAATTTTTATTAAAGATAAAATATAAATAATTTAACAAATTTAAAGTTATAAATATAAATGATATTATTTTCTTAAAAAAAGAATTTTGATTAAAGTTACTTATGTGCAACAATCTTGTTGGATTTTAACGTTTCGTATAACCAGAAATATTGTCACGTGTCATCTTATAGTAACAATAACTTTTTTTCCAATGGAAAGTAACTTTTGTTTTTACTAAACAAATTTCAAATATCCTACAAACTCTTTTTTTTTTTGTCCAATTTTGTAACTTTTTCAAATTGGAATGATATTTATACTTTTTTATTGATCATTTGACTAGGTGACCATTTTATGCTCCAATGAATGTTCCAAACAGAATATTGTTAAATAAAAAGAGAGGATAGTAGAAACTCTTTGGTTAGCAATTTTTAAATTATATATGCAGACCATAAGCAATGTTTAGATAATGATCACCGACTCTTTTAGATATGTTTAGCAAATTGTACGTAATTATCTGATTGTTTCAAGGTCTTTGCGAGTTCACTATTTAGGAACAGTAGATTTTGTTTTTTAAAATTAATAAAAATTTATTAAGTTTAAGCCCATAAACTATTTAGGACTAAAAAAATAAAAATTTATACGTAATGTTTCACACCATTTATAAATATGTATCTCACCTATCACTTATATAAGCAACTATCATCACCTTCTACAACTTTCTACTCTCTTCATTTTACTCCACTCATTTTCTGGTAAATTTAAAATTTATTTTACTGCAAAAAAATACAATTAGTCATAATTCTACTTTTTTTATTAGACTTAAATTAGTTTTGTTTGTTCTATTTTTCTTTATTGGTTGAAAGTGGAAAAGACTATAAAGCCTTAAAATTTTATGTCACCGCATATAAACTTGAGAGATTATAAATTAGATCTATTTAATTTTACGAAAAAGAAATTATGATATCCATTAGAGAAACACATTAATTATGATATAGAGGACAACAATTTTGTCTTGAACTATTTGAAAAATTACAATTTTTTTTGGATTTTGCCTTTGCAGAAATTTTGAATCTTACATATATGTAGAAAAAAAAATTAAATCTAACTTTTTTATCTATTTATTAATATTAAATTTGGAATTATCTTTATTTTATTTGGTTTTTCCACTTCAATTTCTCTTATTTGAATTTTGAATTATTTAATTATATTAGAGAACAAAAAAAAAAAGTATTAATCCTTACAAACGGCAGCATAGCGCGGGTTTTCCTGCTAATTAATAGCTAAAGCTAAGTAAAAAGAGGTCTTAGCACGAAGCAGTGAATGAAGGTCCTAGGCTCCAATCTGCTTGAAATTAGCCTTACCAAATATTACATGCTCAAATGGGTGATTTCGTTATATTTCTATATAGAAAGAGTCGGGTAGTTCCAAACCATATACAGATAGGCAATGTGCATCTCTCAAGCATTATTATCTTTTGAGGACAGAATAAGACACACACTTAATGCTTAGTAATCAATGTTAAGGTGAAAACAAGTCAGGGCATGCCTGTCCTGTATTTTCATTATCGGTCACAGCATGATGATGAATATCATCTTTTTGGTAAAAAAATAATAGAACTTACGTGGTTCCATCATAATATAATTACATTTTGTTTTTTATATTCACTTTGATGATTCTAAGTTTGAAATTTCCTATTTACTTGGAGTTCTTCTAACTTGTAAGTACTAAGCCAGTACATCGATTTTCTAACACTCGAAAGTCAACTACTTTTTCCTTTGACGAGTCAACCACTGAGACACTTTTTGTAGGCTACTTGAAGCTAACACATACACTGTCTCCTGAATGATAACCTTGCCTAGGATTCTTGCCAACATTCAATCTCATATTCTCCTTTATACTTTTTCCGGGGAAAAAATTAATCTTTTCCTAGATCAGATCTATTTGCAGTTCTAAATCTAACGATCATTGTCAACCGAGGAAAAATTAGGAGAGAAAAAGGTGCAATGTGTACACACCTTTTTCACCGTATGATCATCATATCGAATGAAATATTCTGATCGTGTGGTGGGGAGATGTGCACGTGGGTGTGCCTCTCCAATAAATTCCCCTAAAACTATGTCATATACTGTAATTACAGACAGCAACAGCAATGGAGCACATGCTGTGTTACTGAAAAAGGCTTACATTGAAACTGTAGCGAGGAAAAAAAAGAGGATTTATCCCAATTAAGAAAGCTGGATCTCGGGGACCACGCCTGAATTTCCCCTCTGGAAATGAGCAGTTTTCCTCTTTTACTTTCTAGATTTACAAAACCATCGCATTGGACCCGCCAAGAAATCAGCATCATTTGAAATTCAAATAGTGTTTGGCACCAATAGGTTTACATAATAAAGATGATATCTTTTTCTTTTTGGTCAAAATGGAACAAATTTGTTACCCCATTACCTGTCCTTCAAAATGTGCTCTATGAGCTGCGAACGGAATTGTCACATGGTGCTTCCGATTGGATTATAACCCGAGCTCCTGAAGCAAGCCTGTTGGAAATAAATTTACACAGATATTAATTGGTTTGCATAGGAAAATTGAGCAATCATAAGAAAATTACACCAAGCTATATAAGGAGGAGTCAACACTTAACTTTCTTCAATTTTGAACACCTCTTTCTCTTCTCTGAAGGAATCAAGCTTCTTCGATTGCTTTTTGCCTGAAACAGGCTCTGTAATTCTTCCGCTGCTGCCATTGGATGTGCAACTGTGTGTAGCTTCAGAGCCATCAGGTCCATTGGAAGAGTTTCGCAGCTTATCAGAAACAGGTGATCTCATAGATTCACTTTTTGGTTGTTTGCTTATTGAGGCTTTTATTGATCTCGGAATGCATTTTGAACGTCCAGAAGTAGACTCATCATTTTCTTCAGTTGAATCTAGTTGCTTACAAGTCCTGCAATTTAATTTAGTTTCATAATTAAATGTGAATCAAAAAAGGTATAACAATGCAAACAGAAGTATTCCAATAATTTTTTTAAAAAAAAGTCAATAAACTCACGGCATAGTACTATATGTCAAATCCTAGGACGCTGGATTTACAGTGAGCAATAACTTCTAAAAGAAGATTATTGCATGCTATGGAAAAGTTCTAGCATTCATAATATTTTGTTTCATGTTTAGGATCAATGTCAAGGCCACAAATCATGGAGAACAATGTTTTAATCAAATGCCACATCAAGTAACATAATTACCCTAAGATCGATTTCATAATTGGAGATCAACATCAATACTAGACTATCATTTGCATGATGACTCAGACATGTTATATGATCTATTCCTTGTGCATAAAAATTATATTCTAGAAAAAGCATTGTGCTTTTGAATACCAAATGAAACACAATTGAAAGGGTTTTACATCATGGCACATACTGCCATGGGACCTAATCATTAAATAGAAAAGATAAGGGAAAAGTTGTAAGGTTAAACACATAATTGAAGGTAGTGCAAGAATTTTTTCATGAGTGCATGAATAAAAGTTTAGCTTCCTCAAGAAACTATCCTAACTCAATTCACATGAACTTGTTCTCGAGCCTAATTAATCAAGGTAACAAACCTTATTCAAAAATTCGTTCAGCATTATACTGACCAGCCATTTCTGAAAATCAGTTCTTGCAAATACTTTGAATTTTTATTATTGGAATATTAAGCTATTAACTTGTAGCATCATAATCCTTAATATCACAGACATCTAGTGATAAGAAAACCAAAAATAAAGTTCACCTAAAAATTCTGAATGGCATTCAAAAAGAGAACTATTTTTTGTTAAAAAAATGGAAACATAGTAACCTGTCTGCATTGTAGGAAGAAGAACGTTTTAGAGTATTAATTCCATTTCCCTCGTCCTTAAGCATTTTTGTCTCCACCAGGCTCCCACTGAAATATTCCTTGTCTTCCAATCTCAGGCCCATCAACCTTGGATTGTCTGACAGGCAATCAAGCTCCCCTAACATTAATGAAGTAGAGAAAAATGGAGAAGCAAATTTTGAATGGGAAAACCTCGGTCTGTAGGTTGGAATGAGTCCAAAGCTGTGGTCTTTCACTGAAATTGACCCACAGGAGATCAATTGCATCAACATATTACTGGCCTTACTAAGACTTGCATTGGTCGGAATTCGGATTTCTTCCTTTTCAAGAATCCTAAAACTTTTGATTTTATTAACATCAGCTCTAATCAGGGACTCCAAAGTTTCAGTTTTTCCGCCTGAAGAAGATGCACTAGAGGATGATGGGGGAGGGGAAACTGAATTCTCACTGATCTCGGAGTTTTCCTTGACACGAGGAACATGATAATTATCATTGCATTCATGTTCTGAAGAACCATCATCGGTTGAAACACCCCTTGTACAAATTTCTCGGGTTTTAGGTCTGCTCACATTTTCCTCCGTCTGTGTTGAAGCATCTGCTAATCCATCACTTTTGTAAACCTTGTACTCTGTCAAGCTCAGAGAACCATTCCAAGAGGAATGCTTTCCATCTCTATACTCTGGGAACACACCAGAGGAGCCAGGACGTTGAAGTGAAGGGGAGATCTCATCTTCCGGAGAATTCTTTGTGTCCTTCCCATTCATGCTTGAAGATGACGAGGCATCATCTTGACATCTTGAAGATGCGGGTTCTCGCAATTGCTTCAGATTTTGCATTTTCGTGGCTACAACAGGAGCAAAACGATCTGCGGAGAGATATTTGAAGCTATCAGGACTTTTATTTATATATTTTGACCAACGTCATAATCAATTGAGCAATAAAAAAACTATAAGTAGAAAATCCACCTGAATTTGATTCATCAAAGAGTTCAGAACCTTTAAGAACATATTCATTTCCATGAGCAGGTAGAATTAGATCATCATTAGAAAGGTCATGCCAAACAAATCCATTTTTGTAGCTTCTGCAACGAACAAAAGAGTAAAGAATTTAATACACAAAAGGAAATATCAAATAAAAAGAAGTATTGAAAAGAAAAACAGAGATAACTCTGTCCGGCAACTGAGAAGAGCTCAACCCAACCTATAAATATCATAGCATTCCGGAAAACAAAATAATCTAGGAAAAAAAATTTTAATTGTTCCTTTATAATGATTTCCTATATTTTCTCAGAAACCAAACGGTCCATAGAAAAAATAGAAAAGCAAAATGGAAAAAGTTGAAGAAAAAAGAAAAACAAAGAGACAGGTAATTGATTTGACCTCTTGCAGGACCACGAGTACATCGAAGCCATCCCTCTGCCTCTCATCACGTTAAGCCTCTCAATCACATCTGCACGACTCATAAAATTCTCAACGACTTGAAAAGAAAAGAAAAAAGAAAAATCAATAATTGAAGTACCTTTGAGGTAAAGAGCGTCCGGTGAAGAAAGAGGGACTTCAATGAAGTGAGGATGCTCAAGCTGACGATTCCTACAGAGATAATAAACCACAGGCACTTTCCTATTCTGCTGGTACTTCGGTGACCTCTCCGTCCAAACCTTTGTTCTCTCTGGACTCACTTGTCTATACTTCTTCATTCTCGCCTCCATTTCCACATAAAAAAGAAAAGCCCCAAGAACAACAAAATATAAACTTTTCACCAACTTCAAGCCTCTCCTGAGCACCGATTCTCACGCGAACCCTAATAAATCAGATAACAATTTTACATTCAAATTCTTCAAGTCACAGATTTTTTGAATTTACCAAATCATAATAACACAGAAGCGAATAGCAGAATGCGAATCTCATCTAAACAATCTGGCGAAAAAAATTGATATAGAAACAAGAGCACTGATTATAAAAGACTGAAATGTACACCAAGACAGAGAGAAACAATAATGGAGAAGATTTAGAATTTCAAAAAAATACTTAATCAAAGGAAAAAAAAACCTGAATGAGAAGAGGAGAGGGAAAGCATAGAAGAGAAGGAGCCCGCATTTACTGGTTGGAATAGAGAGGAAGCAGAAACACAGGGGTTTTTTTAGCTCAGTGATTCAGTGAATAGTTATAGCTTGAATAAGAGTGAGATAGTGATAGGTTACTACTGACTTTGTTCCCACAAACCTGTTTGAGGCGATGAAGTGGTGAGTCGTTATGTTTAGGGATTTAATCTCCCTGATTCAGGTCTATCAAATATGAAAGTTGGTTGAGAGAGCTTGGTTTCTTCATAGCAATATTAGCTATCCGTTTTACGTGATCACAGCCAACCATCTTCATCCTGTTAAGCCGGGTGCTTCTTACAAGTGTTTGGAAAGCCAAAGCTATGGATGTTCCTGGTGTTTTGATCTATCCAGAATCTATTATTATATATGTATCAAAACAATCAAATTACAAAAAGTCCCAAATTTTAATAAATTCTAATAAAAAATAATTTTTTAAAAACTAAATAAAAATATTATTTAAAATAATAATTATTAAAATTTTAATTTTAATATTCCGGTTATTTTACCATTATAAGTGTTAATAACAAATAAAAAATTTAAATTTCTATAAAATATTATTAGACTTTGCATAAAATTCTAAAAAATTCACATAAAAATATGTTAAATATAGAAAAATTATATGTCAAGTAAATGAATATTATCTCAAATAACATCAGCAGATAGAAAAACTGCTAATTTTTTAAAAATTTATTTATAACTGAAATTTGAAAATTTTGAGAAAAATATTTTTGTAATTCATTCGAAAAAAGAAATAAAGAGCGAGTGCTAGATAATTATTTTTGAAAATTATTTTTATAATTTTACAATTTATTAAAATTGTTTAATATTTTTTCAAATGAAAAATATTTAATATTATTGGTTTAATATTTGTCATTTGTTGCACCCACAAATATAATTTAATGAAAAATACATATTCACCTAACCTATAAATCTCAATTTTGAATTTCTTGTCTTTGTAACTCAAAAAAAATATTTGTCATCGACTTGAATTTTTCATTTTTTTTATCTAATTTAAATGAAGGGTTAAAGCCTTGTTATAGAATTTGGGAATGGTGCGTAACGTATTGTTGTGTTTTTGTTGTTAGCTATGTGATTGTGTAATGTTTGATTTTTCCATCTAGTCCAGTAATATAAATTATTTTCCATTAGACCCAAAAAAAAAAACCTTTATCAAATAAGTGCATTAATAACAAATGAATGAAATTAAATACAGAAGTACCTTAAAGGAAAGGGCAGCAGTACCATACATCCACTATTCATTCCTTGTCATTTCACATCACTTATTTAATGATTTCTTAGAGCATCAGATGGGCTTAAAAAGCCAATTTCAAAATGCATTGCTTTTAAAAATTCATAGATAATTTGCAACAATTGAAAAATGTGAGAGATAATTTAATTTCAAAAAATGTAATTTATTAAATTTAAAAATAAAATTCAATTTATTTGACAATAAAAATATAATATTTTTAAATATAAATGTGATTAAAATATATTAAAATATTAATCAGGTCTTATAAATTAAAATTAATGTCAATTAGGATAATAAACCATTTCATAGGTGGAGATGCTTCTAGGCTCTTAGTGTAGGAATAACATTTACCTCATCCACATGCATGGTCCATTAGTGGATGTTCACCATCCCAAATTCACAATATGACATCCATTAAATTCTTTTGAAAAAAAAAAATCAACTAATTTCCATATTCCATCTTCTATAATGAGAAATCTTTTATTTTACTTCAAATTTCATTTTACAGTTTAAAATATATTTTTTTCACTGTATTTTTATTTATTAAAGTTATACATTCTTTTTTCTTACAATTTCAATAAAAATTAAAATAAATTGCAATAAAAAATTTATAAAATTTATGATAATTAATTATTTTCTTAATTTATAAACATTTAAAATTTTTCCTCTTGAAAAGTTGACAAATTCCACTTGCATGTTGCACCTATTGATAAAGCCTTTCTTCCTTTGCTTACTCTTACCTTTATCTAAGAATCTAGTCACCTGCGTATCCAAAAGAAACAAATAAATAAATAAATCAATAGAAATTTATTATTTATCTCCTAATATTAAACATATTATATTAGTACATTTTTTAAATTCAAAAATTACACGATTGACCGATTTGTTTAATTATATTATAATAATATGTCATTTCATTAAATTTTTATTTAGAAAAACGTTAGATTGTAATGAAATGGTAAAAAAATTACTATTTATCCTATAATATTTGACCTATTGTACTAGTATTTTTTGAACAGAATAAAATATTATTTTCTAACTAATGGTAAATGTCTTAAACTTTAACAAAAAAACTACATAGTTTATCATAAATAAAACAAATGAAATTGATAATATAATTTTCTAATCTAAGTAGATTGCTAGTATAATAGTACAAATACGAGGATAAATAATAATTTTCTCATAAATCAATTAAATAAATTATATAATATCTAACTTCATCAATTTTATTACTTTTGAACACATTTAATTAATGTGATTGTAATTCTTATGGTGCATGCCATGAATGTTATACAATATAATTAATTATGTTTAAAAATACCAAGTTAGACATTCTTAATCAAGTGATTATATAATTTCTTAAACAAATCACAGTACGAAAGGGATATGCATACATTAAGCCTTTTTTATTATCAACCACTTTTCAGATCAATGCTATGATAAGGCAAACGGACTGTTGCATGTCTATTTCTACTCGCATGCAATGCAACTTGTGTAGATACTGACTCAAGATTTGCTATTTTATTCTCTTTTTCCATTTTTTTTATTAAAAAAAAAGCAAAAATGTTGATTATCTTTTATAAAAAAAAATATTTGTTAATTAATATGATTGTTTTTTTTTAAACAAATGGAAATGAGACAAGAAGAAACACATCTCATCACAAAACCATAACAAATTTATGGAACACATGTTAACCCTTATATCCCATTGCATAACCTTTAAACTAAGAAATGGGAGATTCCAGTAAATGGATTCATACTCCTGAACGCCAGAACCCAATACATACTCATTTACCGCTTAGTCTAGTTTGGGTTGAAAATTTATAGATTTTAAATCAATTGATTATAAAATCTATCAATTAAAATGTATGATTTATGAAATTCATATATTTTAAATGAAATCTATATATTATAATAATTTTATTGTTTGATTTAAATATAAAATTATGAATTGATGAAATAAGTTTCATTTTATTCAATGACACAGATTTAACGATTAATTTTCTATTTGATCATTTACTAAATATTAGTAATTTATCATTAATTAAATTTTTTTTTATTTTTTTATTATGTTTATATTTAATTGTGAAATAATATAATTTAAAGTAAAATTTCTAGAAAATGCAATTGATGAAATTATTATTATTGTCAAATTTGAAATAATTACAAAATTTTTTGCTAAACTCATTATTTATACTATATTTATGTATAAATTAATCCATTAAATTTTTAATGAACTTATTAATATTTAAATAGTTTTTGCTATATTTTTAGATTTAATAATAATTTTGGAATACAATTAATTTTGTTGGGATAATATTCAAATAAAAAATTTTGACAACAACATTCATAAATAAAAAAATTATAGATTTTGGATTTTCCCATCTAAGAGGTGGGAAATCAAATCCTTTAAAAGTGAAAACTTTTGGTAGGTGATAAATTTTTCTAAAATTCATGGATTTTGACATTTTTTAAGTAGTTAAACAATAAATTTAGCACAAATCCATAGATTTTGTATAGTTTTTTTATTTAAGATCTCTCAATTCAAATATAACCTTAATTTTTTTAAACTAATTGGAAATGAAACTAATTAATATGGTTGTTCTTTTCTATATTAAAGTAAAAGTACGGGTTAATTGACACAACAGCTATGAATTAGTCATGGCAAATATGAAATATATTTGGTTCAATATCCAACATCTACAAAATATACCCAAAAAAAAAAAAGTAAAAGTCATATGTTTGTCAATCAAATGTTCAAAAACTAATCCTTTGGAAGAAAAAAGAAAACTTACCAAATCAATGAACATTTAATTATCATGATTACCAAATATTACATTAATCAATGCGTATTCATTATATCTCGACCTCAATGGCAAGATTAAAAAAAACAAAAAATTGCTATCTAAAGGGTCAATTTAAAATGAAGGACAAGAATTTCTTAACATGTGATATAACTTTAGCTACACAAAATTACAAATTTGATTGCTAAATTTATAATGTTGGACATAATAATTAGTTATTGGATGAATTTATGAATGAAGATATGAACTGACTCCAGTAAAAAAAAATCCTATTTAAAGGGATAACATCAAATTAATGGAGGACAAAAATTTTCCTAATTAATATATATAGCTCCTGCTACTCTTAAATAATCGTGAATGAGATTGCAAAAATGGGAATAAAAATGAAACAATAATATATGCTATATCATGTGTAGATTCTAAATTCAAACATGTTCAAACTTGTTGTAAAAATGGAAAAGGGTAATCAGACAGGCTGGTTTCAGATGGAGGGGGACAAAATCCAAGATGTAAGATGCAAATTGTTGTTGCTTTAGGGCTTTTGCTTTGGGGGTGCCTTTGGGGTCATACGTTTTAGCTTTTTCCAATTTTTATATTCTCATAATAAAGTTTATTATATTTGCTTTAAATTAATAAATTGTGGGTATTAGTGGGTCATTTATTTATTTTACAAGACATTTTCCCATTTTTTTCATTTATTGTATGCCTTATGTAAAAAGAATAAAATTTCCATGAAGGGTTTAGACCAAACAAGATCAGCAACGAATACAAATATAAAAGAATCTTTCATACCCAGAATTCAAAATACCAACTCATCACTAGAAAATCTTCTTCAATTTATTTGGTTTCATCTCTAAAATTTATAAATACGAATTCTTTAGCATAGAGACCCTACTATTAGTATATACACAATACTTTAATCTTCTTCTTAATAAATAAAATGGAAGAAAAAACAAGGAAATAAAGAAAACACATAGAATAATGGAGGAAAAGTATGGCAACCATATTGAGTAATATATGCTTGTGTACGTACGCTTTGTGATTTCCACTCCATAAATTAAAATCGATCGTATTACTCATATACAATCGAAACATTAAAAGGTTCAAGAAAATTTTAATATTAAATAATACTTTTATTTACAACATTATAAGAAAAATTATAATTAAAATTGTATAGGACTAACTGTTGTTTCTTCTTTTTCTTCTTATAACAAAATTTTCAGTTCAAACAAAATGTAACATAATTTGAATTTTAGGTGTTTATGCCACGGAATATATAGTGCTAAAAAATCACTAACTATATTCTCAATGGACATAAAAATTTTATTCTTTTTATGTATATTTTGTAGAGATCTCTAGATTGGATATTAAATTCATGATTTTTCACTTCTGTGTTAACTATTTTATAATAAATGTACTAATTGAATTAATTATAATTTTAATAAAAAATTTTATCAGTTTGGAGAAAGTTAGTATTAATTAAAAGCACTGAATAAATTATAATATAATTTGGTCAATAATATGTGTTTAGTAAAATAGTTTATTTGAAAGAAAAAAACTAAATTATAATATCCAAAATAAAATATTAGTAAAACTAATTTTTTTTATAAGCTAGTAGATTATAATTTTTATTTTTTATCATTTTATAATAATAATATAATTATAAAATTATATATAATATATAATTAAAATATTATTTAATATGTACATATAATAATAATAATAATATAATGTTATATGATAAAAATAAACATATTTATTATATTTAGATGAAATATTTAATATAATTTTTATATTATTTAATATGCATATATATATATAAATTATTAATTGAATCAACTACTAAATTATTAGATTGAAGTTGGATTATTATGTTAGTTTACCGAACAAAGTCAAAATCTCTTTCCTTTTTTTTTTTAATCCTTTTGTCATCATGCCTCATCCTTGAAATATAATTTTTTAATTAATGGCATGGTTTTATTAGTTTGTGATTACCCAAAATCATTAATGTGGACCTTTCTCTAAATTAATAAATTCAGCTAAGTTTGGTCCAATCTAGAAACTTAGATCAGACGATTAAAGATCCAAACCTAGTTGGAATTGGAATTTGGAAGTGAAGGATTTTTGCAATAAATTATAAACTCATTCTGTCATATGAAGATAAAAGACAATATTCGCTTTTATTTTTACTGTACCTCCCATCAATGTTTATTCACCTAATATGATGTAAATTATAAGTTTTTTCTAACATACCATCTAGATATATAAAAAAATTTAAAAATATTAATTCATATTCATTAATAATAAAGATACATTAAATAGTGCTTTTATTAAATAGTGTTTTTTTTTTAAAAAAAGCACATTTGTACAAAAATATAATAGAAAATTAACAAAAATGATTTATAATTTAGGATAACTAAAATAGGCAAGCACACCTATACTTAGGGGTCATATAGAGTATTATTACAAAAAACAAAAAATTAATTTTCCATTTTTTTTAAAACTCATATCTTGTCAATAATATAAAGCAAAGATATGAAGAGTTTTTCTACAATACTGATGTGGCGTTATCTATGAGTAGTAAATACCATCTTTCTTACTTATATTTTTTTTATAAAATTTTGAGATTTTAAAAAAAAAATTAATTTATATTTTCTTACATTAGTGATAATAATTGGCATTTCCATATTATATTCTATTAATATATTAAAAATTCAATCATACTAAACTATTATCTTAATTACTGAAATTTATTCAGTTAGTAATTGAGTTTTAATAAAATAGAAAAACTCTATTTATTTATGAACTCCATTTATGGATAGTTATCAATAGTTCGATATTCCATTAGATTTGATTTTTTTTAATTTTCTTTTCTTTTTAAATTCATAATACTTTAATTACAAATAATAATTTTACTAAAAAGTAAATTTATTTTTCTTCCCAGCTAGCGAAATGCAGAAATATATATATATATATATATATATATATATTAACTTTTTTAATTTAATATAGATAAAATTATATTTTAAAAAACTTTAATTGTGGTAAAGTAAATTAATTCTTTAAGTATTTATTTATGTTAAAGTAGTATTTAAAATCAACAAGTGACAAACTAGGGTTTTCTGAGCTAGGATTTTGGGGTTTAGTCACCATTTCTTTATTGTACTGACCTTGTTTTGAGTCGGGGATTGGGGGATTCTGCACAGGTTCAGTAGAAAAATGATGGTTTTAGCAGGGGTTTGAGAATATGGGGTCTTGCGTTTTTTGGGTGAGGGAGACTGCACCTGGGATTGGGATTTGAATTGCGATCTTTTCTTACTATCGGCGGCAGCGGCACGAGCACTGGGCCACTGGCCATAAGAGTGGCCAAGTGATTGGACATTGCAGACTTAGAGTTGAATTGTAAGAAGGGAGAAGACATAACTGATGCCATTTATAATATTAAACTTCACGTATCTGACTAAGATGATAGCTAAGTATAATCTTCGTTTTCGTACATTTTCCAACTCTTATTGATTAGTTGTTAAGAATTGAAAAACAATTTAAAAATAAATAAAATGATTTTTTAAATTTTTTTCTCTCATTATACCAACTAATTAAAAAATGAGTATAAAAAATATTTTTAATATTCATTATCTGACTAATAACGTGACATTTTTTAATTAGGGATAACGTCGACCCAATTAAAAAATTTAGAAGCATTATTGGCAAAAAAAAAAAAAAAAAAAGGAAAACATTGATAATTGAACTATGATTCAAAAACATTTTTTCACGTTATTCCCAATTGAAACTAACTAATTGAATTTCAATTAGAAGTGTCAATTGGATATGTTTCGAATATGCCGAAATTTTTTATAATTTATATGTCTCTCTCCGATTTTAAAATTTGTTGTGACGGAAAACAATATATATAGTTTACACTCTTGCCCCAAATATTATATTTATATATATTATATATGTTTTAATATAATTAATATTTTAAAAAATAACTAAATAAAAATATAACATTCATTTAAAGTAAAAATATTTTTTTATTTAAACAATTATATAATTAATTAATTAAAATAAAATAAAAAAATTTAATAAAAATCGGAGAACTTAGTGAGATCAGAGATTTATGTCCTTGTGCGGTGCGATGATGGAAATTCAAAATTTTTTTCCAAGTAGGATCGGGAAATGGGATGGAGAACTCGCCCCAAACCGCTCTCGTTACCATTCCTAATTTTAATTGATTGAATTGGAATCTAATTTATTATTTGAACTTAAATTAATTAAGTTGTACTTCAATTAATTAAATATAAATTAATTAATTTAATTTAATTGGAATTCAATTAATTAAATTAAAAGCTCAATTGATAATTGAATAGAAATTAATTAAAATAATAAAACTTAAATTGAATTTAATTAAATAAATTGATGTTGCATTTATTAAAATGAAATTAATTAATTTAAATTCAATTAATTTAATTATGACTCAATTGATTAATTGAATTTAAATTGATTCAGTTTAACTTGAATTAAACTTAAATTGATTAAAATATAAGTTAATTAATTAAAATTAATTTGATTGAATTGAATTGAGTTCAATTGATTAAATTAAGATCCAATGATTAATTAAATTTAAATTGATTAAATTTGAGTTCAATTAATAAATATAACATCGGGTGTTGATTTTTTTAAATTATAGTTAAATGAATTAAATTGAAATTGTTTATTTGAATTTTAATTATTTTTACTGGAATTTAATTAATTAAATTTAACCTAAATTGAATTTGAATTTACAAAATATAAATTGATTAATTAAATTAGAGTGATTCCATCACCAATTAGAGTTAACAATTTTTTGCACGATATAATTAAATAGACGAAGTTAATTGTATATTGGTTTGAGTAAAATGAATATGAATTATAATCGTATTAATATGATTAAAATTTGTTTATATTTATTAATTATGAAAAGATGATTAATTATTTTAGTGTGCATATAAAAAAATTAAATATATATTATAAATATATAATATATGATATTAGTATATACAAATAAATATTAATAAAATATATATCAATTATTTTTATATTATATTAATTAATATTTTACTAGTTTATTTTTGGATGAATTAATATATATTAAACAAATAATTATTTTACACCTAATTTAAAAAATCTAATAAGAAAAACTATAGAGTGTAAATAGAAATAATTTATAAATATAAATAAATAAATAGAAATAATTTATAATTTAATATTTATGTATATTCATATATAATCGTATAATGTCAGTTGTACACATTTATATATGTAAAATAAATCGTGTATAATAGCATCGTGCTAAATATACATATAAGTAAATTGTGTAGTTTGTACATGATATAATTAGGCACGTTAAGCTAATCATATTTAATCGTATCGAATATGAATTTTAGCTATATAATGTTTGTATTTAAATTTTTGATGTAATTAATTAATATCGTATTACATTTTTAGTATAATTATATTATATCTAATTAAAATACATTACAGTTACCACATCTATTAACACCTTTTCATTAGGCAATTTTGGTTGGGATAGAATTACACTTTTCACTTAAGACTGGTATAAAAAAAATTAAAAATGCCATTTAAAGTGGCATATTGTTTTGAAGTTATTTATTTATTTTATGGATTACTTAAATTATAAGATTAGTGTTAATATTATATTAAGTATAACGGTTTAACTAATAAAATAAATTAGTAAAATAAATAAATTATTTAAATATTATTTGTCCTATATTTAAAAAGATAAAATACTAAAAATAGTTTATGATTTATAATTTTTGTAAATGTAAGAATTAGTAATCCATCATAAAATGACTATTAAAGACATAAGGGAGATAAATTTTAGTTAAAACTGATTTTATGAGTTAATAACCTTCTAAAATTACTAAGTCAAACTTAATTTTTGAATTAAATATTCATATTTAGTGACTAATTTAATAGTTTAACTAACATGTAAGTGAATGTTTAAAAATAGAATTAATTTGGTAAATTAAACTTTGATTTTGTTATAATGAACTTCTAAACAATTATTCTATTTTGTATCAAACTCTTAAAAATAAGAGTAAATATCACAATCCATCGTTAGACTAAGATGACTATCTAAAATTTAATATCATGACATCTACTTTTGGGTTTTCACCAAAAATTATACCTAAAAAACAATGTAATATTCTAAAGATGAAATAAGAAAAACTACTATTGTAATAAACAAATGGGAAGAAAAATAAAAAAAGAAAACCACCATGAGAAATCCGCACCAATCTCCCGCCATTTTTTTCTTTCTTGCTGTGCCATTTTTCTTGCAGTAGCCATGAGCGTCTCCATCTCTATCTCTCTATTCGCGCTCTTACTTGGGTTTCGGTCTATATGATGCTCACCCTCCTCTCATGTTCTCATCTTCGCTTTATCTCCCATCATCGTTGCGTTTATCTTCCTTCTCTTCTCTTCTCTTTCCCCTCCTCTAAGTCCTTTTTTGTTCCTAATCCCTCTTCTCTCTTCTTACAATTCAACCCTAAGTCTAAAATGTCCAATCCCCCTTCCGCCTTCGCCACTCTTATGGCCGGCGCCCGTGCCGCCGCCGCCGCCGCCGCCGATAAGAAAAAATCGCAGTCCAAATCCCAATCCCAGGTGCAGTCCTCCTCACCCAAAAAACGCAAGATCCCAGATTCTCAAGCTCCAACTAAAACCATCGCTTCTACTGAACCTGTGCAGAATCCCCCAATCCCCGACTCAAAACAAGCTCAAGATAACAAAGAAATGTTGACTAAAACCCAAAACCCTAGCTCCCAAAACCCTAGTTTATCACTTGGTAACTTGGGGCAAGAGAAGGTTAACAATGCTAAGAAACAGCGCTTTGAGGTTTCGGAGTTGAAGAGCAAGATTAAAGAATTGAAGAAAAGCCCGGGGGATTTTAAACCCCATAATGTGGTGTCTTGGGAGAAGGGCGAGAAAGTTCCTTTTATATTTGTTTGTTCGGCTTTTGAGTCGATTGAAGAAGAGAGTGGAAGGATTTTGATCACTAATGTGGCGTGCAATATGTTGAGAACCGTAATGGATACAACGCCTGATGATTTGCTGGCGCTAGTGTATCTGTTGGCCAACAGGGTTGCGCCTGCCCATGAAGGATTGGAGCTGGGGATTGGAGAAGCAATGATTGTAAAGGCACTTGCGGAGGCATTTGGGAGGACTGAGAAGCAAGTCAAGAAGGAATATGAGGTGATTGCTTTATAGAGTTTTGTGTACATCCTAAATGGTTATGATACATTAATAACTAATGGTTGGTGCCTTGTGAGCCAGTAACAAAAACTACACTTATTTTCGTTGAAATTTTACAATGTACATCAGCTCCTGTCTGAGTTGTTAATCTTATTTCTGGTTTCTTGTGACGTCCATTACAAATATCTTATGGAGAATGGTTTCTTCGTTAGAGAAGTAGTAGAGTTTCGCAAACATCTTGATTTATATTGATTTAATTGCACTTTTGAAATTATACTTCTAAGTTCTATTCTAGTTAATTCCTTGATTTTGGTTTGGATTGTTATTCAAGCTCACTTTACCTGTCATATATGTTAATTTAATTGGCAGAGAACAGGAGATTTGGGACTTGTTGCTCAAGCAAGTCGTTCATCACAGTCTATGATGCGCAAGCCTGATGCATTAACAGTCGCCAAAGTCTTCAATACATTTCGGTTGATTGCCAAGGTACTTTTTTCCTCTAGAAGTTTAATTTGTGATACTGAGAAAGTGAGTTTTGTACTTCTCTTTTTTGTGGGCTAATATATTTTACTTGAACTGGAGTGGAAGATCTCAACTTTGGCTACGTAGAATGGGTAGCTATTGCTGTACTTGGGTCAATGCTTGCTTAAAGAAGTGTTTTTTTATGTCATGTTCGTGTTGGAGCTTATTCTTATGGAGAATTGTTGCAATAGTGTTGCACTAACTTTGAGTAACTATGAGCATGTCTCATAGAAGTTGATAAATATGTGGCTTAAGGAGTTTAATTTTCTCAATTTGAAACAAATCTGTTCATGGAAGAGTTCTCTTCCATTGGACACTTATATTCTAGGTATCTTATTTGTAAATTTCCAAATTTGAGTCATAGATTTCAATTGTTTCTTACATATCTGAAGTTAAAGCCATATTGGAGGACTGATATAGACACAATTATTATGTTAATGGTACAATAATATGCTCTGGATTTTATTTGGAGCTGTAATTCTGTTGCAAATTAGGTTGTTAGAATATTACTACTGCAGAATAGAGAAAAGAAAGTAATTGGTCTCCTTAATTTTCTGGATTTTCTTTGCCTTTTTTCTCAAAATTTTAAAGTAATCAATGCCTTGCCTTTCCTAAAATACTTGATATCTTCATCCCATTTGGGCATCATTTCTGTGGGAAACAGAAGGAGATGTTCTGTTTACTCTGACTAAGCATATGTCTATGAAGTTTCAGTTTCAAAATGCTGTTTTGAAATGTAGACACTAGTGCATAGGCAGTAAAACTAAAGCATGGTCTTCTTCTATTTTTTAAGTTTTCTCCTGTTGTTTTTTCATTCATCTATTTCAGTTATTGCTCATAATGAGACCACCAAACACAACAAAGGTACAGTTGGAAATTAGTATGAAAAAAGGAGTTAAATAATTAATTATTTTTCATTTCCTTTTCAATGTCAATAGGAATCTGGGAAAGATAGTCAGGATAAGAAAAAGAACCATATCAAGGCACTTCTTGTTGC